>JAWPHD010003582.1:0-212464 GCA_037043455.1 Cyrtodaria siliqua
AACATAGGTCATGTTACTTCAGATTATGTTAGACGTATGTAAGTCATTAACATTGATTGATACATGAGTATAGTTTCTAAATCATACAACTTTGAACGTTTCCTAAATGTTTGGCTTATGTGTAGGCCTATAGGAATAATTATGTATTTTCAGTAGATTCTATTTTGTGTTCATTGTGATCACTGCTATTTCTTTCATTTTTTTGTTTGTTAAAATATCAATATTCTTGCTTTAATAAAAAGTTACATAAAAGTGGCTATAGGCACAATGATTCGACCAAAAACAAACGACTTCTTAAATTACTTCATATTTTAGTTAACGAGCAAATAAAAAGATAATTATTGGCAAAGTAAGCAACACAACAAACAGACTTCTTAAATTACTTCATATTTTAGTTAACGATTACAACACTTTTCAAAGGTGTTTCGAAGTTTATGATTACGATAGCCCTGATGTAGTAGAGTTTTAGTTATACAAAGGTTACACACGTTAAAGTCCTCAGCCCGACTAAAAGCTCTATTTCAGCAAATAAAAAGATAATTATAGACAAAATAAGCAACACAACAAAACATAAAATGGTTGACAATATGGGCAAAAAGATCATCCATTACACATGCAGTGCGTTGCAAAAGGATAGGGTCATAACCTCTTTTGATAAACTGTCGAACAAGTTAAATAAATAGTATATGAAAGTGATTGTACCCAAGGATCTGACGAAGTCTGTAAACACACGTTACATAGAAGTCAGGTTGTGATAGTCCTTGTCGCAGAAGACTTCTTAGATTACTTCATATTTTAGTTAACGATTACAACACTTTTCAAAGGTATTTCGAAGTTTATGATTACGATAGCCCTGATGTAGTAGCGTTTTAGTTATACAAAGGTTACACACGTTAAAGTCCTCAACCCGACTAAAAGCTCTATACATATGACTAAGTTGTGAAACATACCCTTCTCAGTGGGGATAATTAACCTTGTCAAATTTGAAATCATCACTCTTGTCATAGAGTTTTCTTACTTTTTCATTATAATTGTTAATTGAGAAAAAAAATGACAGTATGAAAAATATTAACTTTTTTGATTTGAACTTTTTTGGGATAGATAATACTATTGTTGTTCCATATGTTATATAAAATATAAGAGCTTAATAAGTTCCTTTGCATATAGTGTAATTGTCTAACCTAACATTTACTTTAGGCGGCCAGTTCTCTACAACGGGCTCGTACTGAACGAACGAACTGGCCTCTAGTTTATTTATTTTGTCTATTTTCGATTTTGTAAATGAAAAACATTACGAGTCCTTTGCCTTCGTTTCTTTTATGCGTAATTTCTATAAGGATGTTCTTATTTAAAAGATGTATTTGCTCTATTGAAAGATTTTAGAGATTCTGGTGAATTATGTGACCTGTCACACGAAAAGACAACCTAGAAGTGTATTGAGACATCCATGACTCATGATGCACTGTTCACTATTAAATACTGAAGACGCTTTCAGATGCTTCCTGAACTAATAACCGAAACCGATCACTTCCAGATATCAATCGATATATCTCATGTTCATATAAAGTACCTACAACATCTTGAAGACATACGTATTATTATTAGACATTAGACAATATATACGGAATAAGAAAGAGGCTGCCTTCATCTTCAAAATGGTGCACGCTATTGAATGTTCGGAATGGTTACAAACGGGTTTTATGCCAAGATCAGGGTTCTATCCTCTTTGCACTTAATAATAATAATACAAATTACACAATATCCAAATGTATTAAGTTCTGTATGCCTGCAATTGTATATTGTGTTGCTCTTGAAATAGTAGATTTGCATTTAGTAAATTCCCTTGTTGCCTTATATGTTATAATTATGTAATATGTTTTGAATCCGCATGGGTCTTAAGACCTTTCGTAATTTTCTAAGTAAAACATAGTATGTGATAAGTCTAATTCGCCGTCGTCGCTCATTGTAAAGTGTCAAATGAAGTATTGCGTAACCTAGCACTCGATATCACGTGTTACAACGTTTTGATATTAAAGGGGCCTGTGAAAGCCTATACTAAATAAGGGTAAATGAAAAGAGATACATTAATCACTTCACTCATTCACTTAGAAAACAATAATTTATGATATAACATGGATTCTGGGAGTGTAACCGTGGTTTAACTATCATCGTTAAGTGCATTGTATATAAGACGATAGTTCTGACAGAGTTTACTATTGATCATTATTAGAAATCTGACTTTACAAAATGCATGCAAGTAACATTAACCATGGTTTAGTGGGTTGTGTTTTAAACACAAACACAGTATAGCCACATAACATAGTAAATGCCATTTAAGAAATATTGGTCGGCCATCTTTTATAAAAAATCGATGGGATATGGTCAAGTGAAATGTTCCACCAAATACATATTTTAGGCACAAGCAATGACAGCCATACAGCACATGACAGTAATTTAACGCTAGTGATGTGAACGTTATATAAGAAAGAATACTTACATGGCAGAAATTTGTCCTTTATATTCAAAGTGTTTTGTACACTTTTACTCAAAGTTGTTTTGTTTTTTATATGAAATAAACTGGTCCATATAATAGTCCATGCCCAAAATATGCATTTGGTTGAACATTTTCCTTGATAATATCCCATCTATTTTGGATATATTTTCTAAAGATGGGAGACCAATAGTCTTTTATCTACACACGACGACGTTATTTCAATTACAAAATCGCGATAAACCGACAACATTGAAGTGAAACTTTTAGATCGTATAGGTGTTATGTGATACAAGCATGCTATAGCCGTGATTATGCATGTTTGTGAGATTAATAAACTCGTGGATACAATATATGCTACTGGGTAGAGGCATATTATGGTACCGAACAATACACAGTCACTCATGTAAGGTGCTTTTTAGAGTTAATTGTTTTAGATGTTATTGATATATTTATCGCTATCTGTTGCGTATAATTAATGTTGGTGTTTCAATAAATTTAATCTTAATAAAAGGCTGAGTTTGTTCTTTTATTACCAGTTTTTATCTCTACTAGCCGAAGGCCATTGGAGCTTGTGGGATGGCGAATTGTCTGTCGTCCCGTACGTCCGTCCGTCTGTCCGTTAATCTTTGATTTTTTAAGATGACAGAGCTTTCATTTTTCAACTGAGCTTTATCAAACTTGGGTGAATGAAAGCTCGGGCAAGTTAGGAAACGAAGTAGATCTGACCAGTAGTACCGGAATTATGGTCCTTGCTTTAGTTACATATTCTGTAGTTTGCATTATTAAGAACTTATATTTTTAATTCGATATTTACCAAATCGTAAATTCTAAATCGAATCATTGTCATTGGAGTTATGGTCCCTGAATAAGTCATGAATATGTTTTTTGTGCTTTCATCAGAGATCATTTTTCCTTTGATATTTAACACGACCGGTCTGATTGTTGATATTACTAAAAGCTCGAAGTTCTAAAACCAGCTAATTGAGATAAGTAACACCAGAGTTATAGCCATTGAATTATTTACAAATGCTACATACTTTGATTCTTTAGCACACTAGCACATGCATTATCCATACAACTGTGTTGTGTGGCGCCGTAAAAAGTTGCCCCGACTACAAAACAGTAGTGTTATTACTTACTGGTCCTTTGGGATCATCATGCTAGTCTTTGTGGGGTGAGGGTCCATGGTGGTATGATTCAGGTAGGGCTGGTTTACAAACTTATTCTAGCCTTTATTGATATTTACATCTGTACAGATTGGTATATATTGGATGAAACATAAAGGAGCTAGAGTGCCAACAAACCAAACTTTGTCATTTAAAAATAAATCAAAAGTCATAATTCTTCTGTTTCTAGTCCGTCGGGGCTAGTTTTTTAATTCGTCTAAGCGTTCAAGACTTTATGACCAAGATATTTTATATAATTACATATTTTCAGAAAAAATGCAAGGAGTGGCAATGCAGGTAGGTAGGGTCATATAACTCGATGGCTATCACTCTGCTGTTTCTAGTCCGACATGGCTAGTTTTTGAATTTGTCCACGATGACCGATGATAACTTCAAACTGAAATAAGAAAACTATCATATAGTTCAGAAGGTAGGAATTTAATGGCGGTGGAGTTTGTATGGGCATGAGTTAGGGATGGAAGTAAGTCATAGATGGCTGGCTGTCCGTGTTATTGATAATTATTAACATTCAAAAATAGTTTGGTAAAGACTGGATAAAAAATAAAGGACCTGTAGTGTTAAAAAGCACACACAGCACGCTCTTCATTCGATCAAGGGCCACAAATCAACAGTTGCTGCTCAAAATCGAATAGTTATTGAACTTTTTCAATAAACAAAGACCGGTGTTACTTATCATACTTATTATATCTAATATTGTCGAACGTGTCCAAGCGGTTATTAATATCAACAATCTAGTCGAGTTTGGTAAAGATCGCGTGTAAACCGAAGTTGTTAGAGCCTTAACAAAACAAAACCTAACATTTTAAATAAATCAAGGGCCATAACTCTGGTGCTACTATTCTGATCTAGCTCAATATCAACAACCATGCTAGAGGAGATATAAGTCAAACTTGAAATGTAGCATGCAAGAACCACAGTCAAACAAAACCACGCAGAGAAACAAAAAATAAGTACAAAGCTGAATATAATGCAAGATATGACATCAGAAATACATTTGGAATGGTCAAGGATAAATATATCGGACAGGGAAAGCAGCATTCAAGGACGACAGTCAACCGCAAAACACAAAAACAAACACGCAATCAGACAAACGAAAAGACAAAAGTAATAAAAAATGCAAACGACATCACAAACACAAAAGGATTGACAATAGGGCTTCCGCCTTGGAAGTTTAATTTGATCAAGCTAAGTTTGATAAAGATCAAGGGAGCAATGATGCCATATCGTCATAAATAGGCAACATATATCAAATTTAACTAACGTAAGGGCAATAATTATGATGTTACTAATCCGATCTAACTGGTTTTCGAAATATACTCTGTAAAAGAAGTTTTGGACCATGGCAGTGTTCGAACCCGTACAATGATCGCTGAACCATGATATTCGACCATAACCCTTATTATCTCAGTTGATAATTCACAATAGATCAACAATCAACAATAACTATCGTTTACAATGAAAGATTGCGAAAAAATAATAATCTTTTTTTTGGTTACTCGAATGTGTCCGTAACTGTTACTTTTTATGGACTTTGCAACATTTTTTACAGACCCTTTGTGTGTTCGTCATATTTTTTAAAAAATCAAATCTTGTTTGAAATTTAATGTTTCTGTACCTAATTAACCGGCTAGGGTAGACCTTGGTTACTAAAAATAGATACTTAAATTTTGTCCACTAGTTTTATTTTTATAGGACTTTATATACCCTGGTCCAAAACTTTTTTTTACCGAGTATTCATGAATATCCACAAAAATTAACCAAGCAAGTTTGGTAAAGATCGGATGAAACAAGAAGGCCCTATCGTCTTTATTGTGCAAAAGTAATGGACGGACGGACGGACGGACGGCGGGTGGCCAACAGACGACAGGTGGCTGATTCGCCTTTTTTCGGCGTTCATGAGGTCTTAAACGCCAATACTAAATGGCAAATTCCATGTAGCACGTTAGGGCAACTTTTGCAAATCGCAACTGGAGTTTAAAACCGCATACACGCAGAGAAAATGCGTATCGAGACATATTTACACAATTTTCACGTCGCTCTAGTATCCGCAATAATATGCCTTGGACGAATGAACATGTAAAGCGTTGGACCCATGATCGAAATGTCGTGGGTTCGATCCCCGCCATTGCCATATGCGTTGCGTCCCTGAGCAAGACGCTTTATCTGCATTTGCTTAGTACTGGTTCTACCCAGGAAGACATCGAGAGTGATTCAAATAAGTTCATAGAGCTTTCGTTACAATCGGTGTAAAATAAATAAGTTTAAACTAACATAAAAGCAATACAAGGGAGACTACTACCGTCAGTGTATTTTGAGACAGTGGATGAGCCATTATCTATTGAGACGCGATGGACGCATGCTCAGTCGAGCGCAATAGTCCCATCTAATTAAAAAGTGATGCGTATTCAAAATTACAAAAAATCCAGATTATGGTCATGTTCTGTAATTATTCTGTTTCCAGGGAGTCCTTTACCCTATTGTTTTTGTTTGGGCTGATTAAGTCTTTTCAAACTGCATGCTTTGTATGCTTAAAGTTAACTATTGTCTCAGTTATGTTTTACAACTTTGTATTTTTAAGAGTTCAACAACTAATACACCAACCGAAATTCGTTTTATAACATTTACAGACCCTTAACCGAACACTGAAAAAATACAATTGGATGGATTTGCCGTAGCATAATCTATAGGTATGACGGTAACTAGTAACTACGAAATGCCGCTTTTATAAATGAGCATTATAACAGTACTGTGAATTATTAATTCTAATTACATGCCCCCTAATCTACACAGTGAGTGTAGTTTTAATTAACTTATTCACCAGGAGATATCAACTAAATCCTGGTAACTAAGCTCTCGCACTGTTTTTGAATACTAATCTCCGTATATTTACACTGTTTTAACATTTTCAAAACTGTTCATCGATTTAACGACATAACGATATAATTATAATTACGTTTTTCGGTTTCTTGTGTGAATATATATGTTGAACAAAGAGCATGACACGTTATCAAATGAATGTTATTTTGCATAATATTTGAAGAATGTTTGCTGTTCCCCACGAACTGATTACGATGGACTATAATTATATGTTTTGTCTCTGAGTTTTACCTTTTATAATATAAAATACTACGTGTTACATTCGATACCCGTTGTTTAAATATATGTTCATGGATAACATACTTTCAACTACAATTACACGCGACAAAACTACCACGAAGATGCCGTAATATGCTTGTCACTGGAACTTCGCCTAGCTACAATTACACGCGACAAACCTATCACGTAGAAGCCGTAATATGTTTATCACTGGAACTTCGCCTAACTACAATTACACGCGACAAAACTACCACGAAGATGCCGTAATATGCTTGCCACTGGAACTTCGCCTAACTATAATTACACGCGACAAAACTACCACGTAGATGCGGTAATATGCTTGTCACTGGAACTTCGTCTAACTACAATTACACGCAACAAAACTACCACGAAGATGCCGTAATATGCTTGTCACTGGAACTTCGCCTAAATACAATTACACGCAACAAATCTACCACGAAGATGCAGAAATATGCTTGTCACGCAAAAAAACACTTATCACGGGAACGCCGTCTAACAACAATTAAACGCAACAAATCTACCACGTAGATGCAGAAATATACTTGTCATTGGAATTTCGCCTAACTACAATTACACGCAACAAAATTACCACGAAAATGCCGTAATATAATTGTCACTTCAACTTCGCCTAAGCCTAACTACAATTACATGCAACAAAACTACCACACAGATGCAGAAATATGCTTGTCATGGGAACGTCGCCTAACTACAATTACACGCGACAAAACTATCACGTAGATGCAGAAATATGCTTGTCACGGGAACATCGCCTAACTAAAATTACACGCAACAAAACTTCCACGAAATACCGTAATATGCTTATCACTGTAACTATGCCTAACTAAAATTACACGCAACGCAACGGCCACGAAGATGCAGAAATATGCTTGTCACGGGAACGTCGCCTAACTACAATTACACGCAACAAAACTTCCATGAAATGCCGTAATATGCTTGTCACTGAAACTTCGCCTAACTACAATTACACGCAACAAAACTATGACGGTGATGCAGAAATATGCTTGTCACTGGAACTTCGCCTAACTACAATAACACGCAACAAAACTATCACGTTGATGCAAAAATATGCTTGTCACTGAAACTTCGCCTAACTACAATTTCACGCAACAAAACTATGACGTAGAGGCAGAAAACCGCTTGTCCAGGGAACGTCGCCTAACTAAAATTACACGCAATACAACTACCAGAAAGGTGCCGTAATATGCTTGTCACTGGAACGTCGCTTAACTACAATTACACGCGACAAAACTACCACGAAGATGCCGTAATATGCTTGTCACTGGAACTTCGCCTAACTGCAATTACACGCGACAAAACTAACACGTAGATGCCGTAATATGCTTGTCACTGGAACTTCGCCTAACTACAATAACACGCAACAAAACTATCACGTTGATGCAAAAATATGCTTGTCACTGAAACTTCGCCAAACTACAATTACACGCGACAAAACTGTCAAATATATGCAGAAATATGCTTGTCACGGGAACTTCGCCTAATTACAATTACATGCTACAAAACTATCACGTAGATGCAGAAATATGCTTGTCCCGGGAAGTCGTCTAACTTCAATTACACGCAACAAAACTTCCACGAAGATGTCGTAATATGCTTGTCACTGGAACTTCGCCTAACTACAATTACACGCGACAAAACTATCACGTATATTGAGAAATATGCTTGTCAAGGGAATGTCGCCTAACTAAAAGTACACGCAACAAATCTACCACGAAGATGCAGAAATATGCTTGTCACGGGAACCTCGCCTAACTACAATTACACGCCACAAAACTTCCACGAAGATGTCGTAATATGTTTGTCACTGAAACTTTGCCTAACTACAATTACACTCGACGAAATTATCACGTAGATGCAGAAATATGCTTGTCACTGGAACATCGCCTAACTAAAATTACACGCAACAAATCTACCACGAATATGTATAAATATGCTTGTCACTGGAACGTCGCTTTACTACACTTACACACAAGAACACTGCCACGTAAATGAAGAAATATGCTTGTCACTGCAACTTCGTCTAACTACAATTACACGCAACAAAACTATCACGTTGATGCAGAAATATGCGTGTCACTGGAACGTCGCCTAACTACAATTACACGCAACAAAACTGCCACGAAATTCCGTAATATGCTTTTTACTGGAACTTCGCCTAACTACAATTACACGCGACAAAACTACCACGTAGATGCCGTAATATGCTTGTCACTGGAACTTCGCATAACTACAATTACACGCAAAAGATCTATCACGTAGAAGCAGAAATATGCTTGTCCCGGGAATATCGCCTAACTACAATTACACACAATACAACTGCCAAGAAGGTGCCGTAATATGCTTGTCACTTGAACGTCGCCTAACTACAATTACACGCTACAAAACTACCACGAAGATGCCGTAATATGCTTGTCACTGGAACTTTGCCTAACTACAAACACACGCGACAAAACTATCACGTAGATGCCGTAATATGCTTATCACTGGAACTTCGCCTAACTACAATTACACGCGACAAAACTACCACGAAGATGTCGTAATATGCTTACGACTGGAACTTCGCATAACTACAATTACACGCAACAAATCTACCACGAAGATGCAGAAATATGCTTGTCACGCAAAAATATGCTTATCACGGGAACGCCGTCTAACAACAATTAAACGCAACAAATCTACCACGTAGATGCAGAAATATACCTTTAACTGGAATTTCGCCTAACTACAATTACACGCAACAAAATTACCACGAAAATGCCGTAATATGCTTGTCACTGAAACTTCGCCTAAGACTAACTACAATAACATGCAACAAAACTACCACATAGATGCAGAAATATGCTTGTCATCGGAACGTCGCCTAACTACAATTACACGCAATAAATCTGGAATGTAGATGCAGAAATATGCCAGTCAATGGAACTTCGCCTAACTACAATTACACGCGACAAAACTATCACGTCGATGCAGAAATATGCTTGTCACGGGAACATCGCCTAACTAAAATTACACGCAACGCAACTGCCACGAAGATACAGAAATATGTTTGTCCCTGCTACGTCGCCTAACTACAATTACATGCAACAAAACTTCCACGAAATGCCGTAATAATTCTTGTCACTGAAACTTCGCCTAACAACAATTACACGCAACAAAACTATCACGTTGATGCAGAAATATGCTTGTTACTGGAACTTCGCCTAACTATAATAACACGCAACTAAAACTATCACATAGATGCAAAAATATGTTTGTCACTGAAACTTCGCCTAACTACAATTACACGCAACAAAACTTTTACGAAGAGGCAGAAATATGCTTGTCCCGGGAACGTCGCCTAACTACAATTACACGCAATACAACTACCAGAAAGGTGCCGTAATATGCTTGTCACTGGAACGTCGCCTAACTACAATTACACGCGACAAAACTACAACGAAGTTGCCGTAATATGCTTGTCACTGGAACGTCGCCTAACTACAATTACACGCGACAAAACTGTCACGTATATGCAGAAATATACTTTTCACGGGAACTTCGCCTAACTACAATTATACGCGACAAATCTATCACGTAGATGCAGAAATATGCCTGTCACGGGAACTTTGCCTAACTACAATTACACGCGACAAAGCTGTTACGTACATGCAGAAATATCCCTGTCACGGGAACTTCGCCTAACTACAATTACACGCAACAAAACTATCACGTAGATGCAGAAATATGCTTGTTCCGGGAACGTCGCCTAACTACAACTACACGTAACAAAACGTCCACGAAGATGTCGTAATATGCTTGTCACCGGAACTTCGCCTAACTACAATTACACTCGAAAAATCTGTCACATATATGCAGAAATATGCTTGTCACGGGAACTTCGCCTAACTACAATTACACTCGACAAATCTGTCACATATATTCAGAAATATGCTTGTCCCGTCGCCTAACTACAATTTCACGCAACAAAACGTCCACGAAGATGTCGTAATATGCTTGTCACCGGAACTTCGCCTAACTACAATTACACTCGAAAAATCTGTCACATATATGCAGAAATATGCTTGTCACGGGAACTTCGCCTAACTACAATTACACGCAACAAAACTATCACGTAGATGCAGAAATATGCTTGTTCCGTTAATTTTTTTTAACGGACAACTTTCCCTTAAGGGGGCACTCCTCAGTTTCGCATGAATGTCCATGGTGTAAATCAGAAAGAAATCAACTAAGCATCTTTTAGGTCCATGGATGGTCTTTATAATAATTATGAAGCACATGTTTGATGTTTTTTTCAGTTTTGATTACTTCTAAGTTTATTTTGGTGTATTGGAATATGCATTCTTTGGGTTTTTTGGAGGCTATAAATAGAAAAATGTGAACCAATCAAAAACTTCCTAAAAGTAGTTAAAATGGCTGATTTTCACTGACGAGGAGATCAGCGTGGAATAACTTTTTAAAATGCCGGACTAGGTATGTAAAATTTAGCATTTCATGATATGCAAGAGCATTATGAGTGCAGACATGACCCTGATATGTGTAGGAAATATTTTTATTTTTATTTATTGACATTTGAAATATTGCTAAAATTGCATTTTTAGCATGTTTTAAGGGGTGGGGTAATCTTAAAGAAATGGGACTAAAGTTGTACAGAAAATGCTTTTTGATACTTTTATTTGGTATGGAAACATGGGTAATTTTATTGTCTTCTAAGAAATGTATGACACAATGATGATGTGGTTTATTTTTGCTCAAGGATTCAGGCTAAGAGCTTGTCATGTGTTTGATGATTGAGAAATGTACATTAAACTGTGGAGTGCCCCCAATTACACGCGACAAAACTACCACGAAGTTGCCGTAATATGCTTGTCACTGGAACGTCGCCTAACTACAATTACACGCGACAAAACTGTCACGTATATGCAGAAATATGCTTTTGACGGGAACTTCGCCTAACTACAATTACACGCGACAAATCTATCACGTAGATGCAGAAATATGCCTGTCACGGGAACTTCGCCTAACTACAATTACACGCGACAAAACTGTCACGTATATGCAGAAATATCCTTGTCACGGGAACTTCGCCTAACTACAATTACACGCAACAAAAATATCACGTAGATGCAGAAATATGCTTGTTCCGGGAACGTCGCCTAACTACAACTACACGTAATAAAACTTCCATGAAGATGTCGTAATATGCTTGTCACCGGAACTTCGCCTAACTACAATTACACTCGACAAAACTTTCACATATATGCAGAAATATGCTTGTCACGTCGCCTAACTACAATTTCACGCAATAAAACTTTCACGAAGATGTCGTAATATGCTTGTCACTGGAATTACGCCTAACTACAATTACACGCGACAAAATTATCACGTAGATGCTGAAATATGCTTATCATGGGAACGTCGCCTAACTAAAAGTACACGCAACAAATCTACCACGAAGATGCAGAAATATGCTTGTCACGGAAACGTCTCCTAACTAAATGTACAAGCAGCAAAACTTCCACGAAGATGTCTTAATATGTTTATCACTGAAACTTTGCCTAACTACAATTACACGCGTCGAAACTATCACGTAAATGCAGAAATATGCTTGTCACGGGAATATCGCCTAACTACAATTACACGCAAGAACATTGCCACGCAAATGAAGAAATATGCGTGCCACTGCAACTTTGCCTAACTACAATTACAGGCCACAAAACTTCCACGAAGATGTCATAATATGTTTATTACTGAAACTTTGCCTAACTACAATTACACGCGACGAAACTATCACGTAGATGCAGAAATATGCTAGTCACGGGAACATCGACTAACTAAAATTACACTCGACAAAACTATCACGTATATGCAGAAATATGCCTGTCACGGGAACTTCGCCTAACTACAATAACACGCGACAAAACTGTCACGTAGATGCAGAAGTATGCTTGTCCCGGGAACGTCGCCTAACTACAACTACACGCAACAAAACTTCCACGAAGATGTCGTCATATGCTTGTCACCGGAACTTCGCCTAACTACAATTACACGCGACAAAACTCTCACATATATGCAGAAATATGCTTGTCACGGGAACTTCGCCTAATTACAATTAAACGCAACAAATCTATAACGTAGATGCAGAAATATGCTTGTCCCGGGAACGTCGCCTAACTACAATTACACACAATACAATTATACCAGAATGGTGCCGTAATATGCTTGTCACTGGAACGTTGACTAACTACAATTACACGCGACAAAACTACCACGAAGATGCCGTAATATGCTTGTCACTGGAACGTCGCCTAACTACAATTACACGCGACAAAACTGTCAAGTATATGCAGAAGTATGCTTGTCACGGGAACTTTGCCTAACTACAATTACAGGCGACAAAACTGTCACGTACATGTATATGCAGAAATATGCTTGTCACGGCAACTTCGCCTAATTACAATTACACGCAACAAAACTATCACGTACTATGTGCAGAAATATGCTTGTCCCGGGAACGTCGCCAAACTACAACTACACGCAACAAAACTTCCACGAACATGTCGTAATATGCTTGTCACCGGAACTTCGCCTAACTACAATTACACGCGACAAAACTGTCACATATACGCAGAAATATGCTTGTCAGTGAACGTCGCCTAACTACAATTACACACAATACAACTACCAGGAAGGGGCCGTAATATGCTTGTCACTGGAACGTCGCCTAACTACAATTACACGCGACAAAACTATCACGTAGATGCAGAAATATGCTTGAAACGGGAATTTCGCCTAACAACAATTACACGCGACAAAACTATCATGTAGATGCCGTAATATGCTTGTCACTGGAACGTCGCCTAACTACAATTACACACAACGCATCTATCACGTAGATGCCGTAATATGCTTGTCACTGGAACGTCGCCTAACAACAATTATACGCAACAAAACTACCACAGAGATGCAGAAATATGCTTGTCATTGGGACTTCGCCTACCTACAATTACACGCAACAACACTGCCACATACGTAGATGCAGAAATATGCTTGTCATAGGCTCTTCATCTAACTGTAGTTACACGTAACAACACTGCTAAGTAGATTTAGTTATATACGTTTTAGATGTTGGATGCCTGAGGTGAACAGAAGTACATTATATAATATTCATACAGGTATCATAGAGATTGTATGGAAATCAAACTTATAATTTTAACAGTTTCTTTTCCCTCTAGTGAGACGTAATTTCCTAAAGTCGTACTGGAATATCAGGTTCTGCCACAATGAAATAATACTTATTATTTTGTGAGTTTGAGGTTAAACGTATTTGTTTGCGAATATTTCCTCTTTATCTAATACACCTCGTATGTGGGAGAATGGGGTTTCGATTACCGGTCAGGTAATACCAAAGACTTCATACAAATGGTACTAGTACCTCCCTTGCTTGACTTTCAGCATATAGAGGGTAGGTCAAGGACTGGTCGTCCCTGTGTCGGTATAATGTGAAAGAGTGGTATATTAAGTCATGTGTCTACTGCGTGGTATTTCAGTGTGGAAGCACTATAATTTGCACATCGAGCTCACTGCTAACGACGTGACAAAAAATTGTTAAAAGCGACTTTAACCCACTTCCGAACCCCCTCACGCATACTTTATCTAGGAGATTTTCAAGGTATAACGTTAACACAACTTCGTTAATTAATATCATGTTATGAATATATGTTTAATTTGTTTAAATAATTAATGATACATTGATTCAAAATCTGTACATACTTGTAACTTAACAACAGATTTAATAATTCGATACAAAAGCGCTTCCTTTTATACAGCAGTTCTTACATGCCACCATAAATATATGTGCACCACGTTAAATGACCACATGCAGTGCAGTATTTGAAAGTAAAGAACAATTAAACATATATCAATAATGCGAGATTATTTGGGAAGTTTACACAATAATTATATTGGCATTTTGCACACTTTTAAGGCTAGTATAATATAAGTTTTAATCGCATAAAGATTAAAACTTTTATGCACTTGGGAAAAGATGAAATACACTACCAGGTCCTCATTATATTCATTATAAGGGAGGCGACTCGTGGGAGCATGTTCAGTATATACTCAAGGGAGATCACTGGACGTCCTTCTCAAAACGGTAAGGTAAATCGTTTTGGTCTCAAAATTAATGTTCATAAAGTCTTTTAAACTCGATATAAGATAAATCCCACCCTACCCTCCCTACATTTTCTTTTTCTGCTGTGATTTTTATATATTTACAGTTACGTGTTCTTGAGTCAATGTCATGTCTGAGTTACAGATATGATTACGTGAAATAGACCGAACATTTAAACTACACTCAGAATAGTGCGAGCAGTTACATAACAGTCAGTATCCGTTTTCGGGGCCGACGACTTGTCTTACATTGTTATAACATCAGCATCCGTCATCGGGGCAGACATAGAACTATCAATAATAAACGTCATCCTTCGTTATCGGGGCAGACGACAGACGGGCATTTGCTAGCGGGATATGTTTTGCGACCATTGATGATTTGTCATCGATTGTTTAATTAAATCAATACAGTAATAATTTTATTAACGAATTCATTTAGTAAATGAGTTTAATGCATGCTTTGATAATATAGAAATATTAAAATGTCGCTGTACCTTTAAGAGTTCTGTGCAATATACATGGAACTTGTATCTAGTAGAATGTGGGATAATATCACGTATCAGTTGACATTATGCAGTCTAAAACAGTTGCATCATAAAATGGTAATGTCAAATCGTCACATGATAATCATATGATGCTGTATTCTCACAACAATTAAAATATAACTTGTTTTGTATTGGTACAATCACAAAAGATAGGAAACATAATTGACGTTAGGGGGTCAATAGTTTGACCCTACATCTGCAAGTCCATGAATTCTGCACGTTCGTATTTTGAACGCGTTTATTTTCTGTATGCGGAGAGTTTTGGTCTGGTTGGGTCTAGTTGAGTCTAGTTGAGTCTACCCTAGTCCGAAGTTAGTAACGTTAGGTAATAAAGCTAAAATGCTGAAATATCGTTATTTCGTTATTTAATTAATTAAGTCATAAACACTATACGATCACGGACGGCCGGCGGTTATGCGACATTAATTTGAGTGGTGCCTTAGACCAGGATCGACCGGGTTTCGACGTTGGACATTCTCGGTGAGTTCCTTTACTTATTATTAGCAACATGTACATTGGCCAACCAAAATGTTAATTGTGATTAATTAAGACGCACATACGGGACTGTCACAAAAATATGGAAATGTTTATCGACGTAGGGTAGTATGAATAAGTTTAGAACAATGTTGAATTTTAAATATGTAGATTTTTGTATGGAAATTAGTTTTATTTAGATTTATAGTAGTAAATTTGAAATATTTAATTTTTGTGTAAGAAATTTTAAATAATGGAAAAGGAAGGACAACAACCAATTCCAGTCATTGTTAAAAATGAACAGACTAATTTAGGTGATTTGTTTGGGTTAATTAATAAAAACATGACACATATTTCGTCTGTAATGCGTCACAGGGTGTAAAGGACATATAACCTTTGTTTGAGGGTAACACGAAACAATTTAGGGAATGGGTAAAAGCAATTGAAAAATATAAAAAATTTACTAGCTTAGATGAGATAGCTTGCGGGATGGTTGCATTGCAAACATCGAGGGGTGCAGTTAGTGGGTTTATTCAGAGATATTTGGATGATAACCCTCGTTGTACTTGGGATGAGATAAAAAATGAACTAGCTAAAAGGTTCAGCGATGTAGCTGATGCGCAATTTGCATTAACTATGCTTAGACAAATACATCGAAAGTCTGGGGTAAATGTCCAAATATATGCAGAGAGGTTAATGTCATTAGCTGAGGTAGCTTTTGAAGGTCAAGATGGTGCACTGATTGAGATGCACTTGGTTGATATTTTTGTCACGGAGCTAAAAATGACAATCTTAAGACGTAATCCGCAAACGTTACAGGCTGCCATAGGTCATGCCACTACCGAGTATAATTTAAAATAGAGAGTAGTTGCTTGTGGTGGTAAATTACCATTTCTAAAGGAATCCGTAAATTTAGGAGAGGAACCAATTGACTGCTCGCATTTAAGGAAAGTCAAATGTTACAAGTGTGGCGAAATGGGGTCACAGGTCAAATTAATGTAGAGCCGGAAAGTTAATGTTACTGAGGCTAGGAAAATTATGTGCTGGAATTGTGGTCAGGAGGGTCACGTTGTTAGGAATTGCATGAACGAGAAAGTGTCATAAAGGCCAATTGGTCATGGAAATAGCTACGGCTGTGGACAACAAACACAGGGTGGTAGGAATGTTAGGCCTGGAGGGCTTAATCAGGGAAACTAGTTGCCACTTCTCATGTCGAGGTCGATGTGAAGGGTGAAGATTACAAAACATCGGAAAAGCTTGAATCTAGGTTAATAAATATTTCAGGAAACCCAAATTCTTGTTTGGTTATCAGAGAGAAGAAAAAATTTAGAACTCTTGTAGATACTGGAGCTGGAGTTTCATTAATGCATCAGAGGGTTTATGAGGGTCTTGAAAATAAGCCAAAACTTAGCCCAATTAAGCTTAGTTTACATACAGCAGGTGACACACCTTAAAAGGTTCTTGGATGCATTGATGTTACTTTTAAAATCGGTGGTACCGAGGTAACTCAAGAATTCCATGTGATAAGTAATTTAAATAGGAATTTCAATTTGGGTTTGGATTTCATGAAATTACATAGTGTTAGACTAAATATAGATCTTAGAAGTTTGAGAATTGATGACACAATTTATGTTAATTTAGAGGAAGACATTCACATAGCTTCTACAGTTAGAATGAAAAACAAAATTACTCTTAAACCTAGGTCAGCTAGAATTTGCTTAGGTAAAGTAAGAAATAATCCTCAATTACCATCAGGCAAAATTTATGAGGTTACTCGAATTGATAAGGGCTTTATTGTAAATGAGCCTTGATTATGAATTGTAAATTCTGTCCCAATTTTAGGACAAAAACTTACCATTCCAATCTTGGTTGTAAACAACACTGATAAATATCAAACAATTTATAGACATGGCTTATTGGCTAGGATTCAGGAAATTGATAGTTCAGACATAAAAACTGTAGGATCTGTGGTGAAAGGTCAAACAACACAGGAAAATCTAAACTTCAATGATTTACATGTGGATGATAGATATAGGACACAAATAGAACATTTATTTGTCAAGAACTTAGATTTCTTTGCAAGTAAAGACTCATTGAAGATGCGGATCGATAAGGTAACAATACTTCTATTAAGCTTAAACCATATGGAACACCACTTCAAAATAGAGGGGTAATTGACAAAGCCATAGATGAAATGTTGGAGGCAAATATAATTAAAAGGTCAAACTCACCTTAGAGTTCGTCAGTGGTCATCGTAGGTAAGAAAGATGAGACTAATCGATTTTGCGTTGATTATCGAAAGCTTAATCAAATTACGGTCAACAATTCATTCCCGATGCCCTTGATTGATGATTTGTTAGCTGTCCTTGACAAGGCCAAATGGTTCAAGACCCTTGACCTTCAGAGCGGTTATTGGCAGGTACTCATGGATGGAAACGATAAGGAAAAGACCGCATTTGCAGGTCACAGAGGTTTGTTTGAATGGGAGGTCATTCCCTTTGGTCTATCTAATGTCCCGGCAGTTTTTCAAGAGCTCATCTCAATTGTTCTTGAAGGTCTCTCAGAGTTCACGACCGCATATTTAGACGATGTGTTGATATTCAACTATGTAACAACATATGCGACATCTAGAAATAGTATTTAGTAGACTCAGAGCTAATGGTTTAAATCTCAAGCTTAAGAAAGGTAGTTTTCTGCAAACAGAAACAAATTATCTTGGTTTCGTTATTGGTAGCAATGGTATTAAACCAGATCCTAAGAAAGTTGAGGCAATTAAGACAATACCAGCACCCACGTGTGTAAGAGGGGTAAGGTCATATATTGGCATGTTTTCTTACTATACGAGGTTTATTTCAAATTTTAGGGCAATTGCAGAGCCTATCATTTTTCTAACTAGAAAACATGCACATTTTAAGTGGTCAGCAGTACATCAGCAAGCATTTGCTTTCCTAAAAAATAATATGTCAGTTGTATCATTGGTAGTATACCCAAATCCTAACAAACCGTATACATTGTACACTGATGAATCGGACACATGTATACGCGCTTGTCTGACACAAGCATGTGATGTTGATGGTGTTGACATTTTGCCAGGAACATTTGCAACAACCATAGAGAAACCCATTTACTATCTGTCACACAAATTGAAGAAAACACAATGTAAATGGAGTACAATAGAGAAAGAAGCTTATGCAATGTATTACGCCTTACAAAAGTTAGACTATTATTTACATCACAGCGAATTTAAAATCAAAATAGATCATGCACCTTTAAAATATATTTTGAAGTCCGAAATGCAAAACAAGAAAATTCAATTATGGGCTTTAAGTATTGCTGGATACAATTGCCAAATTGAACACATTGTTGGGTCTAAAAAATACATGTGCCGACCGCCTATCTAGGCATCCTTTAAATGTCGTCTGATAATATGTCGGATGATGATCACGAGGTTGAATGCGACGTAAATGATAACACATACCATGTAAATGTCATAGATTCAAGTCAGTTTGATCCTAAGCAGTTTGCTGCTTGTGATATTCCGTTCAAGGACATGTTGCAAAACCAGTGAATGTTTTGCCAGAGTTTGATTAAGTTACAGAACAAAGTAAGGACGATGACATTTGTAAGTTAAAAAGCATGCTTATGTAAAAAGTGCATTGTATATGATCTTTTGTATTTTCTTAGTGACCCAGATGGTGATGTAAAATTGAGAGTTTTATGTTCCACAGCACTTAAGAGCACTGATTATAAAGCAATACCATGATGATAATGGACATATGGGGGTTCAGAAGTGTTATGATTCCATTAGGTTAAAGTATTTTTGGCCAAATCTATTTAAAGAACTTTATCAGTATGTAACATCTTGTGAAATCTGTCATTCGAGGTCATTGCAGAAAATTAGGCAACTATTTCAAGAAACAGATCAACCACCGTATGCTATGGCAAAGGTAAGCTTAGATTTGTCTGATCCGTATCCGACTACATTGTCCGGAAACAAGTACATTGTTGCTTTTGTTGATTGGTATAGTGGTTGGCCTGAGTCATTTAGTGTTCCAAATAAGAAAGCTGATACCATTGCTCATCTTTGAATGGAGAACATATTCCCAAGGTTTGGTAGTATGTTACAGATCGTGACCGATAACGGGTCAGAAAACTGTAACAAGGTCATGAGAGAGGTCATGGAAAGCTTGAAAATACACCATGTTTTGACTAGTGTTTATCATCCCCAGTCAAATGCAAAGGTTGAACGTTTTCATCGTACTTTGCATGATATTTTAGCGAAAATGGTCAGTGAAAATCAACAAACATGGGATTTGTATCTCAATCAGGCATTGGCTGCTATTCGGTTTAATGTTAGTGAGTCTTCTAGGTATTCACCATTCTACTTAATGTTTAGTCGTGATCCAGTTTTGCCCGTTGATAACTTGCTTAGGGCAAGACGTAAATATCAGGGTGAAGAATTACATAAGATTGCATTGCAAGAGCAACACAAAGCATTTATGCATGTCCGACAGCATATGAGAAAGGCTAAGAAAAGGCAAGCTAAGTATTATGATAGACATACAAAAATTGTTGAATTTCAAATAGGGGACCCGGTATTCTATAAAAATAATCAGAGAAAAGGTAAGTTAGATTTGAAATGGAAGCCATATTATAGGATACTTGATAACACTGGTCCAGCTTCATATGTCATTAAAAATAAACTTGATGGCACTACAGCAAAAATACATGCTGAATTGTTGAGATTGGCAAATATTGATTGGGAAATGCCAAATGCTCAAGATAATAGAGGTCGGTCAATGAGAAAAAGTCAGTATGTTGTACCTCCAGAAACTGATTCAAGTAGTCAATCAGATTCAGATGATGACAAACCCTTAATTAAGTAAACTGGTAAGAAAATACCGTAGGGAACGAGAAAACTCTGATTCTGAAGACGATATAGCTTTAATGGAACTAGCTAAACGATTTAAAAGTAGGGATCAATCAGATATTGATGAACGGCAATCACAAATAATGGATCAAGGTGAGGATAGTAGTTCTCAAAGTGAGTCAATACATGAGTCTTTACCTGTAAGATCTGAAGTTCATTCTGATAATGAATATCAGTGTCACAAAATGTCACGGATAGAGCGTATTGGTCGTACATAGCTCTTGTAAGCACCTGTTAGTTAAACCCTAATCCATTGTTCAGTTGAAACCAATTCACAATATCAATGATATATTCCGGTAACCCGGAAAAGCGTGCCATTTTTAAGTGGCCGCAAGAGGGCGTCCGGAAGGGCCCTTTAATAAGTTTAGTTTTGTGCTAATGCATGTAAGAGTATAGGTCTGTCTCTCTAAAAGGCAAAATTGTGTAAGGGTCCTTTCGTGTAGATTTAAATACTGCGCATGTTGTCACGTGTGTCACGGACTGGACGGGGGAAATAATGGTTTGGGCGTAACGTTTACTATAAAATCCATTGTCTTCTAGTTTTGGCCGGGATTGCTTGATAGTTGCTTTGTTTGGAGCAGAAGTTGGACGGCGAAATTCACAGGCAATATGTGGTCAGTATTTATTTTATTAACTTTTATCGTACATTTGTATTCAGTGGGCGGCGCCATCTTGGTTAGCGTTTCCGACATCCGGTTAGCTTTTATGTTTCTCAAACATTAACTTGAGATTAACATATGATTTTGAAGTTACTTTATTAGATGTAATTGTTGTAATTGATCATTAATTGTAAAACAATATTAATTTGATAACGTGGTATAATAGGTACATTAGTTAACGTTGGCGTTTACTCAGTGATTGTAATACACGATTGAATTGATAATGTTGTATATTAGGTTCATTAGTTAACAATGAGATGAGTGACTAGTATACATGTTCGACGCGTATACATGGTGTTGTAGAATATACATCCATTGCTACTCATCATAATTAGAGAGTGGCTTGCGTATATTTATTAGATAATGATTCGTTGGTGTAATGATAATTATATATGATTCGTGTGTTTATGAACCGACATCTAAAACGTATGTATTATTACAGCCTAAGCCATCCAGGTTTGAATATAAGTCTCCCGGAGTGGAGCTAAGCCTTTAGGGTGTGTAAGCCTTTTAGGTGATTCGACACTAGAATCAACATATAACGTTAACGAGCGGAGGAGACGATCCCCGTACCTGTGCGACATGGCCAGGTTATAAAATCGACAACCCCCGTGACACGAGGTGGGCCCGTTATCAGTCGTCACTGGACGAACATCATCAACAACCTCAGTGGAGGTTAATCATCATTATATCGCGTCATCAACCCTTATATAAGGCATTTGATGACAATTACCCATTGGATTCGCTTATCATCATATTCATGAGCTTTCGCGCATCACAGTTATCGCGCTAGATCATAGATCAACATTGTTATAACTTAACAACACTTTAGGGTCGAACATATTCAGTCGACACATTCAGTATTTGTGATAATACTAAGAACGTCTTAAACGTTCATGAGAACAGTATTTTCATATTTCATCTATATATTCGCTTGTTTTTTTATGATAATTGTATATATATTTAACATATTTTAAAAGTTGCATTAAACGTATGTAAATGCATTCACCGTCATTGATTCTTTCTTGAGTTAGCCATAACCATTAGGGTCATCCTGCGACAATCAGGAGAAAATGGATATTGATCATGTTAAAACGAGATCAAAAGGAACAGGTGTTAAGGAGTTACTGAGGTTAATTTCTGATATGATGTAATCGATAGACCTCAAAGATCTAGGTTATTGTGTAACCTAAGGAATTTGTATTTATGTATTTCAGGCAAAAAACCTGATGTTCAGGATGTCTGTAATTACAACACTTTTGTTCATTAGCCAATTTACAGCTGTTGAAAGTTCAGTTGTACGAGATAATGTGATATTTCAAATGGTCAATGAGGTATTTGTAAACGATGCACGATGGCTCGTTACTTTTGTACATGACCTGGCACATTACTCTCGGTTCATAAATAAGGTTCATTCTGATATAAATGGAACAAAGCACATGATTGCAAAATCATGGAAATACATCATAAGGATGGATTGATTGCAAATATGGAAACCTTTAAAAGTCTAGAGATCGAATTAAAATTACTAACAGATACATATCAATTAAACTAAAATACTGATAGAGATGTTCACCTAGATCAGCAAAACAGTGGAAGAGGTGTACATTACGATGTACCTAAACAACGGTAGAGTTGTGCATTAAGATCCACTAAAATAATGGTCGAGCTGTATATTAAGATCTGCCGAGACAGTGTTATATTAGTTTACATTATGATCTGCTAAATCAATGATAGAGTTGTCCATTAAGATCTGCTTTAACAATGGTAGAGTTGTGCATTAAGTTCTGCTTTAACAATTGTAGAGTTGTGCATTAATATTTGCATTAACAACGGTAGAGTTGTGCATTAAGATCTGCTTATATACCAGTAGAGTTGTGCATTGTGATCTGCCAGAACAATGGTAGAGTTGTGCATTATGATCTGCCAAAACAGGGGTAGAGTTGTGCATTTTGATGTGCCTAAACAACGGTAGAGTTTTGCAGTAACATTTGCTTAAACAATGATAGAGTTGTACATTAAGATCTGCCGAAACAGTGTTATAGTTGTACATTAGGCTCTGCTAAATATCTGCCTTAACAAAGGTTGAGTTGTGCATTAGGATCTGCTTTAACAAAGGTAGAGTTGTTCATTCGGATCTGCTTAAACAATGGCAGAGTTGTGCATGACGATGTGCTTAAACAACGGGAGAGTTGTGCATTACGATCTGCTAAAATAATGGAAGAGTTGTGCATAAAGATCCACCAAAACAATGGCAGAGTTGAACATACATTTCCGCCAAAACAGTGGTAATGTTGTGCTTTAAGAGCTGCTAAAATAATGGAAGAGGTGTGCCTAAAGATCCACCAAAACAATGGTAGAATTGTGCATGACGATGTGCCTAAACAACGGTAAAGTTGTGCATTAAGATCTGATAAAATAATGGCAGAGTTGTACATACATATCCGTCAAAACAATGGTAGAGTTGTTCATTAAGATTTGCCAACAATGTTATAGTTGTACATAAGGATCTGCTAAATCAATGGTAGAGCTGTGCATTAAGATCCGCATTAAAAAAGGTAGAGTTGTTGTTTAATGTTTGCCTTAACAATGCTAGAGTTGTGCATTAGGATCTGTATACACAATAGCGTAGTTGTTTATTAAGCTCTGTATAAACAATAGTAGAGGTATACGTTAAGATTTGCCTTAATTAACAATGGTATAGTTGTGCATTAAGCTCTGTATAAACAATAGTAAAAGTGTACGTTAAGATTTGCCTTAACAATGGTAGAGCTGTGCATTAAGATCTGCATTAAAAAAGGTAGACTTGTTGTTTAATGTTTGCCTTAACAATGCTAGAGTTGTGCATTAGTATCCGTATAAACAATAACATAGTTGTGAATTAAGCTCTGTATAAACAATAGTAAAAGTGTACGTTAAGATTTGCCTTAACAATGGTATAGTTGTGCATTAAGGTCTGTATTAACAACGGTAAAGGTGTACATTCAGATATGCCTTAATAATGGTAGTGTTGTGCATCGAGATATGTGACGTTTGATGTTTGTCTGCAGTCTTGTCTTGTCGTGCCCTCAATGGTTTATTCTCTTGTTGCTCTGACTTCTGTCAAGTCATTGAGAACCTTCTTTGTGGCTTTCTAGACTATTTTTTTTGTTTGTATTTATATATACACGAGCATCTTTTTCTTTACTTATATTGCCTATGAATGCTGCCTTGTTGGTTAGAGAATAGTTCATGGCGGGGTTTTCTTTATTTGCACTGTCCCGTTTTATTCGGTTGAAGTACGTGTGAGGTTTGCTGCACCCTAGAATCTGGTTTAAAACCCAAGCGGCCTTTTTGCCACTGACCGTTCCAAGGCGGTAGCCGTATTGTCAACCCTTTTGTGTTTGTGATGTCTTATTTGGCCTTTTAATCATTTTTAAATGTGTTCTTTGTTTCTGTGTGTGTTTGTGGTTGACTGTCGTCCTTGAATGCTGCTTTTCCTGTTCGATTTTTATATCTATATTTAAGTTCTGTATAAACAATGGTAGAGGTATACTTTATGATCTGCCGTAACTTTGGTAGAGTTGTGCAATATGATTGCATTAACATTGGTAGAGTTGTGTATTAAGATAGATCTGCATTAACATTGGTAGAGTTGTGTATTAAGATAGATCTGCATTAACATTGGTAAAGTTGTGTATTAAGATAGATCTGCATTAACATTGTTAAAGTTGTGGATTAAGATCTGCCTTAACATTGATAGTGTTGTGTATTAAGATCTGCATTAACATTGGTAGAGTTGTGTATTAAGATCTGCATTACCATTGTTAAAGTTTTGTATTAAGATCTGCATTCACATTGATAGTGTTGTGTATTAAGATCTGCATTAACATTGGTAGAGTTGTGTATTAAGATTTGCATTAACATTGGTAGAGTTGTGTATTAAGATTTGCATTGACATTAGTAGACTTGTGTTTTAAGATCTGCATTAACATTGGTAGAGTTGTGTATTAAGATCTGCATTAACATTGGTAGAGTTGTGTATTAAGAAAGATCTGCATTAACATTGGTAGAGTTGTGTATTAAGATAGATCTGCATTAACATTGATATAGTTGTGTATTAAGATCTGCCTTAACATTGGTAGTGTTGTATATTAACATCTGCATTAACATTGGTAGAGTTGTGTATTAAGATCTGCATTAACATTGGTAGAGTTGCGTATAAAGATTTGCATTAACATTGGTAGTGTTGTGTATTAAGATCTGCATTAACACTGGTAGAGTTGTGTATTAAGATCTGCATTAACATTGGTAGAGTTGTGTATTATGATCTGCATTAACACTGGTAGAGTTGTGTATTAAGATCTGCATTAACATTGGTAGAGTTGTGTATTAATATCTACATTAACACTGGTAGAGTAGTGTATTAAGATATGTATTAACTTTTGTAGAGTTGTGTATTAAGATCTGCATTAACATTGGTAGTGTTTATATTAAGATCTGCATTAACAATGGTAGAGTTGTGTATTACGATCTGTATATTGACTTAGATTTCGTTTTTATAACATAACTATTTAGGTTCTTAGATAGGGATCAAATGGTTCGTTTGTTTGTTTGTTTGTTTGTTTGTTTGTTTTGGTATTTTACGTCATTTTCAACACATGTAAGGTTATATATGACGGTCGATTTTTTTATGGTGGAGGCAGACCACCCACTTTTCCTGGGTAGAACCAGTATTGTACACCTCCCGCCATCCGTAAAAACCGACATTTCCTCAATTAGAAGTCGAGCTCCCAGTAGGATTCGAACCCGCAGCGGTGAGAGACGAAGGTTTACAACGCAACGTTGTTTTATTTTTAACCATTCGACCACGGAGACCATGTATCAAATGGGTAAATAAATTATAGAAGATAATAATTGAAAAAGTCAATCAAGACCCACGTTTTACTTTATTTGAACAAACTTGTTCTTTCACGATTTATCAATCATTTCTGAAAACAAATACAAACAAACAAACAAACAAACATACAAACAAACAAGTAGATTGCGATTTTAGCGATTTTAGAAAGGAAAATTATTTTGTTATTATTATTATTATACCGTTTTCCCTCCTTATTATCTATAAACACAACTTTGTACCGAATGGGTGCTGTCATGTTTTATATATCGGCGTAGTTTCTGTAAAAATTTAAAATCCTACGATCCAGTGATCATTTCTAAAACACAACTGTCAAAGTTATTCAACGGTTTTTGAAAGAAGATACTCTTAGTGGTTGGGATATTGTTTAATTACGCCGTCCATCTTGAATGATGTGACCTGTATTGTTGACAAAAAGGAAATACGCTAAACTCGGTACGAACGGCGATGGACTGACAAAGAGCGGTAACAAAAGTGAGCCTTCGGCATAGCTGTCAGCTTACAACCAAATCAATATAGAGCAATAACGAAGGAGTGTAAACATAATCGTTCAAACTAATACTGATCTATCAAATATACCAATAATGCGCATACAATAACAGTTATATCATGATTATCTAATACTATGTATATAGGTCGAGAAACTGTTACGTTATTCCAGCCTGTCTCTCTACAAAGCGCAGGCAAAACTCCGAAGAACACCAGCATTTCAAAATAGCTACATAGGTAAGTACATCGAAAGGCAAATTAGTGTCTGTGTCTGTCACATCATATGTATGTATGCGCCTCGAACCACATGATAGTAGATAAGCACATGCATTAGCCACGTAAAGAGGGGTTTAACATCCCGTTAGCACATCAACGTAAAGAGTGGCAAGATTATGTAACGTGGGATTTCCGACAGCAGCAATGCTGTAGCAGTTATTTCCCATATGATCATTAAAAAAGTATATTATTCATTCTGTATATACAAACTAACATGTATTGACTTAATTTTCGTATTTCATAGAATTACCACCAACAGCAGAAAAAATAATCGTTTGTATAAAAGATGGCAGTATGCAACACATTACAGTTATTGACTCACATTTTCGTACTTTATAGAATTACCATCAACAGCAGAAAATATAATCGTTTATATAAGAGGTGACAGTCAAGAAACCTATGTCGTGGCAGTCAACCTGGGCAAATCTGAGAGCAGAGTAAATGTGGAAGCGGGTTATAAACGGCGCATTGTAGTGGTATCGACTAGAGAGAGAAGCAACAATGACATCGACATGTCTAACATTTCTCTGGAAAGAGGAGAAGGGGTGGTGATTCGCATCGCAGAATAAACAGAATAAAATGAAGTTGAAGATATCGATAATGAACAGATGACGCACACTAAATTATTCACTTGCCTATAGGAATTGCGATGGTTTAGTAAATAGTTTTTTAACGCCAAAGGTCATGCTGATGAAAGTGAAGAGTTAACGGTCGTTCTTAAAGATCTGTGTAGTGGATTGATATCAAAAACAGGTTTACATTTCATGTAATAAACGAGATGTAGGAGTTTAAACTATTGCTAAATTATAAGCAAACACTTTTATTAACTATAAATTTAGATGTCGTCAAATGCGATCATGTTTCGATATAAAAATGATATGATTGTAAAATTATTAACAATTGACAACATGTATATCTCCTTTTAACATAACTGGCTTAAAGCTAAGCACCAGTATTTAAATCGATTTTTTTTGTAGGTGTGTCTTTTTTGTAAATTCGTTTTTACCAGCTCAAAGCGAAATCGGGTATTTAAGCGATCACACGTGACTTCTTTATATTCATGAGCTAGTATCAGTTTAAGTATAGCGTATGTAGCTATAACAACCAGTAAATGATCCAATTTAGAAATAATTTAGATAGCCATAATGGGAAAATGACGTTGAGTAGCTATGAAACACAGAAGAAAGGAACGTTAAAGTCAACCAACATTTCCCTGCGAATTCGAAGAGAACGACTAGATTAATAGTTGAAGACATATTTAACCAGATTCTTATGTGCGAAATGTCATGAGTCAAGGCCGTTTACAATTGACCCTTGTCGTTGTTTGTAAGCTAAAGTAAAAACTCGGCTATAGCCTTACATAAAACGAAATACAGGCTTACTCACTACACTAGACTTAATATTATGCTTACCTGATGAGTCTTTAGATTGAAAAAAATGAGTCTTGGATTGGATTTTTTTTTTAAAATATTTTTTATATGAAATGCATTTTCGATTGAATATTAGAATTTCACGTTAGCCACAGAGCGATACATTTTAAAACCTTTTTGCAGAAATAGTAATCATTTGGTATACATTTACAAATCAGTTTCTGATGAGTCAGAGAGTTTATATAGTTTATTTAGTATATATTGTTTTATATATTTTATATTCTTTAACAATATGTTAAACATGTATTGAAATAAATGTATACGTATACAGTACAAAAGATGGACAGTGATATTCAGGTACCAATAAACTTGGTCCTCCCTCATTGAAATCACTTGCTCTTCACTGCTGTGGGTTCGAGCCGTCAGGGGACTAAGCATCTGTATGTGAGGAAGCTATCCAGTTGGCTTGCGAAACGTCCGTGGTTCCATCCGGGTGCCTGCCCGTGCCCGAACATTTCCCGGAGAGGAACCTGGGATCTTCCTACCTGAACGTTTTTAAATGGCTTGTCAACACATTATAGAATATTAAGAGCGGCCCCAGAGAGAGAGAAAGAACATAGGGATTTTGAACTTGTCTTACTCTTATTAACGAGTAGATTCCAATGGTTCTTAACGTGCTCGGAGGACGGACTCCGATACGCGGGACCACCCGGTTGACATCCTCAATCGACGAGGTAACTGGATATCAGCCTTCAGTCTCACTAGTCATTTACTAAGAGCTAATATCGTCAGTACGTCCGTTAGTCTGTCCTTTTATCCGCCCGCCTTACCTCCCACCAAACACCCACCCAACCAGCCTATTTCACACCAAGCTCGTAAGCACCCCATTCTTGTCGCAAGAAATTGGAGTTATCCTGTACCTACACCTTTCTTACCACAAGTGTAACAAGAACGAATTCGATTGCGCGCCATCTCAAAATACCCACGTTTTCTTCACACAGGTCAATTCCCTTTAACCCTGTATCCATTTACATGTAATTGTTTTGATCGTTCTTTGATACTCAGATCAGAAAGAGTATTATTTATGCTTTTCTGTATACATGTATGACACTGTAAATGAATAAAATGTTTAGGGTATTTGTGTATTTGAACTTTTGACCCCTATCTCAGAGTCTGATGGTGACCCTGGAGCAAATTATACTGATATCCCCAAAATCATTAGATTGTATTGAGAAAGACAAATAGCTATTTTACCGAATTTACATCTCTTCCCCCAACCCTCCTAACCCCCCCCCCCCCCCCCCCCCCCCCGCCACCCACTCCTCCAACCCCAACCACAGGGAAGACGTTCGAGTTTTAGATATTAAATCATTTATCATTTGACATCCGGTGTCTCTCTTTCATAGACGACTATTATACCAATTAATGTGCGAAGTATGAAAAAATGACACCGTAGTTGAATTATTAGTGTATTTGATGCCATTTCTTCCAGGCCCCACCAATGACGTAGGAGGAAACATATGTATACAGTGTAATCCCATCATCATAATGTTTTGTTTGAGACATAATTATCAATTTCTTTTTAACAAATTGCTCCAAATCCCTTCCCCCACTCACACACACAACCCCCACCCTGGGCCCCGGGTAGACGTCCGAGTTCGCAATAATAAAATCGTTTGATATGTTGTTTATCTTTCATAGATGATTACATACACCCAGTTATGTGCAAGAATATAGAAATATTGAATTTTTAGTATATCTGACCTTTTGACCCCGCTGAGGGACCATGGGTGCGGAGCCATCATCATAATGTTTCATTTGAGATATAATTAAAAAAAGGAAAATATCCCGCCCCGACCGCCCCACCCACCCTGGGCCCCCGGGACGACGTCCGAGTTTGCGAAATAATAAAATCGTTTGATATGTTGTTTATCTTTCATAGACGATTACATATACTTGACAGTGTAATTGAATTTTTACTGTATTTGATCTTTTGCCCCCCACCTTTGATGGCCCCTGGGCTCGGAGCCAAAAGTAATGTTACTCTTGTACGCCTTCATCATATAATGAAGTCATACTTTAAGTTTGGTTGAATTTCGTTCAGCGGTTTAGGAGGAGATGTAACGGACGGACGGACGGACAAACGGAGGCGATTTTGTTTAATGTACCCTGTTTTTTTCAAAAACATGGGTATAATGAGCTGTTCTGCACCTAAAGACTCCTTACCGGAAGTCAAATGAGAAAAACAGCCTATACACTCTCATTAACCGGCACCTAGCCCCTCATAATCACAATATCTTGGAGCCATCCCGTACATGCACCTTTCTTACTGCAAGCTAAAGTTTAAGGAGCAATCCTGCACCTACATCTCATTACCGCAAGCAAAGTGAGTAATACGGTCTATACACCTACCTTACAACACGTTTCAGAAAATCCTGCACCTACATACTCCTTTTACTGCAAGTAAACTGAGTTAAACGGTCTATATATCTTTCTTACCACAAGTTTAAGGAGCAATACTGCAACTAGACTCCTTACCGCAAGTAAAATGAGTAATAAGGTCTATACACCTACCTTACCACACGTTTAAGGAGCAATACTGCAACTAGACTCCTTACCGCAAGTAAAGTGAGTAATAAGGCCTATACACCTAACTTAACACACGTTTAAGGAGCAATACTGCACCTACAGACTCCTTACCGCAAGTAAAATGAGTAATAAGGTCTATACACCTACCTTACCACACGTTTAAGGAGCAATACTGCAACTAGACTCCTTACCGCAAGTAAAATGAGTAATAAGGCCTATACACCTACCTTACCACAGGTTTAAGGAGCAATACTGCAACTAGACTCCTTACCGCAAGTAAAATGAGTAATAAGGTCTATACACCTACCTTACTACACGTTTAAGGAGCAATACTGCAACTAGACTCCTTACCGCAAGTAAAATGAGTAATAAGGCCTATACACCTACCTTACCACAGGTTTAAGGAGCAATACTGCAACTAGACTCCTTACCGCAAGTAAAATGAGTAATAAGGTCTATACACCTACCTTACTACACGTTTAAGGAGCAATACTGCAACTAGACTCCTTACCGCAAGTAAAATGAGTAATAAGGACTATACACCTACCTTACCACAAATTTAAGGAGCAATACTGCACCTACAGACTCCTTACCGCAAGTAAACAGAGTTATACGGTCTATACAACTAGTTTACCACAAGTTTAAGGAGCAATACTCCACCTAGACTCCTTACCGAAAGTGAAATGAGTAATAAGGTCTATACATCTAGCGTATCACAAATTTAAGGAGCAATACCGCACCTACAGACTCCTTACCGCAAGTAAAATGAGATATGATCTAAACACCCTCCTTACCGCACGCTTAAGGATAAATCGACACCTCATAATCACAATATATTAGAGCCATCCCGTACCTGTACCATTCTTACTGCAAACTAAAGGAATTTTACCGCACCTACACCTTAATAACCGCAAGTTAAAGGAGCTATGCCGCACCTACATCCCCATAACTGCAAGTTAGAAGAGGTATCTCTCACCTACATCCCCATAACTGCAAGTTAAAGAAGCTATCCCCCCGCACCTACATCCCCATAACCGCAAGTTCAAGAAGCTATCCCGCACCTACACCCGCATAACTGCAAGTTAAAGGAGCTATCCCGCACCTACATCCCCATAACTGCAAAAGAAATATAAAAAGATCGGACAGGGAAAGTAGCATTCAAGGAGGACAGTAAACCACAAAACACAGAAACAAACACGCAAACAGACAAACAAGAAGGCAAAAGCAATAATAAATGCAAACGACATCACAAACACAAAAAGGGTTGACAATAGGGCTACCGCCCTGGAACGGTCAGTGGCAAAGTAGGCCACTGGGGGTTTAAACCGGTTCTAGGGTGCACCAAACCTCACACTTACCCTACTGTCTTAAAGTTTTAACTGATAGACTCATAATTGTTAATTTGGAGAGTAATACCATTCTGCGAAAAGCGAAATAAGGGCCAATAAGTAATTATTGGAGATACGAAATAGAATCGTATCAAAGATCCATAAGAAATAATATTAGTAAACGTTTAAGGGAGTGAAATATGCGATTTCGTATAGCTCCAATGTCACAGAGAGAGCACCAATGACACCTTACCATGGCGATTGTTCAGTTCTTACCATTGCGTACGACATTGCTCTCGTTTAAAACCACGTCCCGGTACTGCGGCTCATGTGAGCTAATACAATTGCATACATGTATTGTGTATACAGTTCCGTACAATTTACAAACCTCTGCACATTATTCGGAAACAGTTTAACTAAGAAAATGGTAATTTACTAACTATACCTTTTGGAGAAACGCATACTTACTATATTCAAAGACACTGGCCCCGTTCCTTCAGTGTTTGAGCCCCTTGTGGTTCCGGGGCCCCATTTGGTTACGGGGCAAAGAATAGGGCCACTGCAGATTCCATTGGAGGGAAAGGCAGAGGGGTAGAACCCCACCAAATTCATGTTCATTTTATCATTTTTTGTTCATGCTCATTAAAGGTCTTCATCATGACCCTTGCATTGTTTCAGGTGCCATCTCGCTCATATCACTAAAGCAGTGGCAGAAAAACTATATCGTCGCTCCAGCGTAAATGGAGTGTCTACAATAGAATTTGCAGCAACTCTGCAGTTCAGGGTGAGAAGGTTCTATGCCAGTTCTCCATATTTTATCCCGATGTACATGGAGGATGAGCCTGGCATGTTCATTCCTTTTAGGCGCCATATAACCTTTCATGTGTTGGTGCGCCTTAAAACCCCAATTCAATTCAATTATTTTATCCGCAACACCAGAATGTATATACTAGATATAGTATGAAACTGTTAGACATACAATTGCATAATATAACATTGTGTTACTAAACTTTGTGTTCGATGATGAGACCCGTCTGTTACATAGAGGATATTATATGAGTACTCATTCATTATTGACTTTATTAAACGAGCTGGCAAAACGATATAATGCGAGGCTCTTGCCGAGCATTATATCATTTTTGCTAACGGGTTTAATAAATTCAATAATGAATGAGAACGAATGTTACATTCTATTTATCACATAATTCACATATCGACTTCTATTGCATTTTGCCTGTCGCTTTAACACGCGAAACCGACATAAACCGTGGGAATTGGATCATAGTCATTATCGATTTTTTTGACAGCGCATACTAGGCTTATTTGCATACTTATATAACTAGTGGTATATCGAAAATATAGAATGGTTTTATTCCACTCCCACACCGTAAGTTATGTGATAAAGTTGTTTTATGCAGTAAACGTATTAAACACATTGTGCTTGTTTTCCCTAAAAACAATAATGAACTATCATCAAAGTTGTGTATTACGTACAGCTAAAGTTTGTATTTGCAGTTTTTCTTCCAAAAAGTAAAATATATAGGATTTATATATCTCCACACTAGATAATATTCAATATAGGACTAATTTTGTCTCCATGGCCGAGTGGTTAACGACGTTGCGTTTTAAACCTTCGCCTCTCACCGCAGCGGGTTCGAATCCCACTGGGAGCTCGACTTGTAAGTGAGGAAGTGTCGATTCTTACGGATGGCGGGAGGTGTACAGTACTGGTTCTACCCAGGAAAGGTGGGTGGTCTCCCTCCAACATAAAAAAAATCGACCGTCATATATAACCTTACATATGTGTTGAAAATGACGTAAAACACCATACAAACAAACAAACAAATCAAAGACAAACACTGTATTCGGGCCTGCAGTCTGGATACCTGAGCTGCTCAGTCATAAAGTATGTTAGAATTAAATACGCCAGCTTGACATGATTTTGGTATGAAATTGAGTCAAAGCAAGATGAATTTCTTACACAGTAATAAAAACAGACATCCTCATATGTTATCACTGGTGCTGTCTCCATAGCGCTGGAACTATCTCTCGGGCTAAAAGTCCCTGGCGTCAGATTCGGCATATTTCGAGAATATATTTATTTGGGTTGTGTGCGAAGCTTACACGTAAGCACGCGGAACTGCATTCCCGAATTAGGCATATCAAGGCTAATGAAAAAAATAACGAAGAAATAGCGAAGTACACCCACCTTGTTTACCTTTACTTTTGGCGTTGGAACTACCTCATAAGTGGGATGGAGCACTTGCGCATATACCTCCAAACGGAGGTAGCTCCACGGATTACCAGCAGTGTATTTATGAATATTTTTGTTAAACATGAGACTGCGACAGTAGACATGGATTATTCATGAAACACGAACCATACAAACCGATTCCGCAAAGTACAGTTGTTACAATAGAAGCAGTGCTATTGTGATTACACAATACGAATTTCGCCACAATTGACGTGAAAGCATGACAAGCACGTTTTGATTGTCATCATACTACATAGCGAGACGAATATTCATTTTCAATATTAAATGTCAATAAAGATTAAATATTTTATTTACCGCCTATCCTACTAAATTACCACATGAAACAAGTGTATGCGCGCCAGTGCAAACTATGTTTATTAGAGTCACCTTGAAAACTTTTCATTTAGCAAATTACAATAAATATAATACATTTTAGTATTTTACAATGCTAATTTCAAGTTGAGTTAAAACGTATGAATCTATGAAATGCATTTCAAATTATAACAGTTACTGGCATTGTTCGGGAAATGGTTAAACGACGATTAGATTGCCCAAGAGAGAAGTTCCTATGATTTAAACATATTGTATTGCCAATATTTTACAGACAGAATAATATCCACATGTATACATTAGAAATATTATAATGACAAATGGATCGGGTAACAAGTTCTACCAACATTAGCTTAAACCCTTCCCAGTTATCATCTTGAAATTGCGAATGAGTATGGCTGAGTGAAATAAATTACAATGGCAAATAGTACATTGAGAGAGAGAATGATGAATAGTAAACACAATATATATAAGAGAGAGAGAGAGAGAGAGAAAGAGAGATAGAGAGAGAGTTTCCCAATCTTTAAGCTTGTAGTAAGGACAGGGAACTTGTGGAATAGCAAACAGCTTTCGGTGAGGAGGAAGAACGTCCAAACTTATCTGCTTTGATTTGCGATAGCAAGATAGCTCATTTAGCTTGAGATAAGGAGACGTTAGTTGCGGAATAGCTACTTTAACTTGCGGTGAGGAAGGGTAAGGTGCGCGGTATAGCTACTTTCACTTGCGGTGAGGAGGGGTAAGGTGCACGGAATAGCTACTTTAACTTGCGGTGAGGAGGGGTAAGGTGCGCGGTATAGCTACTTTCACTTGCAGTGAGGAGGGGTAAGGTGCACGGAATAGCTACTTTAACTTGCAGTGAGGAGGGGTAAGATGCGCGGTATAGCTACTTTAACTTGCGGTGAAGAGGGGTAAGGTGCGCGGTATAGCTACTTTCACTTGCGGTGAGGAGGGGTAAGGTGCGCGGTATAGCTACTTTAACTTGCGGTGAGGAGGGGTAAGGTGCGCGGTATAGCTACTTTCACTTGCAGTGAGGAGGGGTAAGGTGCGCGGTATAGCTACTTTAACTTGAGGTGAGAAGGGGTAAGGTGCGTGGTATAGCTACTTTAACTTGCGGTGAGGAGGGGTAAGGTGCGCGGTATAGCTACTTTAACTTGCTGGGGTAGGTGAGGTATGTTTAAGACAACGGTTAGGAGGGGACAGGTGCGGGAAATATGGATAATAATTTAGCCTGCGGTAAAGAATGAGAGAAAGGTGGGTTATAGCCATAAGAAGATAGTAGCTCCTTCGAACTTATTTAGCTTGCTGTAGGATTTAGCTTGCTGTAGGAGTATGATAAGTGTGGGATAGCTCATTTAGCTTGCGGTAAGGAGGTGTTAGGTGCAGAATAACTACGTTAGGTTGCATAAAGGAGAGATAAAGTGCGGTATAGCTCGTTGAGATGCGGTTAGATGTTAGTTAAATGAAAGCTACTTTAGCCATGCGATAAGGAGGGTGGGTATAGGTGCGGGATTGCTTCTTTAGCCTGAGGTAAGGAGGGGTAAGGGATTCGGTGTAATTGTTATAACTAGCGGTTAGAAGTGGCGGTACAACGGTAAGAATGGAATAAGTACGGGATAGCTACTTTAGCTTGCGGGGACATCATTTACGCTTTAGACATCGAGTAGTGCACATCGTACCTATACGTAGGTAGTACTCATTTACAGGACGTGTTTGGCTCTCTCCGGACTCGACACGCGACCTTTCGATTTACAATCAGGCGTTCTAACCAATAAACTATAGGGACTTCTTGAGAACATAGGATACATGGGATATGTAATAATATTTAACACTATTTATTATATTGCAAAATAACTTAATATATTTGAACTCACCTCAAGATGTAACAGTATATATTCCCTCATGTCGCGCATGGAAATTAACCTTAAGTAGTGTATACTATATTTTATCATTCCAAGTGGAAACCGCAAAAATCTTAAATTTCATAAAAATCGAAGGACATAACTCCGGCATGAAAGGTGTGGCTGGTTATCGAACTTGACCTAGCATTTATGGCAATAATTTTTTTTCCAAATTTTCATCAAGAATGGATAATAAATTTTGAAGTTTTTGAGTGGAAACCGCATAATATTTCAATTTTCAAAATGCCAAGGGCCTGAACGACGGCATGATAAGCGCGATCTGACTGGTTGTCTATCCTGGACGAGATATTATGCACATAAATATCGAACCCCAAGTTTCATCAAGATTGGATTATAAATGTTAAAGTAATTGAGCGGAAAACGCAAATATCATTTAATTTTCAAAATTCCAAGAGCCATAATTCCGGTATGGTGGAAGCGATCTGAATGGATACCGAAACTGCTCGAGATAGGGCAATATACATTGTTCCCATGTTTCATCAAGAATGGATTATAATCATTAAATTTAGTGGAAACCGCACAAATCTTCAATTTGTAAAAATTCAAGGGCCAAAACTACGGCACGTTATGTACAATCTACCAGCAGAGATATTATGCCCGTAAACGTTGACCCCAAGTTTCAACATGATTAGTTTATAAATGATAAATTATTGAGCGGAAACGGCATAAATCTTTAATTTTCAATAATTTAAAGTCCATAACTCGTGCCTTAATACGTGATTGTCGAACTTGGCCGAGATATTACAATAAATATAGACCGCAAGTTTCACCAAGAGTAGATTATAAATCTATAATCGTAATTTTTCAAAAATTCCAAGGCCCATAACTTCAGCAATATAGGTTTGATATGGCTGGTTATCGAACTTGGCCGAGATATTTTGCCCATATACATTGACCTCCAAGTTTCATGAAGATTGGATTATAAATATTAAAAAGTTATTGAGCAGAAATAGCAAAACTCTTCAATTTTCAAAAATCCAAGGGCCATAAACGATCAGGGTTGTCTTCGAACTTGGTCGAGATACTATGACAATAAACATTGTCCTCCAAGTTTCATCAAGAATGGATTATAAATATTAAAGTCATTGAGTGGAAACCGCAAAAAGCTTCAGTTTTTAAAAATCCCATCCAAGGGCCAAAACTCCGACATTATACTTGCGATCTGGCTGGTTATCGCATTTAGCCTACATATTACGGCCCCATGATTCATCAAGATCGGATTATAAATGTTATTGAACGGAAATCGCAAACATCGTTTTGTTTAGTTATTTATTTTTACAAAAACTCCAAGGGTCATAACTCCGGTATTTTAGCTGTTATCTGACCTGTTTATCAAACTTGGCAAAATTACTGTTGCTATAAACATTTTTCTCCATGTTTTATCAAGAATGGATTAAAAATGTTAAAGTTATTAAGCGGAAAGTTAAAAAGTCTTCAAATTTTAAAAATCCAAGGGCTCTAGCTCAGGCATTATAGGTTCGATCTGACTGGTTATCAAACTTGGCCTATATAGTATGGCCATAATTAATATTCTAATGTTTCATCAAGATCAGGTTAATCATATGAAAGATACTGGATATACGGCGGGACGAAGGACGGCGGATGGAAATGCAAATTCAATATTCCTCCGCCTTTTGCGGTGGTTGGACACAAATGTAGTAAAGCTTAAAGAGATATTTGTTAAATACGGTAAGACTGTTTCCTCTGTTGTTACAATTGCAAAGTTTGTAGCAGACAATGATTCAAATGCTGATGTTAAATATAATTTCTCTAATTACAGCATTGAAGGCTATCAATTCGATTACTGATCAATCTCCATTTCATTGATCGGAACGTATATTACGAGTATGCAAAATACAGAGTCTGGTCACAGTGAGTTGGTTTATTTAAACACCGAGATTGGCGTACCTCATCAAGGTTTTTAAATAACCAACGAGCTGACACAGACTATATCTGTTTTGTAGTGCGGTGTACCTAGTGACCCTCTCAGAATAACGACCGTTCTCTAACTTCCAATAGAACTTTCATTTATTCGAAGTTAGAGCATGGCAAAGTAATTTTGAATTAAACGATTTAAATCTTTTCATAGAATTTCATCAAAGGAAATTTCACCAACATGCTACACAGTGGTTTATATCAAGCTTTACATGTCAAGTTAAATACTGTATTTAACGTCTTTCCCCTTTGTTTTTGTTTACCGTTAAAGAGATCAACAGCGTTAACTCAGTGTATTATTTTAAGTTGACGTCATGTTTTTGATGTGAATCCCGAATAAAAAAAAATATTGATAATCTTCCTTGAAATTTTATAAATATATGAAAAGTAAAACCAATTATCACGAGATTTCATCACATATATTTTTGTTTACTGATGCATACCGTACATAAGTATTCATATAAAATGATTATTTTAGCGAAGATTAACAGGATGTGCATACCTGCATGCATTTATACCTGCATGCATATTAATATACACACATTATTTACACCTATGTGTAGGCTTGCAATACGTAGTGTGTTTAATATATTGTTTTTTATTGTCATCACGGACGGTTTATTTATACATTCACGTGGCGAATATTAAAGCTAAGAAATGTCATCATTTGTCTTCTGGTGATTTTTAAGATGAAATCAAAGACGAAGAAAAGTAGGTCACTTGAATCAAACTATCTAGGATGTTTGTTTATCATTGGGGTAGCAGTGATCGTAGTTTATGCAAGTTTTGTGTTGGACGCGAGACATTCTTCCAAAGTGGAGCACACGGACGAACTGAAGTGGTGGCAGACGACAATAGTTTATCAGATTTATCCAAGGTCGTTTCAAGATAGCGACGGGGATGGCACCGGGGACCTGAAAGGTAGGTAGTTCAAAAATAATAAGGTTACACATCAGCTTTAACACATTCTCTGTCACTAACACTAACGGTTACCTCTAACATTGACACATGGTCATGTTCGTTGCCCAACCAATACCTATGAAAATGTCACGTGTGGTGTGGGTACACAGTGCGGCCCTTGGGACACATTTTATGAGAGACCGAAGCATTGTGGTGTAGTGGTTAGAGCGTCTGCCTAGCATTCGGGAGGTCGTGGGTTCGAGTCCCCTAACCGCGTCAAATCAAAGACTTTAAAAATGGAATAGTCACTTGTAACCCTTGCCTAACGAGCAAATAATTGGTAGTGCTACGACTGATTGACCAGTGTCAGAATAATGTGACTGGGGGTATCATGTCTACGGCAAGGTATTCCAGTGTGGCAGCACTATAAAGAAACCATTGAGTTCGCTGATTCAAGCAGACATATCATCACATCACACACAGATAAAAGTCCAGACTCCATTGTGCCTATTATCGTCGGGTAGGACACCTGTCGTAGGCGGACTGACTATAATCATTAGAAGTACACACACACACACGCACCTTTTATGAGAGACTGTCACAGGGCTATAAACGAATATTCTTTTTTTTGTTAATATAAACTTAGTGTAAGGCATACATTTTTGAAAGTGCTACAGTCAGTTTTACAAGTTTGTGTTAATCAATGACATCACTAACGCTTGTATGTCGCCATGTTTATGATGTAAATGTGTAAAGTGTGTGTTAACATGAAACTCTGTGTAACGTTTATAGGAATGATGAGTTTAACATAAAACTATATATAAAGTATGTGTAAATGGTGGGTTTAAAGGGAACACGACACTCTTGATTTGTATCGCGTCCGCTTAGTTTTTTAAAATAACTTGCATATTTGTAATCATTAATACTGAGTTCTAGAATAGTTCAAATCAAACTAGTTTTTTTCATATTACTAACTTTTGATAATATAACAATTAAGTAGAATAACTAAGAAAATTGAAATCTAAACATTTATTTAATTATATACCAGCTTTGGTGCATGACCTTTCGCCCCTCGGGTTTTCTTTGGCTGAAACTGTTGTGGTTGTTCAGTACAATCCTGGATACAACTGCTGTGGTTTTTCAGTACAGTCCTGGATATAACTACTGTGGTTGTTCAGTACAATCCTGGATACGACTGCTGTGGTTGTTCAGTACAATCCTGGATATAACTACTGTGGTTTTTCAGTACAATCCTGGATACAACTGCTGTGGTTGTTCAGTACAATCCTGGATACAACTGCTGTGGTTGTTCAGTACAATCCTGGATACAAGTGCTGTGGTTGTTCAGTACAATCCTGGATACAAGTGCTGTGGTTGTTCAGTACAATCCTGGATACAACTGCTGTGGATGTTCAGTAAAATCCTGGATACAACTGCTGTGGTTGTTCAGTACAATCCTGGATATAACTACTGTGGTTGTTCAGTACAATCCTGGATACATCCTTATTCCTAATTTCTCTGGATGTGGACTTTATTGTTAGAGATTGTCTTGTGATGGGATGTACTTTTATTTACACTGTCTTGTCGAATTGAGCGCTGAAGATAGGATAATAGCGAGGTTGTTTTCACATCAAATCGATTTAAGCTAACCGATATGTCTTATGTTGCCTACTGACCGTTCTAAGTCGATAACCGTGCATTACGTGGTCCGGTTATTAGCATTCATACCCCATCCACCCCTACTCCAAGAAGCGAACACGGGGTTGGCCGGGGTATGATATAAAACCTTAATTTCAGCTTAAAAAGTTTGCATATTGTAAAATTAAAACATTTAATAGGTAATTTTAAACAGGTTATCGAGTTTTTCAGTAAAAAAATGTTTTTAAACGTATTTTATTGTCGAAATATCTATTATAAAATCCTACTAATATAAGCTTTCCCGTCGCTTAATGGAATTATGGCGGGACCACGTAATGCTTCACTACTTGTTGTGTTGTGTGTTGTCCTTTTCATTGTACATTTAATTTGCTCCTTTTTTGTGGTGCATTGCGGACATACGGTGCTGTAGCCTTGAGTGTTGTGATTCTGCGAGCGTATAGGACCATTTTTTCTCATCATTAAAGTCATTATGAGGCAGAATAAATAGATCGTGGTGCAAATTTTGATGTTTGAATAAAGCTCAAGATTGTCTTGTGTACCTTTCAGTAAAATGAAACTGTATGTTAAATGTGTGTGACTGGTAGGTTTAAAATGAAGCTGTATGTATGAATAGTGAGTTTAACATGAAACTCTATGTCGAGTATGCATGAATAATGAGTTTACCATGAAACTCTATGTCGAGTATGTATGAGCTGTGAGTTTAACATGAAACTCTATGTAAAGTATGCATGAATAGTGAGTTTAACATGAAACTCTATGTAAAGTATGCATGAATAGTGAGTTTAACATGAATGAATGCATGAATGTTCTTTTACGGCACGTCGACACATAAATAGGTCATAGTGTGCGCAAAAACTGATGAAATATGAAGAAATGAAGTATTAATTAAAAATTAATGTAGATATATAAAGATAGAACTATTTACAAATAAGGGTTGATATGGCAGTAATATAAACTATGTATATATGTAAATCAACAAATGCCCGTCAACGGGTGTATACACAAGTAAATATATATAAAAACATTTCATAATGATTTATAAAGTCTGATTTCTTTCAGGAAATTAAAAAAAATACTAAAATATATAGTATCAAATATCTCTTTAATAGTATTAACTCTGTAGTACCTTTGCCGCATAGGAACAAAGGCTACACAATCCAACAAGATATGTATGTGCAAAACAGGGTATACATACTGGTAATTGCTCGCCTTGTAATGAATATGAATGAGTATAACGTGTATGCCCTATCCTGCAACGGGCTAGGACAACTTCTCCTCATGTTTAACATGCACCTATATGTAGAGTATATGTATGAATAGTGAGTTTAACATGAAATTCTATGTAGAGTATATGTATGAATAGTGAGTTTAACCTGAGACTCTATGTAGAGTATGCATGAAAATTGTGTTTAACATGAAATTCTATGTAGAGTATATGTTTAAATAGTGAGTTTAACATGAAACTCTATGTAGAATATGTATGAATAGTGAGTTTAACATGAAACGCTGTGTATGTTTGTATGTATGTATGTGTGTGTGTGTGTGTGTGAGTGCGTGCGTGCGTGCGTGCGTGCGTGCGTGTACTCTATCTATTACATAACAACGTTTCAGATCCCATTTTCTGTGATTATTTTCAATAGTGTTCTAGAAATAATTTCTGTGATAATGTATATTTCAGAACCCATATTGTTTGTGATAATTTATTTTTTATAACATTTCAGATCCCGTATTTATATGCGTATTCTTATATCGTTTCCTACGTATCCTGTATTTTTCTAATAATTCAGATATATAATTTTTCAGGAATCATATCCCGCTTGTCACACTTTACCTATCTGGGAGTTGGTGCCCTATGGATAAGTCCGTTTTACAAGTCACCAATGAGGGACTTCGGTTATGATGTATCTAACCACACAGAAGTTGATTCTATATTTGGAACATTGGACGATTTTAAAGACTTAGTTAAAGAGGCACATGCAATAGGTGAACTTTTTATCTACTCGACCCCCACCTTCATCCCGCCTCTCACTTTTCTTCTAAAGCATATATCACAGACTCTCTTTTACATGCAGGGATTTAATAAATGTCAGATTGTTTATGAACATACTGTACACCTTTTACATACTTTGTGGATTTAATGTTGTTTGCCCTTTACTTCAATTGTGTTTTTTACCTTTTACATACCTTGTGGTTATAAATACCGTATACTATGTAATCTAACATGGTTTATTAAAATACTCAAAGTTGACTGGTTATTGGGGACGTCTTAAAAGGCTATACAATACCTCTGACGTCATGTACGTCAACCGTTAAGACGTCATTTAACAACAACGCAATGAAATGCGTTCTTTTAAGCGACTCTACGTTCCAACAACACATCTAAATAGGATGAAGCTGTATATTTTTCTCGTTTGATGTTGATAGATGGGTATAAAATGTAAGCTGTGAGAATTTGTCTGTGTGTTGTGCAATCTCTCGACAAAAAGTGTATCATTATACATAACAATCCATGTCACATAAGAAATAAAATATTTCCAGCGGAAAAGCTGGTGTTTGGGATATGAAACACATCGAAACCGTGGGACTACGGCCTTTGGTATCGATGATATTCAAGTCGCGCCAACCGGGTACATTGCTTCGGGGAGTATAGAATCATCGGTAGTAAAGAATCATTTTCAGTTTAAATTTAATTTTCTCAGATTCTATATTTTAGATTATTTTAAAATTGTCCAGGCTTGAAGATATATCATATATATATAAATTTAGGCAAATGATTTGAAATTTATATGAAATGATTTGGTGCATTTTTCCATACCAAATGTATCACTAAGTGCAACACCACTCAGAAAAAAATGCTTCTTAAACAAAGAATTCATACTGTCACACTAAACTCAGATATAAATATTTGCTGTTATAATAAATGATAGGAGGGACAAAAGTAAACATGTAATTAACTTCTTAAAGTTTTGCACTTCCAGGTCTACAATGGAATTATGTAAATATTGGTGCAAAAAACACTATTAAAAACATCACAGTTATAGGACAATAAGTTCTATAAGACACTTTTCTATCGTATAACTAAAAGGGTACATCTAAATAAGAAACTAAATAAACATTTTCCTTCCATTTTAACCCTTAAAGTGCCATATTAATATCATGGAATGTTTTTTTTCAATTATGGACTAGTCCATTTATGTTACAAACGGGTGCTTTACAAAAAATGTACTAATGAGAAGCGAACAGTGTAAAACCTGATCAGCCTGCGACGTTTATTCCAAGTGATTATATACCCCACAATCCACTGTATAGATCTGGGACAATATAAACCCGCTGGAAATATTTTATTTCTTACATACATACCTTTAGACAGTATGTACTTTTGACCTTGTACGTACATGTATTTATATGGGTAAACCGGAACATACCGAGAAATGATTTATATTGTACATGGTTACCTAGGTTGGACACACAGAATGTGCAAGGCATACACAAGATGTATACGTAGTTTATGATATTGTTCTTTTTAAAATACGTGTCACCACAATTTTACTTTTAGCTTTTGTTTACTTTATAGGTCTCAAAATGATCTTGGATTTTGTACCAAATCATACAAGCAATGACAGCTATTGGTTTGGGTGGGAGGAATAGAACATCTAGGTCAGGTGACAGGTATAGAGATTATTACATATGGAACCCAGGACGAATTGTTAAAGGGAAACGAGTTCCACCCAACAATTGGGTAATTTCTTTTTCAGTTTTCTGAGCTTTCTATATATGTACGAGTATACATGTACATACTTCCTTTTAATGCATTTTAGCTTCCTTAGAATTTTCATAAAAGTTGTAGGCACGGGCTTGCAGTGCTAATAAGCAGCTACGCCAATGGTTATAATTGTATGACCGGGCTAAAACTTCTTTATCTGTCATTCGATTTCAATAATATTATACACACATACACATGTATTTACCACTGAGAGACAACGTATTGCGATCAACATCAAGGTCCTGACCTTCAAGATCTGGTCACACTACGATTTAAAAGTTATTGCTTTTGTGTCCGGTCTATAACTGTTTTTATTTGTCATTCGATTCAAATACTGTTATACATAACTGTTCACCACCAACAGGCGAGGTGTCGCTAACAAAGTCCTTACTTTCAAGGTCACGTCACATTAAGACGTTGAAGGTTACAGCTTTATGCTATACTGTTTGGGCCGGCTTGTAACATCTTTATCATTCGATTCCAATAATGTTGTACATACTTGATTACATTCGTACCTTCAAGGTCACGGTCACAACAAGACTTGAACATTTTTGCTATATTTTCGTGTTCAGATTATAACTTCTTTATCTATCATTACAAAAACACGTGCGTTGAAAATTTCAGTTTTAAAATTGAGTTAGTGCTGATTGTTGGATGCGGGGGTGAGGGGAGGGGAGATGGGGTGTTAGCGAAGTCCAAACCCACCACATGCGATTTAAAACAAACAACACATACAGTAATGGTGGTATATAGCATATTTTGTGTCGGAAAAAAAATCGTTGATCTGGGCTTGCATTTTAACCTTTCTGCGTTAACAGGAAAGTGTATTCGGCGGTCCGGCTTGGGAATGGGACTCGGTACGTAGGGAGTAATACTACCACAACTATCTGACGTCACAACCAGATCTTAACTACAGAAACCTGGACGTCTTAACAGAAATGGATGTAGGTGTTCAACTTTTATTTCCTCTGTATTAATTGTATTGTTTGCATTATAATCATTGCATGCTTCACCACATTTATAACGTAACAACCATGGACGTCCTCGCAGAAAAAGAAGTGTGTTGCATTATCATTTTGACTATTTAAGCCATTGCCTTAAACTGCAATCGTTAAAGATTTTGTCCCTTTTGTGTAATCCTACTGAGATTACATTTGAAAAATATACAAATTAGAACTCAAATAATCTTGAACCAAAAGGAAGGGAGCGTAGTGACCGACCGCGGTTTCGTAATGGTGACGATTATTTTCATAGACTCTATCCGGCTTTGTGTTTGCCATAGGTTTATCGATAGTCTCTAGGTCACGCTCTTCACCGCGAAGTCTACGTATAGTAAAATCTTCATGAATAAATGGTGCAAGTATTTGAATATCTGAGACAACTGATTGGTTGGAAAAATAGGGTAAACACTAATATCAAGTTAGTATTTATTATTCAAGTATAGCACAGTCTAGATACAAGTGTAAACATATTAAAAAAACTGCAAGTAACATGTAAAACTATTCAGGACTATATGAGTTTCTTTTGTTAATGCACTTTCAATGGAATTCCACGAAAGGGAACATACTTCTTAAAGGAACACAGGGCAATCTTGATTGCAGCGTCCCGGTAGTTTTTCAGCATAACTGACATATTTGCAAATTAAATTGAATAGTTACTAGCTCAAAGCAACGTGTATATGCGTATTGATTACATTGCACCGACAACATATTTTAAAGCTATGGGAGAACAATTGACGTAGTGTCACAGGATGGTCTATACATGACTGTCGATGATGTTTCTTATCTAATGATCAATACAGTTACAGAGAAATTAACACTCTGAATAACACGATGATACTAATACTCTGATGCGCGAGTTGATGACTATGGTGCGCGACTCCTATTAACGTTGATGATCATCAAATTCCTCCTATGAGGGTTGATGATATGATGATGAGCCGCCAATGAGGTTATGATGTGATAGGCCTCCAGTGAGGTTTGTTGTCGGGCCAAACACGTGTCCCGGGGGTCGTCACATCCTCAAACGCCTGAACTATCTGACAGGTACGGGGACCGCTACCACCCGCTCATCACGTTGTACGCCAGCTGGTTTCACCAAGATAGTTTCACCCCGAGGGCTTACATACCCAGAGGGCTTAGCTAGACACCTGGATGCTTATGCTGTAACGATTCAACATTTTAGACGTCGGTTCATAACCCAAACAATAGTATACAATCATCGTTACAGAGTAAACAAATTATTTAAAATACTTGTGAACCCATTTGGTAATGTTATCAATGTAGTTATGTATCAGAATTTAGACATGTATTACCTCTCAACGTTAAACAAATGCATCGAATTCTGATTCGATATTCAATATTACATTACATCACATAACATGCGGTCTGGGAGTGTAACAACACCATTCAATATAACATTATATCAAATCTAGACAATTAACACTAGATCCAATAATGTACTATGTCAGCTGTAATTCTTTGATAACAAGAGCTGTCGGAGAACAGCGCAGCTCGACTATTCGATTTTTCAGAGAATAATACTTTATATAGCCAGTATATACCATCAATAAACAAGGCTAAAACAATGTGGGGGTTGGGTTGGGGTCGGGGTGTTTATAGAAACTCGGGCGGATATACAATTATTGTAAGAATCTCATATACAATTATAGTAACATTTTCAGCAGGGTGTGAACTTTTAACTTGCATTTTTATCAGTTTTAATCCAATATTTCTGTCATTTTAAAGAACTGTGCGGTCGAAAGCCAACTCGGGGAAGGAGGGGATGAGAATCTAGCAATGTTTTATTGTGGCCTCATTTCAGTTGCTTTTCATCTGTGTATCTGAATATCACAGTTTAAGAATAATAACACAGACATATTTACCTTTTGTTTTTAAATGAGCACACTCCCCACACCCACCCCAAACCCAATCCAAATAATATGGAGGCGTTCAGGGTTCTCTCATCGGCAACCACGTTGGTTAACTTTAGGTTACCAATGGCCACCGATGGTAATATTTGGTACCAACGAGGCCACCGATACTACCTCAGGCGCAGAGTCGCGGGAAGATAGGTTACCGTGTGTGTGTAATTCTAAGGTTTATAGTCCGTCCGCCAACGAACACGTCAAGGTATACCTGACGCGATGGGCACAAGATAGGTTACCAACGTTCTACCTATCGGCGAACCAACGGCTAACGACGGTGACCGATGGTAGCTGATGGTTACCGAGAGTGCTTTCAGTAACCGATGAGAAAAACCCTGAGCGCACCCAATCAGTACGACAAGTGAACTGTACACACAAAACGCTCTACACAATGTCATTTTGTGACACGTTGACAAGTTATTATCTTTTATTTAATTATATGCAAACAGGTTTACGTCAAAAAGATACTGGATTACTAAAACGATGTGTAATTTGAATGCATGGTATATATTTTTAATTTGTAGGTGTCCTTTTAAAGGTAATGTCGGGTTTTGCTCAACCAATTCGCTTTGTACGGTAATAACCACATATATATTTATATCATATATGCAGGATGTGATACGGTTCTGGCTTGATAAAGGAGTAGACGGGTTTCGAACTGACGCTGTTAAATACCTTTTTGGGTAGGAAGATCAAACTTTGGATGAGCCCAAGAAAGACGTAAGTTTAAAGTAGCTACCCGGCCAACAACAACTACATTTTACAACTAATGTACACTGTTTCTAGACCTACTGACACGGAGGTATATATCTAACTTACATATTTTGAGAATTCGAACTATATAGACACAATATAAACGGCTTGAACCAGTCAGACCAAACCCCAGCGTCGAATTAAGAGTTACCAACTCAACTCAGAATTCATTTTACGCATAATCAATCACGGGTATTTTAAAAATCCGTTAATAAACATATATTTTCAATCGGCACAAATGCATTATTATATGACTTGAACACCTGGATAGAGTTTTGATAAACGGTTTTATAATGTACGACAGGCAGTATAAGACCCCAAACGAGAAAATCATATCCTCGACTTATTCTCTACCAGTAATCCCACAGTTGTAAATAAGGTCAGTGTTATACCTGGCATAAGTGATGCTGTCCTTAGTGACACTGACATATCAGCTCGCAAGAGACCGAAAACCCACGCCAGATATACCTATATAAAAGAGCGGACTGGGATGGTATCAAAACACACATGAATAGTTTCCATGAGGAAACCCTTGATTCTGGAATGTACGACCGTTGCTATGTCGGCCAATTATGGCTGTCTTTTCAATACCACTTCCTCTCTCCCACACACAAAAACACTGCTACAAAAACATTCAACCCTAAAAAACCTGTCATCAACAAAAAATAAATTATTATGGATAAAATTCGACCTGAAATGACTTTACAGGAAACGTGACAAAGCATACACAAATACAAGAAAACAGGACATAGTAAAAACAAAATTACCATCAGTCTTTACCTCAAAGTCCCCTCTTAAATCTTTTTGTGAGGTGCAACACTCCAAGGTAGTGCTGATGAAGGTGGAGAATCCAAGACAACATACAACGCAAACTCTAACATGCCCAATATGGAGGTATCCACTCTTGAATATTGAACAATTAAACCGAATAAGGCAGCTGGTCCTGCTCAGATCGGAAATATCATTCTTAAGAATGTTAGCAAAGAAATCTCTTTTATATTGCAGATTTTCTTTAGTAAATCTCTCAAGACTGGCACTATTCCAGAGTTATGGAAGAAAGCGAATGTTGTCCCCTTTTATAAGAAGAGCCCCAAAACCGATCCAGCGAACTATTGTCCCATTTCTCTAACCTGTATTCTGTGCAAAATTCTTGACCAATATCACTAAACATTTCCCTAATTCAAATATTTTCTATAAACTCCAGCACGGAGAAACATATCTTTCCAAACCCAACTCTCTCTCTCTCTCTCTCTCTCTCTCTCTCTCCCTCTCTCTCTGCCTGCCTGTCTGTCTGTCTGTCCGTCTGTCTCTCTCTCTACCTGTCTGTTGTCTGTCTGTCTGTCTGTCTCCCTCTCTGTCTCTCCCCCTTCTCTTTCTCTCTTTCTCTCTCTCTCTCTCTCTCTCTCTCTCTCTACTGCTGCACACCCTCACGAGTAAGTCCGAGCAGGAACTCGTGTTGTGGCTAGTTGATGACCTGCGAAAAGCAATACATATCCGGAGTCAAGTTGATCTCATTCTCTTAGACTTTAGTAAAGCCTTCGACAGAGCAAACCATGAGATACTTCTCTATAGACTCCATTTCTATGGCATTAAAGGGTAAACTCTTTCTTAAGTCAAAAGCTTCTTAGACAACAGGTATCAGTCATTCGTAATAGATGGCTCCTAGTCGGATTATATTCCTGTTTCCTCCGCAGTCCCTCAGTTCTCTGTCCTCATGGTCCCCGTACAATAAATCAGGGAATAGTCAGATATAATCTGTTCAAAGACTAACTGCTCGCTGGGTAATACGCGACTTAAACCGCACCTTTAGTGTCACTGACATTGTTGATATCATTACAATGAAGACACCTTGACCCCCCTCGCATAGATCAAAGACTGTTCATGTTCTGATGCTGCCTTGTTTGTTAGAGATTATAACCTTGGAGGGGATATTTTTATTTACACTGACTCGTTTTTTTATGACAATAGGGTTAGAATGAAGTTTGCTGCACCCTAAAACCTGGTTAAAAACCTCCAGCGGACTTTCTTGCCACTGACCGTTCGAAGGCCCTACTGCCAACCCTTTTGTGTTTCTATAACGGATTGCTTTAGTATTCCTTCTTCCCATGGACTTTAATAGTGTCCACTGAAATTCACTGTCCCCTAGAATAGTGGCACTACCAATGCCACAGTTCAGACTGGCTATTAGTCTGGCTGAACTGTTTCTTCTTAGAAACCTGCTTTGGTTTTATATTTTACACCCAACCCACCCAAAAACAAAAAAACAACGAAACATATCTCCCTTTCTTTTATCTTTTAAACTCTCACTAACATTCGTTGTCGGTGAAACGCAAACGTTTAGATCACCAGCAGACATCTAAGGACTCTTCTTTTTTCCTTTTTATTTTATTTTATTAAATATTAGTCGGTGATTGTTATATATTTATACATTACAGTCTAAAGGATTTAAGCGATATCTTCACGGATATACACGGAATCAGCCAGAAGTGTTCGGAGTCGTAAGAAGATGGAAGAGTATTTTAGACGAATATGAGGCTGAAGATGGGAAAAGCACGTGAGGCTAGTAGAAAATAATAAACTCTGATATTTTGGAATGGTTAATTAAAATCGCAGAGATGAAAATGAGGTGGATTATCTGTGGAAATAGGGAAGACGAAATGAAACATCTTGTTTTAAACTATATATACTCAACAAAAAAAGAAACTTCCGCAACTTTACACATACATGTAGACACAATGAAAATATATTTTGTTTGGTCTTATATGTTAATACCTTTGTTAAAAGGCCAGCACTGTCATGACAACAATTTTCCTTGAATCAAACTTGTGTGCAAAGTTATTCCCCTTGTTTTGGTTTAAACAGCATTTCCGGGTCTTGTGTTTTAAACTTTGATTTAACACAGTTTTATTCTATTGAAATCAACAGAAGATAACCCCAGCACCAAAAAGACGGAGAAAGTAGGCTGACCTGTTCTCTCACTTTTGCGCCATACAGCTTTCAAGAATGAATATTTTCAGATTACCTCCCTTTATAATACAAATATAGTGATTTCGCAATTTGAATAAAACATGTTTTAGCAGCAACACACTAACTCTGGTTTTTGATGATTATTTATATTGATCAGAATGATTTAGTGATAAGTATATAATGATGAAATTATATCTAGATAGGTGCACAAAGTGTAACAAAGTCAACCCTATGCAAATCACAGCTTAAAATGCGGAAGTTTCTTTTTTTGTTCAGTATATATAAATGTACTCAGTGCGTTTGAAAACGCAACACTTGGTATATTTTGAATTCCTAGAGATCGAATTGAAGTCCTCGTGCATAATGTGTTTTAACTGAAAGAAGTAGAGAAAATCAACTGTTTATCGCCAAATGTTAACCGTTGGGACAAATAGACTTGAGTACTAACATAAAATACAATCTTGATTTGAACAAAAAACCAGCAGACTAAAAATAATCGAAAATCAAAAATGTTGCGTTTTTAAATGTACTGATGTGAAACATTAAGAGAAATTAAAAATACGTTAAATAAGATAAAGGGTCCTACCTTTTTAAATTTCTAAAACCAAAGGAAAAAATAAAAATGTACAAACAGTCGGTTTTTTGCTCTACTGGCCGAAGGCCAGCAGAGCTTTTGGGATGCCGATTTGTCCGTCGTCCGTCCGTCGTCTGTCGTTAACTTTTGTCTCGTTAAGATGAAAGGGCCTTCATTTTTTTCATCCGATCTTTTTACCTTATTGTTAATATCAATGGAAGCTCAGACAATTTCGAAAACCAGCCAGATCGGACCAGTAACACCGGAGTTATTGCCCTTGATAGGGCCTTCATTTTTTATCCAATCTTTACCAAATTGTAACAGATTGTCAAAGTCAACAAGAATCCTTGATGTCAATGAAAGCTTGGAAAAGTTCGAAAACCAGCTATATCGGACCAGGAACACCAGAGTTGTGTGCCATTGAATTATTAAAAAATGCCATTTTCAACCTTATGAACACTCTAGCGCCTTCATTTTGTATTCGACTTGGACAAGTTCTTGATATCAATTAAAGCTCGGAAGAGTTTGAAAACCAACCACATCGAACCAATAACACCGGAGTTATTTTTCTTCATAAGAAACCTTGGTTCATGGGTTCATTTTTTTTTATCATTTTTTATTTAATTTTTATTTATATATATTTCTTTTTTTAAAAGTTTTCCTAATAAGAAACCTTGGTTCATTTTTCTTGGGAGCTTAGGGGCCTTGTTTGATCAGTTGTACATAGAGTTATCGGGAAGAACTTCAAAACTACAAGAGATAAAGATTTAATATTTTTTATTTATTATCAGCTTATGGATCCTCTAATAAGTTTGGGGTCAAATTTGGCCCCGCCCCAGGGGTCACAGTTTTAAATACACTTTGAAACTATAAGAGCCAAAGGTTTAATACTTTGAATTTACCATCAGCTTATTGTCCTCTACCAAGTGTGTTCAAATAGTGACCCCGCCCCAGGGTTCACAGGTTTACAGGGCTGATATAGGGAAACATTTAAAACATTTTCTTCTCTGAAACTAAAAAAGCTAAAGGTTTAATATTTTGTATTAATTATCAGCTCATATATAGAGAAACACTTTAAAAATCTTCTTCTCTGAAACTACAAGAGTCAAAGGTTTAATATTTTGTATTTAAACTCAGCTTGTGGTCCTCTACCAAGACTGTTTGAATAGTGATCCCGGGGTCAAATGTGGTCCCGCCCCAGGGGTCACAGGTTTACATAAACTGATATAGGGAAACACTTAAAACATTTTATTCTCTGAAACTACAAGAGCTTAAGGTTAAATATTTTGTATTAAGTATCAGCTTATGTTCCTCTACACAGTTTGTTCAAATGGTGACCCTGGGGTCTAATTTGGCTCCACCCCAGGGGTCACAGTTTTACATAGACTTATATATAGAGAAACACTTTAAAAATCTTCTTCTCTAAAACTACAAGAGTCATAGCTTTATATTTTGTATTTACACTCATCTTATGTTTCTCTACCCAGATTGGAGATCCCGGGGTCGAATTTAACCCAGCCCCAGTGGTCACACTTTTACTTAGACTTATATAGGGAAAACCTTCAAAACTCTTCTTCTATGAAACTGTAAAAGCCAAAGGTTTAATATTTTGTATTTACCATCAGCTTATTGTCCTCTACCAAGTGTGTTCAAATAGTGACCCCGCCCCAGGGTTCACATGTTTACAGGGCTGATATAGGGAAACATTTAAAACATTTTCTTCTCTGAAACTAAAAAAGCTAAAGGTTTAATATTTTGTATTAATTATCAGCTCATATATAGAGAAACACTTTAAAAATCTTCTTCTCTGAAACTACAAGAGTCAAAGGTTTAATATTTTGTATTTAAACTCAGCTTGTGGTCCTCTACCAAGACTGTTTGAATAGTGATCCCGGGGTCAAATGTGGTCCCGCCCCAGGGGTCACAGGTTTACATAAACTGATATAGGGAAACACTTAAAACATTTTATTCTCTGAAACTACAAGAGCTTAAGGTTAAATATTTTGTATTAAGTATCAGCTTATGTTCCTCTACACAGTTTGTTCAAACGGTGACCCTGGGGTCTAATTTGGCTCCACCCCAGGGGTCACAGTTTTACATAGACTTATATATAGAGAAACACTTTAAAAATCTTCTTCTCTAAAACTACAAGAGTCATAGCTTTATATTTTGTATTTACACTCATCTTATGTTTCTCTACCCAGATTGGAGATCCCGGGGTCGAATTTAACCCAGCCCCAGTGGTCACACTTTTACTTAGACTTATATAGGGGAAACCTTCAAAACTCTTCTTCTATGAAACTGTAAAAGCCAAAGGTTTAATATTTTGTATTTACCATCACCTTATTGTCCTCTACCAAGTTTGTTTAAATGGTGATCCTGAGGTCAAATTTGGTCCCGACCCAGGGGTCACAGTTTTACATAGACTGATATAGGGAAAAACTTAAAAAATCGTCTTCTCTGAAACTACAAGAGCTAAAAGTTTAATATTTTGCATTTATTATCAGCTTATGTTTCTCTACCAAGTTTGTTAGAATGGTGACCTTGGGGTCAAATTTGGCCCCATCACAGGGGTTACATAGAGTTACATAGGGAAAGACTTCAAACAATTCTTCTTGTCTGAAACTGCCAAAGCCCGAGGTTTGTTGAAATGGTGACCTTGCAGTCAAATTTGACCCTGTCCCCGGGGTCACATGTTTTACATAGACGTATATAGGGACAAACGTTACAATCTTCTTCTCTGAAATTACAAGTGCCAAAGATTTAATATGTTGTATTTACACTCAGCTTAAGGTCATCTACCAAGCTTGTTCAAATGGATCAAATTTGGCCCCGCCCCTGGGTCACATGTCAAACATGGTTTGAAGGTTTATATTTACGAAAGTTTGATTTGTTTTAAAGCTTTCCAAACTTGAGCCGAATACATCCCTCCCTCTATATTTTGGTAATTGCAGACACTTTATAAAAAACTAGTTTGATACTGCCATATCTGACATACAATCCCTCTATCCCCCATCCCACGCCACCCCACCCCACCCCGACCTTCATGACATATAGCAAGTAGAGCGATGCAGGCCCTCTTGTGCCTCTTGTTAATTATGTCCACTCTTTTTATGATGGTGTAATTTTTGTCTCTAAAAAGCAAATTGATTACCTGGTCTAACATACACAGCTCTGATATAATTGTGTCCCAATCAAAAGAACTGTGATACAAATAAAATGAACCAGAACTAAGTATGTACATGCTCAATTTATTTTCTGATTGTGTCCGGTTTAAAATCGGTCATTTTGTATCTTGAGAAGATGTTTTGTTATTTTATTTTTTTAAAGTATGTTATTTTAAGCAACGACAATTATCTTGGATTGCAGATCAGTCTTATATTTACAGCACTTGAAGAACATCATGATTTTAAATTTGATAAAAGTTAGTTCACATGATTTTAATATAGAGTTATATATAACGAAATTAACCGCATTCAATTCTTCTTCGTTTTGTAAGGGTTTTGATAGCTGAGACGACGGGTATAGACCATGAATTACGTATGCAGTACTACAATGCGGGATATGTCCCCTTCTTCTTTAACCTAACGAATGCACATGAAATATGTGGGGCCACCTCGCAGTGCGTACTGGATATTATTAAGGAAGGAATGAATCTCTCGGAAGAACAGTGGCCAAACTTTGTGGTAATTTTCTATCTACATGTATTCTGAAGCTTCTCCGCAGTATTCGCTAGATAACCCGAATGGTAATGGGTTTCGCAGTTTCGGTATTCGACAGGTAATCAAGGGATATAAGACAGGGTGTGTTATTATGCACACTGAAAGTATAAAGTTGTGGACATGTCGCAGTGACAATAGGAAAATTTGGAATAAGACAACGTATTGCCTAATGACCGTTCGACGTCGGGGTTACCATGCCTTCGCCACTCTTTATGTTGTGGAGGCATCCATGGCCGAATGGTTATATCTCTGACTTAAACTCACTTACCCCTATCCGCTGTGGGTTCGATCCCTCATGGACCTAGGAATCATTATGTGAGGAAGCTATCCTGCTGGCTTGCGGAACGTCGGTGGTTCTACCTAGCTGCCCGCCCGTGCACGACATTGCCCGGAGGGGCACCTCGGTTCTTCCTCCACCAATGGAAGCTGGAAAAGTCGCCATATAACCTTAGCTGATGGTGCTATTATAAAATCCAATTCAGTCCAATTCTTTGTTGTATATTGCTCTGTTAGTTGACAAGTTAATTTGAACGGTTGATAGTAGTTTGAGTTACAGTGCGGACATACGGTGCCATTCCGTTTTGGTGATGTGGTTTCTGTAGGATATACTTTCCTTATTTGGAAGTTTAGAGACACTATGATACTGTACAATAATTAAAATACTAATTAAAATTTGTACTACTGTATGCATGCTTTGGGTCAACAACGCTTTTAATACTTTTTCAGTCATATCACTATAGTGAGCTCAGTGCTCTACCTTAAAGTGATGCCAAACTGGAATACCACGATGTAGACAAATGCCATGATACCCCACCCATTTACATTACACTTACTCTGACCAGTCCTAGCGCAAACATGAATATACTGAACGTCAATGGAGCTTCTACGAGAGGTGCCCCACTTATATTTGAACACTTTTATTGTGTAACTGAATAAACTATCTTGAAATTCTCGCCGAATATGTTGATTGTAATGTCAAGTCTAATGATTCCTTCGATATGAAACATCATGACATGCACTATTATGTGCTTCCTAATGTTGCTGCATCCGCAATTTTGAAAAGGGGTAGAGAATGACATTTTGAAGCAAAAATCGTCAATTATAAAAATAACTGCAATACAAGTTTTAACACAAATGCTTTTAAAATATCGTTAAAGGTTATAGTATTCCGATATGTCCATGTCTGAACGTAGAAAAGTGTAATATGCATTTTTTTTTAATTTGTCGAATTTCAGGATTTTAGCGAAAATTAACATGAAATTCAACTATGAAAATGATTAAATTTACGAAAGCTTCTAGTTCAAAACATTAACTGTAGTCATTTTTGTGACTTCCTTCACTATAAAAAAAAAGTTCTCATAAGTTTCTCAAAAGAAAAGATAGAAAAATATATAACTTAAAATTTAAGGGCAAAACTCACACATTTGCAAATAATGATAAAAATAATATATTTTTTTACCAAAGATATCTTTATAAGGTATATAATATACATATATGATATACATCAACAATAACTGTTCATGTTTTTATATCACAAAATAGGATTCAAATAGTTATTTTGGTTAATTTATAAAATTATCAGTAACATACGAGCAAACTTTCCTATTATCTGTCAATGTTTTAATATTGCGATAAAAAATCGAGCTTTTAATTCAGCATCTATATTTTTGTCTTAAAATAAAACATACGATCATATTTAAATTATTAACACAGGTTTAAACAATTATGATATGCATTTAGTGCAATTATCTGGTTTAAGGTAAAACTCCATGGCAACAGCAACATATAGGTTTAAAATTACAAAATAGTGTACACCTTATTCAAAATGTAATTTAAAAAGAACCGCGTGAAATTGGATATTATTTTTAAATGCATAAGTTCTAAATGACAGTTTCACATCGTTTAATCACGCATTTTTTATGATAATCACTTCCGATGAAAAAAACATCTTAAACAAAAGTGTTCAATTATAAGTGGGGGCACCTCTCGTAGTATCATTTTTATGATGTCTTTAATTCGACCCGGCCGAGGATTAAACTCCAAAAATGCCAAATAAGGTCACATAGCGTACATGCTAACACGAAGAGAGGTAGATACTGTGTTATTTAGGTCTAACTCGGTCATACGCTGCGATACTCTTGGGAATTTGACCCATGGACAATAGAGGGCGGAGCTAGACATTGATTGTTGGAATTGTCAATACGTAAGGACATTTTATTAGAGTTACAATATTCCGGATTTTTTGTTTAGAAATGCTTCAGGGTAACATTATTGTGCTTTCGTTTCAGATCGGAAGCCACGATGACGTGCGGGTAGCAGACAGACTTGGATCCCAATATGTATATGCAATGAACATGCTGTTATTAACACTTCCGGGTACGCCTACCACGTATTATGGGGAGGAGCTAGGCATTGCGCGGTGGTGATTATTCCGGAATGGTATCAAAAGATCCAAAATCCATTACATTGAACAAACCCGTAGGTGTTTGTTTTTCCAATTATAATTATCTTTGAAATTATAGGCGTTCTAGGCTTTTGTTTTATATTCATATATACATGATCATCTAAGTTTTATAATTATATTGCATATTAATGCTGCCTTGTTTGTTAGAGAATATAGCCTGGCGGGGATTTCTTTATTTACTCTCTCCCGTTTTATAGGGATTACAATAGGGTAAAAGGTCAATAAAGCGTGCACCATTGACTCTGGTTTAAACCCCAAACGCCTTTTTTACCACTGACCGTTCCAAGGTGGTAGCCCCTATTGTCAACCCATTTATGTTTGTGATGCCACATGCCTTTCTTCTCATTAACATTGTAAGTTTGTTTTGTTTTGACTATGTTCTGTGAAAGATACATTTCATGTTCGAGCTTTATACCTACGTTTACATTATTGTTGGAGTGTGGGGTGGTGGGGGCGGGGTGAAGGCATTGCTTTACATTATTGTTGGGGTAGGGGTGTGGACGGGGGAAGGGATTGTTTTTGCAGCTGATATTCTCAGTTTTGATATTCCAAAGATAACTAACTGGTCAAATAAATGTCTTTTCACTTTTTGTTAGACTAAAACAGATTCTGTCCTTTTCTACCTTAAATTTCGTAAATCTACTCACTCACATTTACGAAGCAATGTTTTTGAAATTCTATCGATATCAATTTTAATAGACCCCATTTGGAAAGCGGGGACGTAATATGGGAATTAAAATGAAGCAGCCATAATACATTGTAACGACCAATTTGGTATTCCTTAATCGAAACAGTTTGGGTCATTTCCCAACATCGGAGACATATACCCATACCTTTTTATCATATGTTTTGATGTAATGTAATGTTTAGATAAGTCGATCCCGAACAAAAGTTTTAATTTATGTGTACCTGGTTCTTTGGGAACATCAATCCCAAAATGTTTAGCTTAAAAAGAATATCGCTTAAAGGGACTGGAGGCGATCTGGAAAAGTGATTGGTGTCAAGCCAAAAGCAAATAAAATCCCTAATATATGCTTCAGTTTCATAAAATGTACATACCCCTTCAAAGAAGCCGCATGTTAACGTCGGTTTAATTATTATTGTTTATGAATGACAACCACTCATGACATGTTTTCATGGACTGCAATTAGCAGTTTTATACGAGCCGGCTTTTTACATTAATTAATACTACCGTCACACAGGGGAAGTCACGTGACCCAGAGAGAAATCCTATGCAGTGGGGACACATCACCAAATGCTGGTTTCACAAACGGTACAACCCCTTGGTTGCCCAATTACTACCAACACAGACTATATGCATGTAAATGTTGAGGTTAGTACAGGCAACTAGCATCATCTGGGGTAGCTAAATCACGTGACTTTTTGATAGCGTGTACGACTTAAAAAGGACAGAAAGTGCAAACATATTCTCTTTTCTTTAGGAGTAGATGTATGAGCGCTTTATTTGATCAAAATCCGTTCGGAATACACGAAGAAATGATAAATAAACCTACATGAATCGACACTTAGTGTTAGCCGTTGTGCGCTATCAAAATGGCATGTGGTATATCTCCCCTACTCATTGCCATGCCTTGTCCATGGTTAACATACACACATAACTATCTAGTTTCACATACCCGAATCGAGGCTTTTGTTAGCCGTGTACGCGATCAGAAAGTCACGTGGTATAGCCGCTCATAGTCATACCTTATTCACATTATTGATGTTTTAGTAAACCGTTTATTTGTCTTTGCACTAAGGGGTGAAGTTTGACCTATTGCAATTGATTACATTGATGTACACATTGTAAGGTTCATGGAGGATGGCCTCGAACCTCCATGGACCTATGACGAGGCACAATAAAAGTTCTTCTTCTTCTTCATAACTATTCTAGTTATGACTTCCATATGTTTCCCATGGTTCGCTATGAATGTAACACGTGGTCGATACATACGTCATATATGTAAGTTTACCAAAATAACAATTTAAATTAATTCGTGTTTTATTTAAAACTAATTATTGTCATTATGTTCTTGGGTAGAACACATTTCTTAGCCTCGTCCGCCGGATTGGGACGTAAACCGAGCGGTCCCTTGTATCGGAGTCTATCACATGAGCACGTTGATTACCATAGGAAGCTATTTGTTAGCGGTAGTAGGACAGTTCCCCACGGATTTTCATCTCTCTTGGACGGCTTTAAATAATTTATAATGTGTTGATGAGCCGTTAAACAACATTTATTGCAATTGGATTCAATTAACACAAAATACCATTTTGTCTACATGTTAACATTAATAATTTATATACAATATTTGCATTTTCAATGGCTGATACGAGTATGAGTGATTTCATAAAAGAATTAATTTACAATAACAAACAGATGTTTGAAAACGCACCCGTATTTCTCAATGAATTATTTAGCATGCAATGGCTTTATGGTAATGATTGATTGTTATGGATAAATTTCGCTCTCATGTTTCGTTTGATGGACCCATCTAAATTAAATGAAAATACATTTTATGCACAGATTTGCGGCCTTAATATAAATGCTGACAAAACAAAAGTTATTTGGTTTCGATCGAAAAAGGTAGCGACACAAAAGTTATGCCTGTAGATGGAAAATGACAAATGACAACTGGGGGTTACATTCTCAAAAAAACTGAATTCTGTGATAAATATAAATCATGACCTTAAAACAGAAACATTAGAAGATTACTTGCAAGTTGTGTCTAAAAGAATACTTACTCCTTTAGGGAAAAGTATGGTGTCTAGAAAAACAATAACACTGTCGAAACTTAACCCCAACTCATCAACTGGATAAAATCGAATTTCTTCAAAATATGGTTTATATCTTTTTTTGGAATAATGCAAAATATTTTAGAAATATACTGATACATGTCTATACATAAATTAATTTTGCATATCTGAATTTATTATATATTATATGATATGTTTGTTTGTTTGAATGCTGTTTTACGTCATTTTCAACACACTTAAGGGTATAAAGGTCCATATTTTTTGTGGTAGAGGCTGACCACCCACTTTTTCGAGGTAGAACCAGTACTGTACACCTCCCGTCATCCGTAAGAATCGACAATTCCTCACTTACAAGTCGAGCTGCCAGTCGGATTCGAACCCGCAGCGGTGAGAGGCGAAGGTTTACAACGTAACCATTCGGCCACGGAGACGCTATATTATATGATATATAAAGGTGCATCCTTGTGAATAAATTGATGCAGGTCTACAAATAATAGTACCGAATACACGGATACAGGTCTACGCATAAACCACATGATGTCGCACCACCAGTTCCCTCTACAGTAATATGTTTGCTAAATAATATCAAATTGATTTTACATTAAATTTAGATAATAATGCACCAGTAGAAAACTTAAAAAATGATAGAATATGGAAGAAAATATTGAAATCGCCAGTTTTTAGATCGACTATTCGAAGAATAAGAGAGAATATGTTCTCGTCCCGGCGTCGGCGTCGACGTCGGCGTCCCACATCAAGGTGTGAGTGTAAGCTGTATTTAGAAGTCTTACATTCTTACATTTCTTATCCTAGCACAGCCAAAGTTGGCCATGGACTTCCTTATAGCATCTCTTAATAGCATATCTAAAGGACTGCATATTAAGTAATTTTGGTTCCTGTAACCCATGGGCTCCCATGAAACCCAAAATATGATAGCCCTTAAAATGTGTCTCATTTCACACCAAATTGTGCGTGTAAGCCGTGTTTACAAGTCTGTATCTCTTATATTTCTTATCCTAGCACAACCAAATTTGGCATGAGCTTTCTTATAGCATTATCTTAATAACTGCTTTAGTAATTTTGGTTCCTGTAACACCAAATTCTGAGAGCCCTTTAAATATGATAGCCCTCACATCAAATTATGCGTGTAAGCTGTGTTTACAAGTCTATATCTCTTACATTTTTTGTCCTAGCTCAATTAAATTTGGGAATTGGTTTAATTATATTGTGTTGTAAACGGTTGCATATGTAATTTTGTCTTCTACAAATTCCGGGCTCCTATGGAACCCAAAATGTGATGGCCCATAATATGTGCAATAAAGGCAGATCAAGGTTTGCGTGTAAGCTTATGTATACATATATATGTCTTAAAATATTGTTCTTGATTACTTATAGCAATTATTCATCTTATTTATATTTCATATTGGAGCATGGGCTCCCTCCTTTCCCCTCCTCCCCACAATCCGACATCTAAAAAAAAATACATGTATTTCTGTGTTGCTTTGGTCATTTGTTACACATAGCTTTGTTGCACCCCCCCCACCCCCACCCCCCCCCCCCCCCCCTCACACACACACACACCCCACCCCCCTCCCACCTTCCAACTGTTTTTTCTTTGTTTACATATTTCTGTGTTGTTTTAGTCAATTCTTACATTCTTTTTGGCATTTTCCATCCGATCTTTATCCCCCACCCATCCCATACCATTCCACCCCACGCCCCACCTGAAACTCTATTTTGTTTACAATTTCTGTGCTGTTTTGGTTTATCGATTTTACACCTATAGCTATGTTGCGCTTTTTTACCACATGTGTCTGTGTGTTTTTTTATAGTTTTCATTTTATCTTCCATTATTTTTACATTAAAAATTAAATTTGAACGTTAATGTAAACAATCGAACGATCTCGTGAATTTGTTACCAATTAACGCCGTGTAAAAGATACAGTAACGTAAATAGAATATTATATTCGAGGTTGCAAATGTTTGGCCTGTCCTAATATTTTATCCAACGAGTTTTTTTAAAGTAAATAATATACAGTCACTCATGTAAGATCCTCGTTATCAGTAAGACAAATATTAAAGAAACTAACCCGCCAAATAGCGGAAAAAAATGCACTACAAAACCGTGTATTAAAACTCTATCCAGGTTATGGTCATATACTAATTAATGTATATGTGCCGAATAAAAGTAAAGGTTTGTTAACGGGTTCTTAAATTACAAATGACTGAAAATGTGTAAAATGAATTATGAGTTGATAATATCTTTTGGCGTGATAGCTACTTTAAATAATGCGTGTTTATCCATTGCACTTAACATGGGTAACGTTAATATGTTGCTGCTGATTTAGCGAGTAAAACTGATTTTTTTCCAATAATAATTATGGTATGATTTTGGGAAAAAAAACAATTGACGTACACCGAATAGATGTTCATAGTTCAAACTATCTAGCAATTTAAATATTCTAAGAAACAAGTATAAATAAATGTGTTACCTGACGTCTTTTAAACATAAAAAACAACACAAATAAATAGTGAATGATAGTTGTTTTGTAGAGATTACTTTTGGTTTTATAATGTTTGCTTTGCAATCTTGCAATCCAAATTATTTACTGAAACACGTTTATCACAACACCTAGCTAGTCTAGTGCGTTTGAAACCTTCCCATGCCTCACTGCTGCGAGTTCGAATCGCACTGTCGGTTCTATCCTTAGGAATGTCGAAAGGTATACAGGACTGGTTCTAACCAGAAATAACTGGGTTGTCTGCCTCCACCACTTAAAATCGATGGTCAAACGTAGTCTAACATGTACTGAAAAATGAAGTTCGAACACATGCAATCAAACCACGAGACGCCGGTTTCTTCCTACCGGATAAGGTTTAACATATGTGAAATAAAGCCTGATTTTACACGGGAGGCAAATACAAGTCACGCACATCAACATGAACTCGGGAACTTTAACAGTTTCTTGATGTCTTTGTGTAAATATGAGAATTATGCAAAACGTTAGTATTTAATTATGATATAAATATGTGGATATAATTTATGTTTATGTGTTTTGGGAATCATTTCCATGTAAAAATGTCGAGGCAAAAAGGGTAAAATTTTTGAAAATGTTAAACATTCCCCATTCTAGTAAATAATAGTTATAAAACATTGCAAGATTGTTCAGTTGCTGTAGATAGTTATACATAATGCAATAACTTTTGTTTCTAAAACACACCACATAATATACAATATTACACATACGAAAGTTTGACGGCACATTTTGTATTGGTTGGTCTTACCTTAACACATTCACATTGACATATGACTACTATTTTCCTAGTCAGACCCTTTTCTTGTTTAGGAAGCGCTTCTATTAAACCTATGGGTATATTCAGCCTAATAACATGCAATCATCAAACAATGAAGGCCTTTTTTCGTTAACACTTAACATTTGTTAACAGAGAGTATCTTTAGATATCAGAATTTCTTAAGAACATTTCCTACAGTTTGTTTATGCGCATCTGTTCGCGCATACCTTTCTAAGAGCGTCCGCGCGCATAAATAATATGCTTTTTCAAACTTTTATATATTGTTCACTAGATTGCATTATTATGAACCTAATTAACTGTTTAGATAATGAAGTTATTTGTTGAAACACAAAAATCAAGTATAGTTTCAGTATTTTGATACATACAACGGGGAGATTTATTGGTTTAGCCACTATAGCGTTTACATGCTTAGCGCATAAATGTCTGCCTGAAAGGTAAGAATTAATATAAAACAATAAATACTACTGAATTCATGACTGTTTACTATCTTTAAACATGTGGAATCCGTTTAAAAAGAGGTCTGTAGAACTTAAAAGTTTAAAGAAAAAAGTCTCTGTTTTTGCTCCAAAATCTATACATTTTTAGAAATTGTAGGGTTAGAACTGATCTTTTCTCAAAAACAAGTGTGGTGACATGTGTTTTTTATTTCAATATAATTAAGAAAACGATATTTTCTAACAATACAGAAGTTTTGAAAAAATGTTGTTCATAGGACAAATTTTTTCCCCTCGATATGTCTCTTTTTCCAACCAAATCTGCATTTTTTCCCAGGATCTGCAAGGCAATAAAGGTATTATGCTCCTATATTTCCACATATGCCCTGCATTTTTCTTCATATATACACAGACTAGGATCATATAAATTGAGCTTAAACAAACTTAATGTAATTAGATTTGATTTTTGTTACCAACTGTTTTGTTTTTGTTTTACTAAATTAGGTTGTACTGAAAGTAAAGGAATTTTACCAAAAACGGTATATTGGTCATATATTATCTTAGCATTTTTCAAAAACCAACCTGCTGACCTACTATTTTTTAGCTGAGATTTGCTTAGGATAGACCATTCTTGCTATGTACCAAATTGTAAAATGTTGTTCATATGAAAACATGACGAAACTGTAGGAAATGACCTTAACCTGGCTTTCCAACGTCCTCTTTGCCACTCTTATTGTGCAGGTTTTGGTAAGGTTGGTGTAGCTCAACAAAAGAGAAACATGTATACATCTGGAAATTGTAAACGGGATGGGACAGTGACATTTAAGAAAGAAGATGTAATGAATCATTGGAAAAACTGTTTTTATAAATTACACAATGATGAGAATAACCACAATGAGCATAATCCAGGCCCCATATTCTCGAAACGTCTATACTCAAGCTCAAAATTCATATATTTGTTTTAGCTGTAACATTTTTTCAGTGATTATTTTTCTTCCCAAAACTTTCAGGACATTTGTAATTGATGATTATCTCAATTTGTGTAAGGTTTCAGGTTATGACCGTTAAGTAGGATTTTAAATGTTTTATAGCTGAGCTTGAGTCTGAGATTTCGACTCAAAAGTTTCGAGAATATGGGGCCTGATAATACACTTAATGTTAATAATGCTTAGAGTTTAATACAGAAGTATGATCTTTTTTGTCGTGCCCTTAATGGTTTATTCTCTTGTTGCTCTTGCTTCTGCCAAGTCATTGAGTACCTTCATTGTGGCTTTGTAGGCTATTGTTTGTTGTATTATTTTTACACGAGCATATTTGTGTTTTACTTATATTGCCTATTGATGCTGCCTTGTTGGTTTTAGATTAGATCATGGTGGGGATTTCTTTATTTACACTGTCCTGTTTTAATGGGATGAGAGTAGGGTAAGTGTGAGGGCTGGTGCACCCTAGAACCGGTTTAAAACCCCAGTGGCCTACTTTGCCACTGACCGTCCTAAGTCGGTAGCCCTATTGTCAACCCTTTTGTGTCTGTGTAGTCGTTTGTATTTATTATTACTTGTGCCTTCTTGTTTGTCTGTTTGCGTGTTTGTTTCTGTGTTTTGTGGTTGACTGTCCTCCTTGAATGCTACTTACCCTGTCCGATCTTTTTATATTTCTTTGAAATTCATAAATTTGTTTAGTGCTAAACATGGCAAAGCAAATGGTATTGACGGGATACTTTCAGAAGTATTTCGCAGTGACATTGCTGTGTCCTTTCTGTGCATTCTGTGTAATGTTTGCTTCAAAATAATGGGGAAGAGGCATTGTTAGTCCAATCCCGAAATCAAACACGACGGATAAAAGGGATATAATGCCAGTAGAGGCATTACACATGCACCAACTATGTACACATTACAATATTATTAACGAGAGATTGTCAAGCTGGGAGGAATCAAATAATAGTCGAAGAACAGAACAGTAGAATAGATCATATTTCATCTCTAAATAATATAACTGAAACTAGGATCTTCTGCAATATTCATCAATTTTAAAAAGTTTATGATTCCGTCAACAGGGGTAGCCTCTGGAAAAATACAAAATATTGATGTTAATATTTTTGTATTAATGACATAGCCCCGAAACTGAAAGCATTAGGACTTTCATATTAGTGCAGATGAAAAGACACGCATTGTACTATATGATGATGACGTAGTACTGTTGACCGAAAATGAGATTTACAGCGAATGTTAAATGTGTTAAATGACTGGTACTTAAGCAATCATACGATATTAAATAAAAGTGAAAGTAATAGAGTTCATTTTAGACCGCCATCCGATAACAGGATGGTATTTAAATGTATATGTGGAAGTTCAGAATTATATGTTTACCTTGGACTGACATCAAATGAATTGTTGAATTACAAAGAAACTGCTAAGTTTGTTTCGCAGTCATTTCGCTTTAGACCATTAAATTAAATTATTAGCTGTCATGCCAGCAAATGTTTTTTTAAGCTGTTTGACGCTACAGTCGGAGCAACTATTGCAATACAATTACCGTTATCAAAAATGATTCCGATATCGGAAATGCGATTATTTTTAAATTAATAACGGCTCCCTACAGCCTCGTTCCGGATTCAGCATCCTATGTATGTGCTTAAAACCAGGGTCGGATTCAGGTGTGTACGTGTTGTGTGTGTGTGCTAGGAGGTGGGTGGGGGCGGGGCGGAGCGGATGGGGTGGGGTGGAGCATCCGACTTTCTACTTTATATAGAATTATTTTATCGATTTCTCTCTCTCAGTTTTACAACAATTTCTCAGGGGTAAAATCTCCGAACCCCGTATGTCACAAGTTGAGATACGTAGGCGCGCTACTTACATAGGAAAGTTTGTGTTATAAGATTTCAACCCAAATAAACGTATTGGCCAGATGTATACAGATGGGCGTAATAGACAGTTGCAACCCTATGACGATGTGGAGATGGGCATATTATCGGATGTGAACTCAGTTTAAGTCACACATAACAAAACTGTGACCCGACCGGGACTCGAACCTACGGATTTTGCATCGGTCCAACACGGCTACCGCGCCTCAGGTCATGACGAAGCAACTAATCACAATAGCCAATTATAATAATAAACCAATGATATATCCTATTCGGATCAACGACGGTAAAAACTAATCATTTCATTTCAGAAATTAAAAAAAAATCTGAGATTGGAGAATTAAAATAATAATTTAATATGCAGATTGTCCTTGGGCTTCTGCGGGAGTTTCTCCGCACGTCTTGCACGAAGTTATCTATGCATTTTCTAGCTCACGAAGTGCAATATTTCCGGCCTCTTTCATGCTTTTTACCGCCCAACCATTCGCTAGGAGAGCTTCCGTCTCAGGGAGCATTTATTTTCTGTGACCAATTTCCGATATCGGAAATAAAAATTCCTTTTAACGGAAAATAAAACACTATTTTCGATGTCGGAAATACAATTCCCGTTAACGGTATATACATTTTCGATATCGGATTTCGGAAATAAGATTTTATTTTCGATAGCCAGCATTTCCTATATCGGTATTGTTCCGATATCTGAAAATGTATTTCCGTTAACGAGAATTGTATTCCCGATATCGGAAATTACCGAATAAATACCACTTTGGCTTGCCATACATAACCTTTGATAACTTTTTATTTTAGCAAGTTTAATAAAGATTGTATGCTAGTGATTATTATCCGTCTGTCTGATTGTCCATTTTTTCTTTATCCGTCTATCCCACCGACTTTCTACTTGTCTTGTCTACTATCTGCAAAATTGTCTATCTGTATGCCTATCTGGAGACAGTCATTTCGTCTGTCTGCCAATATGTCCTGTTGTCTGCCTGTCTGGCATATTGTCTGCAATAATGTCCGTGTGTATGCATATCTAGCCTCCACTGCCAGTCCGTCCGTTCGAACGCCCGTGTGTATAATAAAATCAAGGAATGTTTAATATAAATGTGTATATTTTATAGTGTGTATGCCATGATAAATGAATTGTTATCAATGAATAGCGATGCATTTATTTTGATGATGAAGACAATTATTGAATAAATATAAATAAAATATGTAAATAATAAACATCATTTACTCGTACTTTACTGCTAATATCATATCTGTGATCTTATTTGAGTTAAGAGAATATAATTTAAAAGGTAAGGAATTAAATCGCAGTTTTAATGTGCTTAAGTGAATGTATAATATGTTTAACTAATTCATTTGTTTTCAAGAGTTGTCTTGTCGTGCCCTCAATAGTTTGTTCTCTTATTGCTCTGGCTTCTGCCAAGTCATTGAGTATCTTCTTTGTGGCTTTCTAGGTTATTGTTTTTTGTATTTATATATACACGAGCATCTTTGTGTTTTATTTATATTGCCTATTAATGCTGCCTTGTTGATTAGAGAATAGTTCATGGCGGTGATTTCTATATTTACACTGTCCCGTTTTATAGGGATGACAGTAGGGTGTGTGAGGTTTGGTGCACCCTAGAACCTGGTTGAAACCCCCAGCGGCCTTTTTTGCTACTGACCGTTCCAAGGCGGTAACCCTATTGTCAACACTTTTATGTTTGTGGTGTCTAATTTGGGATTTTGTTCATCTTTAAAGTTGTTCTTTGTTTCTGTGTGTGTTTGTGGTTAACTGTCGTCCTTGAATGCTACTTTTCCTGTTCGATTTTTATATCCATATTTACACTATAATATAGTATTGTTGTAGATGTTATTTATTATAATGATACATAATTAGTGCTTCACGCATTAATAAGTGTATGCATTTTGTTCACAGGTATATGTTTGATCATATAATGTTTCGTTGACATTTGATTGTCTTTTTTCATGTACTTGATACATTTATTTTAAAGTCTACTATATATAACTTTTATTTCGAAGTAGGTATGCGTCATCCGCTTATATTTAATAATCATCAAGTTAAGGCAGGATATGTTGAGTTTGTTTTGCTTTTGAAACAATATGTTCTATTTGCATTAAATTACTGTGTAATTAACGCATCATGATCACAACACAATATAATTAATTATATTTCTTTAACAAATCCGGATATATTTAAATGTATATAGTCAACCCCGTTAAGCGCGCCAGTTATTACATTCATCACTGTTAAATTCTTAATAAACAACTAGTTTCCACAAAGTAGAAACAACGTGTGTCGTTCGTTACTTAACGCCTGTTCATTCAATTAACACCTACATATAGCAAAGTATCGTGTCCTAATCTCTTTTAAGCAAGAACATTAAACAAATAATACACGAACTCATTGATTTACTCAACACTGAGTATTTATTTAATTTGATTTTATATTACTTAATGTTGATTTTAAACATGTATTGCTCAAAAGGTCCTCTCCAACATCAAACAATATGCCTCCATTTCGAAATAACCATATATATTATTTATGAACAAGGCAAAACAATTTAATTGTTTTAAGTACTGATTAGCCAAATAGTTCAAGGAAACGCGATTGACCTAGAAAGGCGAAAACGCTGGTGACCTAGAAACGCGTTTTGTGTTCTGATAATCATTATATATAGATAGATAGATATCTGTATTTCCAATTTCCAATAGGCTTAAAAGTCCGTGAGGATACAACATATAATTTCATAAAGCATGGCAACAGTATAGGTATTACAAAACAATACATGTCCAAATATGCAGTTTATCTTAACTGAGCTGATACAATGAGAAGTCGTATATATAACATTTCCTTACATAGATCAATTAGAATTCTTCACAATTTCCTTAACACATACACTGTATCATATTAAATGAGTCAAATAAAACTGCTTGTTATCCGTATGATATGACATATATCCTATAATGTGAATATGAGTGCAGATGTATATGCCTATTAATCCACCACGTATTTTTAATAGTTGTTAATTCAATTGCTGACTACTTTAACTTAGTTAACTTAGTTTGTCTACCACAGACATTAAATAAACAATGACATAGATACCCGTTGTTGAGTGAAGACGTTTTAACCCAGTAAATGAAAACACTTCACTGGCAATCAAACTACAATACAGGTAGTCCCAGTAAATGAAAACACTTTACTGACGGACCAATGTGCTTGCATTCTTTACCAAAACACCTTTCTAAGTAAAATGGTCAGTATATATATGAAAACATTAAGCATATATTATATCACAGTATAGTTATATTATATCACAAAATAGCGCGCGTACACTAGTTATTAAAAAATACAGTTATATTCTATATAACAGTTCATTTCTTGATTTAAAAGCTTTATAAATAAATATACCTACTTTACGAATTCTAACTTTATTTGTTGAGTTAATTAATTCTATAAATGTAATCATGTTAGTACGTTTCCAAGAATATTTAGATATATACTGATTCCTTAAATCCGAGAAGCTTTCACACTCTAATACAAAATGAAATTTATCTTCTAACACTCTACAAAGATCACACTTTCTCTCGTTAATATGTATTCTAATAGGTTTAACCCATCTGCCAGATTGAATGTTTAATCTATGGGATGAAACGTTTAGTTTTGTAATTGATTGACAACATTTGTACACACTTATATTTTCTAAATATGGTTATATTGAAAAATTGCAATACTGTTGTAGAAAACCGCCCTGATTGAGCTCTGCAACCTATGATTTCAATTTTGAATAAAATGATCATTCAATCTTTGTTTAATAATGTTAATAAATCAACACCTTGTTGGAGCCATACATAATAAAAATCCAGTGAAGTTAATAAATGTTTAACAAGTGATACCCAGTTAACCTTTTGTGGATACAATTCCAAGTCACGTTACATCGTATTAATAATGTTTGCACAATTTTAAAAACGGCGGTAGCCCTATTGTCAACCCTTTTGTGTTTGTGATGTCGTTTACTTTTATTATTGCTTTTGCCTTCTTGTTTGTCTGTTTGCATGTTTGTTTCTGTGTTTTGTGGTTGACTGTCCTCCTTGAATGCTACTTTCCCTGTCCGATCTTTTTATATTTCTTAGTAATGAATTATGTTCTTCCCAACTCACCATATATGAAATCATTTTGTGTTGTCTTTTTAACACTAAAATCCTTTTACAAAACTACAAATGGACTCGTTCAATAGGATTTGCTGTATAAAACCCCAGATATCACATGGATAGTTCAGAATAGGTGTAATTAATTTATCAAAAAGGTCTAATTTGTGTTTTGGTGAGATAAATGTCAATTTGTATAAGTATTAGTTTATTTACGCTTGACCCGAAAGAGTTTTTTGAGCTTCTGTAAAGCATCCACACCAGTAGCAAAAAACATACTTAAATAAGTGAACTTACTGACAATTATCGGAGAGCACTGTAATAACAACACATAAAAATATTTTTTAAACTTTAATAGATTTGGCAAATAAATTGGGCGTGGCATGGATTGAAAAATGGGGCTTAACAATTGGGCTGCCGGTAAGCACACAATACCATTATGGCAAGCCCTTACAGCAGAAAGCATTAAGCAATAAAGCAAATTGAATATTACAATATTAAGGACATAAATACATGTGCACCAAATTAAATGTTCATTATGAAAGCAACTTTTCTGATAAACAGTTAAGCAAGTGTTGAAAGCACGGTTGATATTCAAGCATAATTACAAGTGCACCGAATTCAATCAATTCAAATGTTTTTTAGCAATTCGTACGGACAGCAAATTTGTATATAATTTATGTTTAGATTACAATTCAGTCTCTGGATATACAAGAGCTGAATAAAGTTAAACTGAAACTTATATGTCCTTCCTTTCACACCTTCGCTGCCCGCCGATAATTAAATACCACAACAATTAAACACATCAACTAGTTGTGATCCAAATGTTCCATCAAGTATGTAGGTGCACTTAATGTCCATTCCACACCAGTAATTGTTGACTAGGTAAGTTGATCCAGGTGAAGACATCAACTGAAAATATATAACTCAGAAAAAGCAACATGATCTTTCAACATAAAATGCTATCTTTTGAATAGAAGTATTGACACACATTTAAAATGTCTTACATCTTAACTGAACTTGTTGTACTTTTAGAACTGGACAACACTATCATCGATTAAAATCAATGATCCTGTGGGCTGGGAGGGAGGGAATTTAAGTTTTTAAATGTAAGCTCAAAGCACATCTTACCTATTTGTTAAATGAAGATGCCGGTGTACATATGCGAACAAATGCAACGTGAAAATTACTCAATAAGTGGAAAACCCAGTAACGTGCACCCCAATAACTGTGACTATAAAATATATATTTTATAGTCAGTATTACTATCACTCTGTCTTCGTAATAAAATGCTAAATTTTATGGCAACCTTTCCCCTTTTCTAAATATCAATACTTTTGTTTTTGTCGAATTAACTTTTAATTTCCATTTACTACAATAGTTAGATGATATATTAAGGCTTTCCTGTAACTTTTCAGGCGAATTAGCAAAGATAACTATATTATCCGCATATAAAAGCATAAACATTTTAAACATATTGACATCTAATCATTCTAGTCCACTAAGTAAGTATTCACTTTCAATATCGTTAAGAAACACGGGAAAAAATAAAGGTGACAAACATTCGCCGATATTTCGTACATGTCGTGCTCGGCCGTTTCCAAAGGTCCATTATCATACTCTTTTTTTCTGACACCTAACATGCAAAAGAACTCATCACTTAGATTATTATAAAATGTTACTTTATATTTAACACTTGTATACATCGATGTAATTATGTTAAGAATATTCCCTCTTATTCCAAATTGGGTTAACTTGTACCATAAGTTATATATATATAACAAAACAAGTTAAACGTTTTCAACAGGACAGAACGGAACAAAACATAACAATATAACAATAAGAAACCATAAAGACTAGATATGATCGGATAACGGTTTGAAAACCGGTGTTTCGAGGTTTACGCATCACTGTTTGCTGTGCGTTTCTAGCGGGTTTCAGAGTGTAATGCAACGATGATATCTCTGTATATACGGTTGCTCATGCAGTTGCTTTTAAAAAGATTGTGGGGTGTGGGGTGAATATGTTTAGATATGCTTATATGAATACATTCTTTGTTCCTTTTCTCCACAAATGAAAAAATATCAATATAATGTTTGTCAATTTTGTGTAATTTAGTATATATGCAAACCTCAAAAATGTCAAAGAATCATACGTTATATATCATGCTTATTAGTTTGCAAATTGGTTTATAATGATTTAGTTTATTTTAAGATTTAATTCTAGCATATGACTTTTGTTTCGAAAAACAAAAAGCGTTTCAAAACGCAAAAACAATGTATAGATATATAATAACGCCGAGTTATCATTTACACAACGTTGGCTGCTGTCCGAAAACAAACAAGAACAACAACAGAAAAAAACTACATCAAAAACGCTAAATCTGAATAAATTCATCTATATAAAGGCATACCTATCAATAAAGTCTTTGATAATTCAACATACGAGGTACAGCCCATAAATTCCAATACGGAGACATTAACTCTCCATTTTTTCCCATACCAAATTCAAAAAATCGTTTTACGACCTACCCATTATTAAACATAATTATCATAGTAAATAAGTAACTGGTAATTAATTGAAGAGGTACTGGTATTTGGAAATTGTCGAACAGAACTGTAAATAGAAAGTTGCAACTTCTTATTAGATACATTTAACATGCTGTTTTTTCTTGTTTTTACAGACCTACCCGATGTCGCCACTGACGCACTTGTTTTTCGGAGAGGCGATGCTTACGACAGATACATAATAGCTATAAACTTTGGTCAAGCCGATTGTAGAATAGATTTAATACACTAAAGGGCTCGTGGAGGTATCCACAAGGCCAAGAACAAGAAGAGATATATCGTTGATGAACATAAATTTAAAGAAGGGAGAAGGATTGGTGATACGTTGCGTTGAATAGAAGATGATTTTCTCAGCACTCAACTCAGTGTGTAATATAGAACATTGTACAACATTATTATTATTACGCTGATCACGCCTCCTGGCACAGCTTTACATACCAACTATAGAAGGAAAACATTTCTGTGCACGTGTGTTTTTAAATTTACTCTACGTCAAATGGCTTTTTCTGCAGTCTGAGAGAACCCTTATTCAAACGTAGCGTACTTCATAGTCTCCATTCGTTGCATAAACAACGATATACTACCTACGTCTATTTTTTCAATGTAAGTTTTCTTAACCATCTAGTGTAAGTTCATTGGAATACAAGCTGTGCTTTGAAACGGACACAGCCATTTCCTTACTGTTTTTTTTCTTATGTATATTGCTATTTGAATTTATCACATACGCAATTTTCGTTAATTGAATTTTTTTTATTGTATTATGAATTCATCCGGATCTAAGTCAGGAACTTATTATTTACCAACAGCTTATAATAAATAATTAACGTTATACAGATCAGTTTATTATTTTGTTTACAAGTCGGCATAAAACGCCCTTTTGTAAAGATATAAAACATGAACTCTTAACCATCGCTGTGTCATATCGCCGTCACCTAGCGTCAAATGACGTGCTTTTATGGCGTTTTGGCGCTTAAGTATGTATGACGTAGTGCCGTTTTCATGTCAATCTAAGTTATATTATACATATTTGACTATATTGTTATGTGATAAAAAGGATCTTAAACTCGTCCCCATTCCATACGCGATTTATGAAACTCGTTATGAATTATTTTTAATTTTAATACACCACAAGGATCGTTAAAATTAAAATAATTCATAACTCGTTTCATAAATCTTATATGAAATGGGGACTCGTTTAAGATCCTATTCCCCGTGTGGTTGCCGGGGTAGAATACAACCACTGCAAATCCCGTGAGAGGAAGAGGGGTAGGACCCCACCCTTCGGGTTCATTTTTTCATTTTTATCATGCTCATTCAAGGTCTGCTTCATGACACCGCATATGCAGATGTGGAAACGTGGCTCCATCGTAAATAGTGTGTCTACAATAGAATTTGCAGCAACTCCGCAGTTCTGCAGGTTGGAAGGTTCTAGGCCCATTCTTCATACTTTTCTCTAGATGTAAATGGAGGATGAGCCTGGCATGTTCATCCCTGTTTGGCGCCATATAACTTTTCTTGTGTAGGTGCGCCGTAAAACCCCAATTCAATTCAATTCAAATAAGATTCTATATATATCATGTACTCGTTAACACCGCATAAATATTGCCAACATATGTGGTACAAGAGCATGACACGTGTAGATTCACAGTATTCCAACAACAGAACATATACTGTTATAATTAACGCGTTTATTTGTCAAAATGCGAAACATGGGCCTATAGAAACCACAGCAACCAAATTAAATGGAAAACTAACTGTACCACTAAACCACAAATTAAATGAAAGAGTAAATTATATATTTAATGAACAGGACAATACACAACACAAAAAGTGGTGAAGGGGTAACCAACTTGGAACGGTTAGCAGGCAATATGACCTACTGTTTGCTTATTTCGATTTTATGTGTACACAACCTGTCTTCAGCACACACATTGACTGTCACAACACTAGCGTAAATGAAACAACATCCCATCAAAAGAAATGTCTAACAATAAAGTCAACATGCAGAGAAATTAGAAAAATACACATTTTCATGTCGTAAAATTATATACAAATACATAATTATAAAAACAAATACATAGTTATAAAAACCTCAGGAAGTATCCGAAATTGCATTGAACAGCCACAGCAGTTGCATTTAAAGACAAAAGTCATCTAGGGTACGATCAAACCTAATGTGACGAAAGTTCGTGCACCTACCTCCCTTTTCTCATTCTCGCCCTCGATCGATATAGTATCATCCATCGTGTTTGGCGCTTGGAATTATGGGGGAAAAAGAAGTCCGGTCAGGTGATTTGCATATATATAGCTAGGGACCAAAACCCAGGTTTTAGGACCCAATCTAGACACACCGGACAAAAGCACCAAACTTTCCTCAAATGTGTGTTTTATATTTCTATGTATTATTAAAAGGGTCCCCAAAGGTCCGTGAATCCCTAAATGTATTAGGATTATATGCACACCGAATTACTGCACCGCGGATGAAGTCCTGAACAATCAGGAGGCACCTGCCGAATATCAGTAATGAATTTGAAAAAATCGAAATGACGTCAGTATGCCCTTTTCTAGGTTTCAGAACGTGTAATCATAGTCCCACGAGGTTGTCCAGTCACAAAGAAAGTGAATCATAGTGTCTGGCTGTAGAGGGGACAACCACTAAACATGAAGTGAACTGCAATACTAAATGGTCGTATCCTTTGCTATCGAATTACTTTTGTTTTCGTTAACTGGTCAAACTCCTTTATTGTCCGAAGTTTATTAATCACATGACCATAAAATATAGGCTGTGATATTCCTGTTCGCAGAACATGTGTTTAGGTTGGTGTTGTAATCCTGCATTAAATTTTCGTTGCGATGATAGAACTTGTGGGTTTAAAGAATAATATCGCTTAACCCGGTGCTAGGGGTCGTTAGAGGTGAATAGAATAGACTCAATAAACCCGAATCTGCTTTTTTCTTGTTTGTTTCTGTTGCTTTGTAATAAAGCCATGTATAGTTCTTATGTAATTATATATTTGAAGATATTGGTCAACGATCGTGACCACTTTGGGTTCGACTTTACTACATATATGTCTCACATACGTGAAGTACGTTATTAGACAAGGTCAGGCCAGTAAACGAAGCATCATGTCATCGGGAAGTGTGTTAGAGTGTACAGAGTTTATGTCATAGGGAAGTGTGCTAGAGTTTTACAGAGTTTACTTGTTCATTTGTGACGCACATGACTGACACTTTTACTGGTTAAGTCACGAGTCACAGCTATGTTTGGCTGTAGATGATGAAACAATCATAGCATGGAGGAGATCATGACACAGAGGTTGTAAAAACACGGGTCTATGAACCAGGTTAATTATTCTGTTTACTCCCAAAGTGGATGCCTGTAACTAGTTTAGGCTAGTTTTGACTCCAGTACGAAAAGTACACGTGGCAAAATCTGGGACATTATGCTGCTATATAAATGGGGCCCCATTGTTCGCCTCTGGAGGATTGCACACGATAAGAGCAGACTTTGTACAGTCTTGGTCTGGAGTCCCGAACCGGGACTCGAATGCACACTGTTTAAGACAGGAGACTCGATCTCACACTGTTTAAGATAGCAGATTGATTCGAACACGCAACTTGCATACTTGCCTATGTGTTTTTTATGTACAAATTGCGTATAGTAACAGTAGTTAATAAAAAGTTATTAAGACTATCGGCATTGTTTAGACTTCACTATTGTACAACTTTCAGGGGATCCCTTTTCGGTATATATACTGAAAGGAAAAGGAAACGCATAATCAAAACAAATTGCATATACTACATTGGTTTACACACCTAATTCCACGTAATATTCCAGATATAACTCAACGTGTTTTGTACAAAAAGGGGCTAGAACTAATTACAGAAAGGACAACTCTGTCATGTAGTAGACCTTTTAATCAAAGCAAACATTCACGCAGCGTTTGTTAAGTGCTGTGTGGCGGCTGTTAAAAATACAAATAGCGTAATACGGTTATGCATCTAAAAGGGCGTGGCGGGTATTAAAAACAGGACTGTACCGTAACGCTACAGTCACGGGAGAAGTAGTTTTAATTTGACGAACATCCAAAAAGGCGTTAAGTACCATAACTCGATGCGTAAATATAACATTTTCCCTTAGCCTTCTGACAGGTAACATCGATAAATATACGGCTTCCGATTTTATTTCATAACAAATAGTTGCCTCGAATGAGATTTGAACCGGGGACCTTTCGCTTTGATACATGCAAGTATACCAACTAGACCACTAACACGTGTTAGTACGTTGTAGCATTTCTAACACAAAATAGGCATAACGCAATAACTAACACAGACAAGCGGGAAACTTAACCGCTAAATAAAAAAATCGAGATATTCATTTTGATAACATACAGTATTACACCACGCAAGGTTAATTTGACGTGCGGCATGAAGGACTTTATATATTGATACATCTTCAAATGCGTTCAAATGTAGATGCTTTCAAATTTGTAATTACGCATCATACTAAGTGGTACTAATTATACCATGTTCTCAAGATGTCTCTATATTTCAGTGGTTAAAATTTCGGACAGTAATGTTGTTAAAGCTGTACAGTCCCTATTTTAACTGGTAATAACTCATGAATATGAATGAGTCACGTGTGAAGTAGTTTCAAATCGACGAACACCCCAAAAGTCGGTATATAAGGAGAAATCGATACGTAAAATTTCACATTTTTATTTAGCCTCCGCACAGGTAACATCGATAAATATACGGCTCCAGAATATATATGATAAAAAAATAGTTGCCCGGAACGGGATTTGAACCACGGCCTTGCACTTGTAAGATTTGAAAGATGTACGCTGTACGCTGAACCTCTAGACCACTGCTATTTATTGGTATTTTGTAGCATTTTTAACACTAAATAGGCATTACGTAATAACACGAGCACGCACACAAACTCAACAAGCGCTAAATAACAAGTCGAGATAGGGTTGATTTGAGGATAAGTATTAGTTTCATATTGATAAGATACAGTATTAATGTTAATTTACACGTGCGACAATATGGTCTGCATATTTATTGATCCATCATTAGTTGCGTTCAAATATGTTAAGTTATTTTGCCTCATAATATATGGTAGTTAGTATACTATTTTCTCAAGTAGCGTTGTAGCTCAGTGGATAGAGCACAGGACTTGAAATCAGAAGGTCGTGTGTTCGAGCCCCGAAAGAAGCTATAACCTTTTGTTTTTGTAAACATTACTGTTACCTGTGTATAGTACGATGTGCACTGGTCGATGAATATACAGTAAATGATTTCCTTCGCTATATTTGCTCGCTTAAATACCCGATTTCGACATGAGCTGGTGAACATGAAGTTACAAATAAAGACACGCCTACAAAGAAGAAATCGATTGATATAGGGACTCTGTAGCTTTAAGGCGTGAATGGGAAGGCGGTTTGTTAATTACGTAAGCCATACTTACATATATGTCGCCTAGTCGGTCACCACGTGTGTTCCCTTGATAGCAACGCAACAGCAGTTCTCTCGGTAATTCCAGGTAATCACAATATATGCGTACGTATACGCGTTTATTTATCCTCGCTGTATTGCAATAAGTATTTTAGCGAGCAGACCTATGTTTAAAGTCTCATCCGAAGGACTGGTAAGGTAGGAAATACCTTTTTTGAAATATTTCGATAATTAACCCAAATTTGGTCCTGGCTGGGATTGAACTTGCGATCCCTGGGTTACTAAGCCGCAATGCTAACCATTACACCACGGCGCTACCTTTACAATCTATGCACGGGTTGCTCCTGGTTTTATGCTCGAGTAAGGTGTCTGATTGGGTACCGAGGACTTGTCTATTACTGACCAACCGGAGATTCCCGATGAGTGCCGATGTCCAGTGACAACGTGCGAAACACACGCTCGTAGCTTCACCACACTATTCTCCTTCCTTGAAAGAGCTGGTCCATAGGGTAACTCCAAACACGATTTATTTCAATCTTACTTACACATATATATGATATTAATATAATATTGTCTTATTATTAGTATTCTTATTCTTTTCAGCTTCCTATTTCATTCTTTATAATTTTGAAATGAGGAATGTCAACCTCACTTTTTTATTATTTTTATATAAACTTGTATTACAAATCGTATAACCTACTTTACTTAACCTCACATCCTCGGGAATTAATTATGTCAGAAAACTACCCCTTATACAATGACACAACTTCTATTGACTGGGAATACACCATATGTGACATCAAAAGGTGTCTTTAAGTGATACGGCAGTGAACTATCATTGTTCCTAATCTGAGACCATGAAAACAGTGTGAGTACGATCCTCGCAGACAACTGATGTCTTAATGCCACAACGCAAACTACCATGGGAAACTGCAAGGATCTGATGGCAATACATTCAAGAGACTTGGTTTGTCTTGAAAGATATGAGCATTTTGTGAACCAACATATTGTGTACAGGTGATGCTAGAAAAAAACAAAACTAAAAACGACTCTGACAATAATACAAAACCCTAACAATGCCAGTCCTTACAACACTAAGAGTTTTAACCCTCAATATAGATATCCCCTATGAAACAATACACATTCACCATTTTCTACATTATATACATTAACCAACATAACGCTAGCTGCAAATTCGTTGTCCCTTTCAATTTGCTACATCCAACAACTCATACATGTAACTGTAAATTACTGAAAGAAATAAATTTAGCAAGTAAATAACATGGTAAATCCCATTGCTCATGTTCTAGACTACGCGTGACAGAGGTACTAAACAAAATAATTAACATAATTATGGATTATATACAGGGCATTGTTTTCAAACGATATCTGCGAAAAAAAATCAAAATGTTTAAATTTACCAGCAATGCAGAAATTATAATTTCATTCTTATTTCAATGTAAAGGGAGGTAATTTCACAAATGGTAAACTTTGGTTCCCTATATATTTATAATGGCAACGTTAATGTCAATTGGTTTTGCGTTTTTTATAACTTGAGACCCAGAACAGTTATTTGATAAAGTTTAATCAAGCTCTTTATCATACTTTGTATTTTTTAAATATGAAATATGCTGTTTTATCTAAATGGGAGATAACTCTGATACTTACATTGGAACACATATAACAGACGAAGGAAATCTTAAAGTGAGGCCACGTCAAACGAATAACGATATGCGTGCATGACACATAATGTAACATAATTTATCACATAACTTACGGTGTGGAATAACACCATTTTATATTTTTGATATACCACTAGTCATATAACTATGCAAATAAGCCTATTATGCGCTGTCAAAAAATAATAATGACTATGATCCAATTCTCACGGTTTATGTCGGTTTCGCGTCTTAAAGCGACAGACAAAATTGAACAAAAGTCGATATGTGAGTTATGTGATAAATAGAATCTAACATTCGTTCTCATTCATTATTGAATCTATTAAACTCGTTAGCAAAAATGATATACTGCTCGGCAAGAGCCTCGCATTATTTAATTTTGCCAACTCGTTTAATAAATTCAATAATGAATGAGTACTCATGTAAGATCCTCTATGTTATGTAATCCCACATAATCTTGAAACTTCGCAGTAGAGACACCTGTCTATTTTCCCGGCCTCAAGATTATATATGTATTTTTCCTAATATTTATATGAATGTCGCAGGATGACCCTAGTGGTTGGGGCTAACTCAGGAATGAATCAATGACGGTGAATGCATTTACATAAGCTTAATGCAACTTTTAAAATATGATAAATATATATACAATTATCTGAAAAAACAAGCGAATACACAGATGAAATATGAAAAGAATGTTCTCATGAACGTTTAAGACGTTCTTAGTATTGTAATAAATACTGAATGTGTCGACAGATTATATACGACACTAAAGTCTAGCGCGATAACTGTGATGCGCGAGAAGTATTGAAGATGATGATGCGCGAATCCAATGAATGATTGTCATCAAATGCCTTCTACAAGGGCTGATGATGCGATATGTATGATGACTAACCTCCACTGAGGTTGTGGATGATGTTCCTCCAGTGAGGACTGATAACGGGCCCACCTCGTGTCCCGGGGTTTGTCCCTACTAGAAACTGGCCATGCTGCGCAGGTACGGGGACCATCTCCACCGCTCTTAACGTTATGCGTGGAAGCTTAGCTCCACTCCGGGAGGCTTATATCCAAACCTGAATGGCTTATATCCAAACCTGGATGGCTTATATCCAACCCTGGAAGGCTTAGGCACATATTGCCTGTGAATTTCGCCGTCCATCTCCCCACTTAAAAAAAGTGCTACACTTTTTAAAATTCAACAAAATGATAATTAATATTTACATGTTAATAAACTATTAATTATTCCTAGCAAAAGAAATGGTTGCATAATAAGCAACATTAAAATTTCAACAATATTCTACAGTTGTACACTACACTGTCGTAACATATACTACTATTGTACAATACCCTTCAATACACTATTATACTATTGTATTTGACCTGTCATTATGTGCGGCGACTTAAAATGTCTGCCCCAATATTTCGCTTTCAACGGTCGATTACACCGACTCTACTGTTACTAATAACACTACTTCCTGCCACTACAAGAACTCCAACTTGCATCCATCGCATTACCAGTATACTGTTTGCGAAATGGAGTAGGGTAATCGGCTTTGCTAACGTGTACTTACAGCTACACTGCATTGTATCTGTTGGTCTCGACTTATCGGACCGAACAGTACTACACTCAGAGTATAAACGACCTACCTCTCGTTTCTCTTCTACACTAAGCATGCCCGCTATGTCTACATCGGCTGCTGTCTCCTTACCTACACTAGTGGGAAAATACATGTGACTAGTGTCCTCACTACTGCCTTCCTCACTATCCTCAATAACTGCAACATTAACTAGAGTTAACATCCCTTGTTGCACATTATCGGTTCTACTGATATACTCTTTCAGCATATTCGCATAAAAGGTCTTTAACTTTCCGTTTATCTCGATACGATAATCCACAGTGTTCACTATCCCTCTAATGTAAAACGGACCTTTCCATTGTAATAACAGCTTGCTATTGTCGGTCGGGAGTAACAGTAACACCTGGTCATCTAACTTAAATTTCCTAGCTCTAGCTTTCTGGTCATAGTACCGTTTGTACTTGGTACTTGCCTTCACTTACTGACTTTGAGCTATCTCACAAGTCTCCTCTAGTTTCTCTGTCAGATCTAAAACATACTGATATGTAGCCTTAACCTCATCACTATCTACCTGCCCACATCTCTTTAAGAATCCTCATGTGACCTCTAACTGATCTACCGTACAATAACTGGAACGGAGAACATCCTAAACTCTCTTGTTGAACCTCTCTAAATGCAAACAGCAAAGCATTGAGATACTTGTCCCAATATTTGGGTCTCTCTGTACACATACGCCGTAACATTTGATTTAACGTCCCGTTAAATCGTTCGACTAACCCGTTACACATAGGGTGATACGGTGTTGTCGTGATTTGACGCAAAAACAATAACCTGCTAACTTCAGCCATAAGTTCTGACGTAAACTGTGACCCACAATCAGTCACCATTTCTCTGGTACACCTAGCCTACTGAACATATCAACTAATGCCTCAGCTACTCTCTCAGTTTTAATTGAGGGCAATGCTACTGCCTCCGGATACCTAGTTGCATAGTTAAAATGTACCTATTTTTCCTATCCGACACTGGATAAATTGGTCCAACTATGTCTACGGCTACCCGCTTAAATGGTGTATCTATCAGTGGCATCTGACCTAAATGTACTTTGGTCACTCGACCTTTTGGTACTGTTCTTTGGCATACATCGCAGGACCTACAATACCTAGTTACATCTCCACTAACGCCTGGCCAATAAAATTCTGCCAATACTCTATCTGACGTTTTCTTTACGCCTAAATGACCTCCCATAATCGACTCATGAGCTACCTTAAGCACTGTCGTTCTATACTGTGAAGGTACCACAAATTGGTGAAACTGTCTACCAACCACTATCTTCAAATTCTCTGTACAATAATCTATTCTTTTGTACAAACTTACAACTACCGGACCCTTTACACTTTTTCACTACACCATCCTTGGCCTTCACTTTACAATGACTTTCTAATGACTCGCCTTGAGTTTGTGCTCCTATAAACTCCGCTTTGGATATGTCACCTACGGCTTCAGGAACCTTTAATTTTCTATAAGCATGCGGTTGCTTCTGAACCTGCGCTCTAGTCTCTACTGCATTACTTATGCTACTCCTAAAATCGGACACTACCAGAAGTACTGAACCTTCTATGTTCCCTATCGTTAAATCACACATCGGGTCGTCCATACATAGTGCCTCTGTAGTCCCTTTAAAGAAAGGTGTATCTACATCTATTCTCGCTATTGGCACATTCTCTACCGACTTATTAAACAACATACACGTTGACTGTTTACCTACCAACTGGTCATCCGTAACTAAACTACGCCTAACTACCACACCTGTACAACCTGTATCCCTCATTACAATTACGTTCGTGCCATTCACTCTACCATCTGCCGTTGGAAGATTTGCATACGGAAAGAGACATGTTCCGATCTTCGCCATTACGCCATCCGATCTAACACAACAGCTACTATTCTCGGTTTAATAACCGGACTATTACTACCTCTGCTTCTACCTCTACCTCGGTTTTGACCACCCCTACCTCTATGGTTCCCATTACAGTGACGACAACGAATAAAAGGTCTACCTATCTCCAAAAGTTCTGTCTTTCGACACTACATTATGAGCTCCACCTCTAGCCTCGGCAAACTGATCTGCTTGTTTTGCCATTTCTTCTACACTAGCTAATTTTCTTTCCGACTCTATATGTTTATCACCATCTAGCCTCTCCTGAGTTAATCTACTGTCTGATTCTAACTTCTCGTTGAATAATCTACTTTCGAATTCTAGCTTCTTTGTGGCTAATCTACCTTCTATTTCTAACTTCTTTTTTGCAAATCTAGCTTCCATTTCTAACATCGCTTTCTCAGCTTCTAACTGCTTTTGTACATATCTACTTTTTATTTCTAGCTGCTTTGCTGCAAATCTACTTTCTAATTCTAATCTAGTTTTCTCATAATGTTGTTCCCTAAGTCTCACCTGCACTTCCTTAGCCTGCTGTCTTTCAACAAAGGTTCTAAGGTCAACTCCACTATAGCCTACCCACTTACCTATCTCTCTAAGTTCCCTTTCCCTTATGGACGTCATGGTTATGGACAGTATGGAATACTCACTACAATAACTACAATACACAAGTCACTAATGATTCTAGTCTACTAACTACTAATGGTAAGTCACTGTCCTCAGTAAATACCTGGGCATCATCATAGGACAAGTTACATACACATTTGTACTAGCTCTAACTACTAACGGTTATGTATAGATAGTATCTAGCTTCCACAAAACATACACTACATAAATTATCTATACTTGATATATGACATAAACCTTAAACAATCATAGAAATGTGTATCGCATGTACATGTATATTTACTTCTCCCTACTAGAGTGTCACAAAGGAGTAGAACGTCTTGTTCGCCAACCTAATTGGCTACTATTGGTATATCACGGGAGGTAATCACAAAACCCAAATTATTGAGCAAAAGTGACTCAGACCCAGTCGTGTAGACCACTGCGACCTCGCGCCAAGGAAAGAACGTACAAAACAACAGTTCGGACTCACCCTACCCTTGTCATGTCTTGACTTGTCTTCCAAGCTGTGGCCGTGATCGTCTACAGTCGCCTTGATGGATCAGAGGGTGGTACACAGTTCTAAAATAATAACTAGAGATTCAGTATATCATAATAAAGATCACTTATTGATTCTTTCCCTCCGTAGTCGCCCAAAATCCCACTACTCTGAAAACCAGTTGTCGCAGGATGAACCTAGTGGTTGGGGCTAACTCAGGAAAGAATCAATGACGGTGAATCCATTTACATAAGCTTAATGCAACTTTTAAAATATGATAAATATATATACAATTATCTAAAAAAAAACAAGCGAATACATCAGATGAAATATGAAAAGAATGTTCTCATGAACGTTTAAGACGTTCTTAGTATTGTAACAAATACTGAATGTGTCGACTGATTATATACGACACTAAACGAGCCCAATATAGGTGGCTTTGAAGTAGAGTACCGCTTAAGCTGGTGCTAGGGGGCGTGGGAAGTGTTGCTTCTTTCATTACTTCTCATGAACAGACTCAATAAAAACCGAGACTGCTGCTTTATTCTCTTAATTGTTTTAGTTGCTCTCAAAGGATCACCTTTATCAGTACTTATTAACATTCACACTAGCGTTCGTTTAGTGCAGTGTGGCGGCTGTAAAAAGTCTCCCCGTGCTATGAATCAGTAGTGTTATTTTTAACTGGTTCTTTAGGACCAACGAGCATAATATAGGTGGCTTTGAAGTAGAGTACCGCTTAAGCCGGTGCTAGGGGGCTTGAGAAGTGTTGCTTCTTTCATTACTTCTTATGAACAGACTCAATAAAAACCGAGACTGCTGCTTTATTCTCTTAATTGTGTTAGATGCTCTCAAAGGATCACCTTTATCAGTACTTATTATAACAATGTTGATCTGTGATCTAGCGCGATAACTGTGATGCGCGAGAGCTCATGAAGATGATGATGCACGAATCCAATGAGTGATTGTCATCAAATGCCTTCTATAAGGGTTGATGACGCGATATGTATGATGACTAACCTCCACTGAGGTTGTGGATGATGTTCCTCCAGTGAGGATTGATAACGGGCCCACCTCATGTCCCGGGGTATGTCGCTACTAGAACTTGGCCAGGCTGCGCAGGTTCGGGGACCGTCTCCATCGCTCTTAACGTTATGCGTGGAAGCTTAGCTCCACTCCGGAAGGCTTATATCCAAACCTGGATGGCTTATATGCAAACCTGGATAGCTTATATCCAACCCTGGATGGGTTAGGCACATATTGCCTGTGAATTTCGCCGTCCATCTCCTGCTCCAAACAAAGCATCTATCAAGCAATCCCCGCCAGAACTAGAAGACAATGGATTTTATAGCAAACGTTACGCCCAAACCATTATTTTCCCCGTTCAGTCCGTGACATACGTGGCTAAATTCGCAGTATTAAAATCTACACGAAATGACCCTTACACAATTTTGCCGTTTAAGGAGATAGACCTATACTTTTGCATGCATTAGCACGAAACTAAACTTATTAAACGGCCCCTCTGGACGTCCTATGGCGGCCACTTAAAATGTGCACGGCTTTCCGTGTTACCTGAATATATCATGAACATTGTGAATTTGGTTCAACTAAACAATGAATTAGGGTGTAACTAACATGTGCTAACAAGAGCTTTGTACGACCAATACGCTCTACCAGTGACATTTTGTGATAATGAACGTTGGAGCCGCGCAGTGGAAACTTTTATATATATAACCGTCTTATTTAATGATTTTTGCAACTTCATGTGTATCAAGACATTCTATATCATAATTTCAATACATACTGCGCTATGTAGTTGGTATAACCTTATTTGTAACCAGGACCTTGTAAACGGCTTAATTTTCTGCAGCCCTCCATGCATGCCCATGTACCAAGAAGATACATGAATAGTTAAAATAGGGTGGGGGATCACATGGTTTCAAAAGGTCGCAACGGACGGAAAACATCACGCTTCGAAGTAAGATTATCTTTATATTTTTTGTTATTACTTCACACATTGTCATGTAATATAGCGCAAAGTTTCCAAAATGTAATTTTTTTGAGTCTGTCTCTTACACTCCAATGAAGAGGTTTTCATGCTTTTAGTCTTGAAATGTACTCATTTGCATCAATTCTAGTCCCGCAACGTTACATTATAAACAAAAAAAAGTCATATCCACCACAATTTAAAAGTTACATGTGCTACAGTGAAAATAATTATGGAATTTCGAACACTGGCCGCATGAAAAGAGATCTCGTTCTCTTGTACATTTGTAATTGTTTTGTGCGCTCATAATACTTGGCGGTGTATACTGTGTATGTGATTTACTTGTACATTTCTTGTCATTTTAGGTGCCAATGGTAGTTTCTATGTGACGTACAAGCAGCATACGAGTAAATTATGGGTAAGATTTGATTTTTTCAATGGTTTACTTACTATTTCAACTATATATTGAATGTATGTCGTAAATAAATTGCTATCGAGATGTATATGACTTACATATCACGAGAACGCAGCCCGAGTGCGCGGCTTAACGATGAAGGTAATGCGGCATACTATGTTTTACATCATGTTTATATTTGTTTATGTTTTGTTGGCTTTGTCGGTCACTTGTAACATTACGAAATTATCAGAGCCAATCGAAGAACAGGTGTGTATAAACCACACCAACATGTGTGTATAGACCACACTAGCCTGGTTCCCTGGCCTCTTAGTCTGGTTTCCTGTACCACACCGTACAAAGGCAATATCGATGTCCGTTCGCTAACATCTATAACAGTTTGTCAATTTCCAGTTGTACGATAACTGCATGATATATTTTCGAATCGTTCTTGTGTATTCGGTGTAGATCGGGAATTCCAACACCAAGTATAATTTGCTCTTATCGGGATTCCAACACCAGGTATAATTGATTTTATTGGAATCGAAGTTTAGCCGAGGTTCCGACTAAAACAGCTATACTCGATTTAGACTGGATACCCATGATTGATTATTTTTCTTGCAAATCATTAAATTGTGTGGTTGAGGTTGCCAATTACTAACGTTTGCCATGTTCTCTTACACAGTGACGTCATTCATCTGTTGACGTTATTAACGTCATTGTGGATTATTATGACTTGTATCTCTCCCGTACGGAATCCTGTTAGTGCCATCAACGTTTCGACCTGATGTTCACACTGAAGACTTCACACGCCAACTAGAAATCTTGAAGTTTTTGCGCGATAATTATCACGATAATTATCAAGCTCATCTGATAATTATCAACTGTAGTTTCAACATTTCGCTCTGAACCTGTAAACTATAAGCGCGAAAAGCACTTCTCTCAAGGCATAGAGGAAGTAAATAACTATGGTATTGATGCCTGGTGTAGTCGAAAGGAGTTCCCAACTATATAATCCCTAACTTTTTTTTGCGATAAAAGGCATTTTTGAGAAGGACTGTTTTTTTCTAGCCTAAATGACTTTATTGACTTGTTTGTGAGAACTAAGAACCATTTGAATGGTTGTATGAGTTTATTTATCAACTTGAAAGTTTTGAAAGTGAACGTAGAATGCATGTACGAGGTGCCGAATGAATGCAGTTTCACGGTGTCAACAAAGATCAGAATTTTCTTTTCTTATATGCCATATGACCCTACTTTCCTCAGCAGTTTTCTAGAGCGGAAGGTCATATCACTAAGCTAAGAATATGTAAGTGAATCTTAGTTTGAATTTCATTTTGAAAAAATGGCAAACTAGAACGCTTGCACAATATTGTATAGGAATCAATGGGATTTGTTTTACTTCAGGTGGTGCATCCAAGCTTTCTGACGGCATAATGTAAATTTTCATTTTCTTTCGGATTCGTTCCTAAACAGTATTTTACTTTATGGAGTGACTATAGCTCCGACAAGAAATACTTCAAGGCGTTTTAAAACTTGTTTTGACTTTTTTCGAATGTATTTTGCCTCGGAAAGCTGTAATTTTGAGGTTATGTTTTTGAAGTCTTTACATGATGGCCTGGAGAGACATTTTTCAATAAAACTAGGCTTGTTTGTTGTTAAAATGTAGATACTTGTATTTACGATAATTCAGCATCATAATTTGCAAAACTATAGTTTTATAGGTGTGATAACCCCTAAAATGAGACTTTCTGGGAAAATGCCAGAGAGAACTGCAGGCAAAGTATGCTGTCCAGTCATAGAAACTTAACGTTTAATGACAAAGCTAGTACCAGACTTGCATTAATGAGTAATTGGGATGTTTATATATGCATATAGTTCCACCAAATTAAGGTATGATGCCACAAATGCACCAAATTGTCTTGTAAATCAGAATTTTGCATCTTTCGGGGACTAAATCTCTTAGTTTCTTCATGTTGATTGACTTTTGTTAGCATTTCATCCAGTAAACCAAGTACAGATATGCCAATGTCATTTTATATAACATTTAAAGAAAAGCAAAACTGTGAACATTTTTACAGATTTTTGGCGCCGTCGACCGCTCAGGGGTTTTTTGAAACGCCTTTATCTTGATCGATACTCAGCCGATTCGCCAAAATGTATATTTTTTTTATATGCGTTATATTATAAGTTTTGCCAGAATAGTGGCTTTTAAAATTCACTCTCAGGAAGTAAATCATTATGGTATTCATGCCTGGTGAAACCTTGGAAAATATTGTGTAGGACCCAATGGGACTTGTTTTACTTCCGGTACACCTCAATAGCTAAAAGCACGTTTCTCTATATGTAAAATTGTTAGTCTAAATCATCTGCGACTCTTGCTTGTTTTCAAGACAAACGTCTAGAACAGTTCTCCTAAACAAATATTGACCTTTGCCGAGATTCCGGTATCGTTTCTGATTGGCTGACAGGCACGTAGATACACGCAGGCCCTGTAGTCCCGGGCCTGCATATAATTGCATGTAATAAATTATGAAAGGATGGTGGGGGGTTGGGAGGGCATACCATATGCAACATTTAAAATCTAATAGCATTTCAGTCCTATAATAACTATTAACGATCACATCTGTAACTACAGTGTATCGGTTTTGTTATATCCAGACTAATAAAAGTTTGTTGGCATTTTAAATATCCAGACCATACATAATTCGAAAATCGTTATTTCTAAAGACCTGTGTACCCTTAGAAACATATTGATCGTAACACTAACCCTTAATTGTTTTTCTAAAAGTATATGTAAGAGTTGAGGCAAGTTCTGATTGGTGGATGTTCGGATGCATGGATGGACATACATGTATGCATACTTCTTATTTAACACTTAACAGTTTTAATTTCTTACACAATTTATTTGACCAACCTGTCGCGACGGGTTTACAATATCAACATCATACACAATGGGTGCATAGTGAAGTTTAAACATGGCTGTAAAATCGTTTCTAGACAGGACATAAACCGCTTGGTATGTTCATTGACGTGATAAATACTAGAGGGTAAACTATATCTGTTGTTTATGTTCTTAAAAAAATAAGATTGAAAATAAATAAGTCATACAAATGTTTAATCCTGAATATGTACGGCAGAAAGCTTATGTAATCATAACATCTCCATTATATAAATTATTAAAATGTGATATTATAGTTAACTAAAACAGCGTTCGTATAAGTCTACTCATATTCATGTGAATAATTCATACTGCAATCTCCGCTGAGGGAGAGAAATACCTACTGTTCAAACTGCGTAGATGAAATATTGTAAAACATCAGTTTACCGACTATCTTTTGAATTTTTAAAACTATTCAATTCGTAACCAGACATATAATTTGTTATGTCTGGTTTTAAATTAATAAAGCAATATACATATCTTTTAGCGCATTTTGAAAAGACCTGGGTCCAAGAAATTGTACTACCCTCCGAATAATGACACCGGTTAAATATCCACAAAAGCAAACACTTGTCATGTTAACGAGATTATATCATATCTCATAAATTATTTTTAGTTCCCAATATAATGAATGTGACTAAAATATTTGGCAAGTAGCTTGTCATATTAAATAGTTTGAAAACTTAAAGCTGAAGACCAGAATAAGACCAACGTCCCTCTTGTGTTTGGCAACTGCGCGGAAACAACAGTCAGAACTCGAATTCACTCTACAGTTATGTGGCTGAGAAAGCTCTGTTTGTACGTTGTGCATTCCATATCTCGATGCACACTTGAATGTTCTTTCCTTATGGTGTCAAATGACATTTTTTCTTTGTTGGTGCATCGTCAAACGCACTTCATAAACGCACACAGGTGCATGAGTGCACACCCACACCACACCCACTATTATTTATACATCACTATATTTAATATCAAGAGCGTCAATCCAACATGATTTGCATCAGATAATGACACATCAATCAAACAGAAATTGAAGTGATATTAATTTGTTTAACACATGTTTTTTAAGAAACATATTGTGGGGTGGTTTGAAACGATATCCTGTAGTAAGTATCCCATACGTAAATACTGCATATCAGGTAAATAAACTTGAATAATAAGTCTTGATTTTGGTGTTGTTGTTACTCTTTAATAGGTATTTACCAGCATGTAATTTCAGCAATCATAGTATTTGTTGTGCATGACACTGACACAAAATGTATGTATTAAAATAAGTTGCTTAAAAGCCAGAAAACATCCTATAATGGTATTCATGCACACTTTTAATTATCGATAAACAAAAGAATCACCGTTCATGCAAGCCATCGGATTCACCAAACATACCTTCACATTCGGTGCTCAAACGTTGATCGGACCTGAAACATTCATTTTAACAATGCTACGCCCCTGGCTGAGACAGAAAGACAATAAATTTATAAATAAACAAATAGGGAAACGTCATCATTATATCGACGAACTAAATGCGGGTGGTCAGAAATACATTGATAAAAAAACGCCATCTTGGAAATTGATATCGGTGAAAGTGTAATCTTTACCTCTTCACCGTGGCATTATTTAGCCGGTGGACTTCATAACACGATATATTTCGCACTACCACGCCAAAAGTCGAAAACCAATATTAAACTAAACTTTTTTCGTGTAAATTGTAGCCCAAATAGTGAAATTAACGTGATAATTATCATGATTATCGCGATAATAATCAGATGAGTTTAAAAATGATCGTGCTAAAACTTCAAGTTTTCTAGTGCAGTGCTACATTTCGTTTCGGTAGAACGGTGCGTCTTTGGTCAAAACATGTATAACACTGACAAAATGCGCTCTACATTTCGTTTCGGTAGGGCTGCAGAAATACGAAATTAGTTTAAAAACCTGTTAACTTTATTTTTTTAATTTTTGTATAAAGACATAAACATGCAATTATCTGAAACGATGTTTAAAACACAATTATTATTGTTATTATTATATTATTATTGTTATTATTATTATTAGTAGTAGTAGTATTTATAATACTGTAACATCTAGTATATTATTTAGTATACTCATATTTTGGTTAGAAATCCATAAACCGCACTGTTAGATAGTTTGTATATAGTCGTTTCCTGATTTGTACGTGTTTAGAATTATATTTGATGATCTGTCGCCATTGATATACATGTAATTTGTAACTGTTGCTTATGCTGTTCATGTGTACAGAACAGAACGGAACATAACATAACAATGTAACAATAGCAACCATAATGCTTGGATATGAGTGGATAACGGTGGGAAAACAGGTGTTTTGAGGTTTACCCATAACTGTTTACTGTGCGTTTCTAGCGAATTTCAGAGTGTAAAGTAACGATGCTATCGCTGAATATATGATTATATTATGTGAGGTGTGGGGTGAATATGTTTTTCCTTTTCTCAACAAATGAACAATTATCGATATTATTTTGTCAATTGTACGTATTTATTATTTATGAAAACCTCAAAAATGTCAAAGAAACATACGTGATATAATACGCTGATTAGTTTGCAAATTCATTTATAATGATTTAGCTTATTTTAAGGCTAGCTATAGATTTAATTCCAGCCTATGACTTTTGTTTTGAAAACATTTAAAAACGCAAAAAAAATGTATAGATACACTAAACCAAATTGCTAAGTTTCTACCTAAAAATATGTCAATAATATTCTCATTGTTTTGTGTATTTTGAGCATGATTAGAGATACGGTTAAACTGCCAAATAACGAGTGTAAATCGTCTGCTCTGATTGCATGAACATATTTTAAAACTTTTAAGTCAATGTGTTTTCTTAGAAATAAGTTATAACACTTATACAACTAGATATAGAGGATTTTATTAAGTACTTCGAATTAGTGAAGCTTTCGATGTTCCTAATTCTAAAATATGGCAGTTAAAATTATTTTGACATCATGTTTACTAGCATTATCACTACAAATGCGTTTGCAAAAGAAATTTTCGAAATATTAATGTTAACGCTGAATTACAGTTACTTGAATTTCAAACAATATTCAATTTAAAGGGAGATAATTTAAGATTATCCATATTTCATTTTTTTATAGACGGAAAATCTGCGATAAATGGGTCAAATTTTTATGTTTTTTTCTATTATTTCATACCAATTATAAGAATTTTATATCTTTAAGCGATCTTTGACTCATGTTATGTGTTTAAGCACATTTCATGTTTTCATATAAATGGAGGGTAATTCTCAAAGACTGTAACAATTTAAACAAAAAATAAATGTTTTACAAACTTTGGGTCAAAACAAAATACTTATCATATATCTATTCTAAAATATATTTAAAATAAGAAAATTAGTTGATACTTAGAAATTGTGTTCAGTGTATAAAATAACGTCGAGTTATCATCTACACGACTTTGGCTGCTATCCGAAAACAAACAAGAACAACAACAGAAAAAAAACACACATCAAAAACGCTAAATTCTGGAAATAAATTCATGTATGTAAAGACATACCTATACATTCAACATACGAGGTAAAGCCAATGAATTCCGATATGGAGACATTAACTCTCCTTTTTTACCACACAAAATTCAAATACGCGTTTTACGACCTACCTATTATCAAAAAAAAAAATCAAATATAATTATAGTAAGTAACTGGTAAATAATTGAAGAGGTATTGGTATTTGGAAACTGTCGAACATAACTGTAAATAGAAAGTTACAACTACTTATTAGATACATTTAAAATGCTGTTTATTCCTTGTTTTTACAGACCTACCCGATGTCGCCACTGACGCACTTGTTTTTCGGAAAGGCGATGCTCACGACAGCTATAAACTTTGGTCAAGCCGATTGTAGAATAAATTTAACTGATTCATTATACACTAAAGGGCTCGTGGAGGTATCCACAAGGCCAGGAACAAGAAGAGGTATATCGTTGATGAATATAAATTTGAAGAAGGGCGAAGGATTGGTAATACATTGTGTTGAATAAAAGATGATTTTCTCAGCACTCAACTCGGTGTGTAATATGGAAGAGTGTACAACATTATCATTTTTACGCTGATCACGCCTCCTAACACAGCTTTACATACCAACTATAGAAGGAAAATATTTCTGTGCATGTGTGTTTTTAAATTTACTCTATACGAACTTTATCGTCAAATGGCTTTTTCTGCTGTCTGAGAGAGCTCCTATTCAAACTTAGTGTAATTGATAGTCTCCATTCGTTGCATAAAAAACGATATATTACCTACGTCTATTTTTTCAAAATGTAAATTTTGTTGTAAATTTTCTTAACCATCTAGTGTCATTTCATTGGAATACAAGCTGTGCTTTGAAACGGACACAGCCATTTCCGTACCTTACTGTTTTTTTTTCTGATGTATATTGCTATATATTTGAATTGATCACATACGCAATTTTCGTTAATTGAAAATATTTTATTGTATTATAAATACGCAATTTTCTTTAATTGAAAATATTTTATTGTATTATAAATTCATCCGGATCTAAGTCGTGAACTTATTATTTTACCAACAACTTATAATAAATAATTAACGTTATACAAATCAGTATATCATTTTTTTACAAGTCGGCATAAAATGCCCTTTTGTAAAGATATACAACATGAACTATTAACCATCGCTCTGTCGTAATGCCGTCACCTAGCGTTTTAGCGTCAAATGACGTGCTTTTATGGCGTTTTGGCGCTCAAGTATGTATGACGTAGTGACGTTTTTATGTCAATTTGAATTATATTTTACATATTTGAATATATTGTTATGTGATAAAAAGGATCTTAAACTCGTCCCCATTCCATATGCGATTGATGAAACTCGTTATGAATTATTTTTACGGTTAACACACCACAAGGCTAGTTAAAATTAAAATAATTCGTTTCATAAATCTTATATGAAATGGGGACTCGTTTAAGATCCTATTCCTCGTGTGGTTGCCGGGGTAGAATACAACAACTGCATATCCCGCTAGAGGAAGACGGGTAGGACCCAACCCCCCCCCCCCCCCCACACACACACACACACACACACACAACCACCACTACCACCCTTCATGTTCATTTTTTCATTTTTATCATGCTCATTCAAGGTCTGCTTCATGACACAGCATATGCAGATGTGGAAACGTGGTTCCATCGTAAATGGAGTGTCTACAATAGATTTGCAGTTCTGCTGGTTAGAAGGTTCTAGGCCCATTCTCCATATTTTTATCTAGATGTAAATGGAGGATGAGCCTGGCACGTTCATCCCTGTTTGGCGCCATATAATCTTTCTTATGTTGGTGCGCCGTAAAACCCCAATTCAATTCAATTCAATTAATATCCTATATATATATATATCATGTACTCGTTAACACCGCATACATATTGCCAACATATGTGGTACAAGAGCATGACACGTGTAGATTCACAGTATTCCAACAACAGATCATATACTATTATAATTAACGCGTTTATTTGTCAAAATGCGAAAAATGGGCCTATAGAATCCACAGCAACCAAATGGAATGGCAAACTAACTGTACCACTAAACCACAAATTAAACAAAAGAGTAAATTACATATTGAATGAACAGGACAATACACAACACAAAAGGTGGCGAAGGGGTAACCAACTTGGAACGGTTAGTAAGCAATATAGCATACTGTTTGCTCATTTCAATTGTATGTGTAAACAACCTGTCTTCAGCACACACATTGACAACACTAGTGTAAATGAAACAACATCCCATTAAAAGTAATGTCTAGCAATAAAGTGAACATGCAGAGCAATTAGAAAAAGATACTTTTTCATGTCGTAAAATTATATACAAATACATAATCAAAGTTCTGAAAGCACTGATGGACTAGGGGCTTTGGAAATTGAAAAGTTCTGCTGAGTGCACATGGTGTAAGTGCATTTATGAACATAAGTTCTGTGTTCTGTGTCGAATTTGGTTCTGTGTTGACAAAACTGGCAGAAAGAGCGTCTTCTTGAATTCGAAGGGATCAGATTGTAATTATTAAATTCTGACGCTTGCACCGGATAGAAATATGGGCCGCATGAGTTATCCTTTTAGGAAAATTACATCTAATTTTATTATTGTATTCATTCTTTTTTTAATTTGGTATGTATTCCATCATTAATTAATTCGGAGCAACATTATTCATATCTGTACAAAGTCGGATTCGAAAAAATCTTCTCCACTCGATTAATAGTGATCGCGGGTCATGAAATCAACGCGTGATGAGTTCAGTCTATTGCGTCTGAAATGCCGCTTCTAAGCGTAGTAATACAATTTGTAAATTCTGCAATTATAACATTTTGACGAAGACTTTCTTTCAGACTGTCTCCATTAGGTGACGGATGTTCCATTTTCCCACTGATATCGCAAATGTTTTCCTCTATTTTTTTTTGCTCGGAAGCATTGGTCCTTTCGACATTAATATGCAAATGAGCTACTTTATCCCAGGTTTGCAAAGCTGGATGTACGGGGTCCAAATGGGGTTTATAATTTATCGAGATAAAATATATCATCTTGTTTCTTGTCTTTGTAGAAAAAAAGTATAAGCCCAAACATCACATTCTTCAATTTTCTTTCCATTTCCCACAGCTTATTTACGATTTAGATGGTATTTGTCTGATCTTCTCTACACAAGGCAAGGGCCCCTATGAATATGCATACAGTGAGTGGGGTGTGTTTACCTCTTTTATGCGAATCAACACCCAATCAAAATGACAGCTGATGCTCTGCATGTTAGCGTAGTGATACATTTCGTCAGTGACGATCTGTTGCGGCTTCTAGTATGCTCGAATCATGTCGCTTGCTAAGGACTATGGCTTGAAAATCCCCTAGTCCAATTATAAAAACCTCAGGAAGTTGCCGAAATTGCATTGAACAGCCACAGCAGTTGAATGTAATGACAAAAGTCATCTAGGGTACGATCAAACCTAATGTGACGACAGTTCTTGCACCTACCTCCCTTTTCTCATTCTCGCCCTCGATCGATACTAGTATCATCTCTCGTGTTTGGCGCTTGGAATTATGGGGGGACAAGTAGTCCGGTCAGGTGATTTGCATATATATAGATAGGGACCATAACCCAGGTTATAGGACCCAATCTAGACACGCCGGACAAAAGCACCAAACTTTCCTCAAATGTTTGTTTTATATTTCTATGTATTTTTAAAAGGGTCCCCAAAGGTTCGTGAATCCCTAAATGTATTAGGATTATATGCACACCGAATTACCGGACCGCGGATGAAGTCCTGAAAAATCAGGAGGGCACCTGTCGAATATCAGTGATGAATTTGAAAAATCGAAATGACGTCAGTATGCCCTTTTTTAGGTTTCAGAACGTGTAATTATAGTCCTACGAAGTTGTCCAGTCCCAAAACAAGTGAATCATAGTGTCTGGCTGTAGAGGGGACAACCAATAAACCAATAAACATGAAGTGAACTGCAATACTAAATGGTCGTATCCTTTTCTATCGAATTACTTTTGTTTTTGTTAAGCGGTCAGACTCCTTTATTGTCCGAAGTTTATTAATCACGTCACCATAAAATATAGGCTGTGATATTCCTGTTTGCAGAAAATGTGTTTAGGTTGGTGTTGTAATCCTAGGGGTCGTGAGAGGTGAATAAAATAGACTCAATAAACCCGAGTATGCTTTTTTTCTTGTCTGTCTTCGTTGCTTTGTAATAAAGCCATGTATAGTAATTATATATTTGAAGATATTGGTCAACGATCGTGACCACTTTAGGTTCGACTGTACTACATATATGACTCACACACGTGACTTATGTTATATGCAAAGTCAGGCCACTAAACGAAGCCTCATGTCATCGGGAAGTGTGCTAGAGTTTACAGAGTTTACTTGTTCATTTGTGACGCACATGACTGACACTTTTACTGGTCAAGTCATGAGTCACAGCTATATGATGAAAGAATCGTGACACCGAGATTGTAAAAGCACGGGTCTAGGAACCAGGTTAATTATTATGTTTACTCCAAAATCTTGAGAGTTGGTCCCTGTAACTAGTTTAGGCTAGTTAAGAAACCAGTTTTAAAGGTCAACTCCAGTACGCAAAGTACACGTGGCAGTCAGAATCTGGGACATTATGCTGCTATATAAATGTGGCCTCAGTGTTCGAGTCTGGCGGATTGCACTCAATAAGAACAGAGTGGAGACTTGTTATAGTCTCGGTCTTGTTACAGTCTCGGTCGGGAGTACCGGTCGGGGTCTCGATTGCACACTGTTTAAAACAGAGACTCGATCTCACACTGTTTACGATAGCAGATTGATTCGAACACGCAACTTGCGTACTTGCCTTGTACACATTGTGTATAGTAACAGTAGTTATTAAAACGTTATTAAGACTATCGGACTTATTTAGACTTCACTATAGTACAGCTTTCGGGGGATCCCTTTTCGGTATCTATACTGAAAGGAAAAGGAAACGCATAATCAAAATGATTTGCCTATACTACACTATTTTACACACCTAATTACACGTACTATTTCAGATATATCTCAACGTCTTTTGTACAAAAAGGGGCTATAACTAATAACAGAAATGACAACTCTGTCATGTAGTAGACCTTTTAATCAAAGTATACTTTGATACACGAAATTCATAAATGTTGAAGTTTCGCTTGAAAAATTCAAGCCATTTCAGTATTGTGTTTAATGTTGTGATTGCAAATTGTAAAGCCTAAGTTTGCTCAGCTGCTTGAGCCAAATGCGCATTTTGTCGTCGATAATGAAACTTTAAAGGGATGTTGGTGCTGTTTAAACCTAACGTCGCCATGTACCATTCGATTAGCAGTAGGATATTAAACATGCAATATATGGTGGAAATACCCATTATGCGTTTCTTTTTCCTTTCAGTATATTAACATTAACGCAGCGTTTGTTTAATGCAGTGTGGCGGCTGTCAAAAACACAAATAGCGTAATACGGTTACGCATCTAAAAGGGCGTGGCGAGTATTAAAAGCAGGACCGTGCCATAACACTACAGAGTCTGAGTCACAGCAGAAGTAGTTTTAATTTGACGAACATCCAAAAAGTCTGTATTACCATAAATCGTAAATATTACATTTTTCCTTAGCCTTCTTAGGTAACATCGATAACTATATCGATTATATTTCATAACAAATAGTTGCCTCCAATGAGATTTCGCTTTGATACATGCAAGTATACCAACTAGACCACTGACACGTGTTAGTACGTTGTAGCATTTCTAACACTAAATAGGCATTACGCAATAACTAGCCCAGACAAGCGGGGAAACTTAGCATCGAGATAAAGTTGTTTTTGAACGGAATCCTAAACTGAACCAAAACAGCTAACGCACCAGTGTACAATACCTTGAATATCTCAATAATAACAATCAATAAATCAAAACAAATTTGATTCTGACAAATATCTTGTCAATAACGAAACATTATTCAAATCACCTGTCTCCAACGGTACCAGTCGGCATATAATAAGTTCAGTGTCTACTGGTGCGTTAGCTGTTTGTATCAGTATAATTTCATTTTGATAACATACACTATTACACCACGCAAGGGTAATTTTACGTGCGGCATGAAGGACTTTATATTTTGATATATCTTCAGATGCGTTGTTCAAATTTGTAATTATGCATCACTAAGTGGTACTAAATATACCATGTCCTCAAGACCGCTATATTTCAGTGGTTAAAACGACTGAGAGTAAATTAAAAGGTCGTGTGTTCATGTCCCCAGAGAGACCTGACATTTTTTTCCCCAGCTGTAAATTATAATGCTACTTGTGTACAGGTAAGATATACACTATCGGGTGTCTATAAAGTAAATGATGTCCTGCTTTAAATTTGATCGCTAAAAGCTACAGACGCTATGCATAAACCAGTACTAACTCGAACATGAATGAGTCACAGGTGAAGTTATTTCAATTTCAGTTATCCACATTTTGATCTATCCTTAGTACACAGGTACAGGCCACATCGATAAATATACGCCTTCCGAATATGTGTCATAAGAAGAGGTAACCGGAATGGAATATGAACCAGGAGCCTTGCGTTTTTAATTCTTCGTTAACCCTTACCCCGCTAAACACGACTATAATCGAGTAAGTCGCAGGCTGATCAGGGTTTACAATGTCCGGCTGTCATTTCCCCCAAAACACCCCTTTGTCACATAAATGGAATGGGCTTAATTAAAAAGGACGTTCCATTATATATATGTAGCGGGTTAAGGGTTAATTTTTCTTTAATACATGTAGATATGACTACTACACCACGGATATGTGTTGATACATTCTAGAATTTTTAACACTAAATTGAGGGTTCAGTGCAAAACTATTGTATCTCTTTCTTTATTCATATGTAGTTACAATGGTTTTGCGCTGACCCCTCGAAATAGGCTTTACGCAATAATTATCGCACACACGCGCACAAACCGCTTAATAAAATATAGAAATTAAATTGTTTCGAGGCGGAATCCTAGTTGAAATGTGATCGCGTAATTTCGCCATGAGCTTGTAAACATGAAATTACATGTAAAGACACGCGTATTTAGAAAGCGGTATATGATTTAAGGGCTATTAGTCAGCCATCTTTGAAAAGAAAATCCAAAATGGATGGGGTATGGTTAACTGAAATTGTCATCCAAATGCATCTTATAGCCACGACGGAATGGATTTTGTAGGCTGAACCTGAACGGATAACTACGACATGCAACGTCCGTAAGACTGCATGCCAGACGTTGCTTCTTATATATATATTTCCTCTTATTTGCAGACTCAAATAAAACCTAGTCCGCTATTTTATTCGCTTTATTGTCTTCGTTGCTTCCAACGGAACTTCTATTTTCTGACTATTTTAACATTCACACTAGCGTTCGTTTAGTGCAGTTTGACGGCTGCAAAAGTATAAACGATCTTTTGTATTCGTCATGCTAAGTTTTAAAAGCCGGTGTTCGTTGCTTCAAAAGGATCTTCATTTTCAGTATTTATTTCATGAACTTGCATTGTAAAATATACTGTAAATTATTAATTTAATATTAACTACACTGGGTAGATTCAGCAGGAAATGTCAATTTACAGTGCGTTATTGATTCCTGGTAACTTAATATACAAGTGCATCCGATGTTTGCTCTCACCTGTATTTAAATAACAAATCCCGTATGATTACACAGGTTATGATTTTTTTAAAAACGTGTGTTTGTGTATGTTTGTGTATGGGGGTTGTCGTGGGTTGGTGTGTAGATGTGTGTGAATGTGTGTAGAGACGTGCGAAGGCATGTGTAGAGACGTGTGGATGTGCGTGTCGGTGTGTGGTGGTGTGTGGAGACGTGTAGAGTTCTGTGTGGAGGTACGTGTGGAGGTTCAATGGTAGGTGTGTGGAGGTATGTGGAGCTGTGTGTAAGCTTGTGTAACCGTGTGTACGTGTGTAGAGGTGTGTGTAGTTAGGTGCATGTTTGGATGAGTGCAAGCGTGCGTATGTGAGTGTGTGCATGGGTGTATTTGCATGTGTGTGGGTGTGTGTGGGCATATAAATAAACTACAGTAGACCATGAGCCAGACAATTTTTGGCTACCATCTCAGGTGGAAAATTCTTACTGGTACCATGTTATAGAGTACAGACAAATAGTGAATCCAGGATTGCAGTGCCAACAGGGTAGCTGTTCCCTGTATCTCCCTCTTTTAAATAAAAAACGGGTTCCTGTAAAAAATCGTTTTCTCTGAATCCATAAGTGCTAGAGTTCTAATATTTAACATGTGGCATACGCTTATGGTCCGCTACAAATTTTATTAAATTGGTGATCCTGTGGTCATAGAGTTATATAGGACAGTTTATTTTAAATAAATATTTTCTGAAACTACAAGAGCTATACGGTTATTGAAAATGATTTTTTAAACCAGTAATGGAATATTCCCTTTGTTACAATGTATCCTGCTTTTGAGAGAACCCGTGTTCGGGCCAACTGAGCTATTCCAAAACAGGAGATTTAATGTCCCTCGTTCACAAGTCACATAACTATTTTGAAACTGTCAATCGACATGCACATTTCCAGGGTAGCATCATTGGGTTTATTAGAAAGTGTATGGCTACATTACACGTCACTGTAGAGACCACTCTCCTGATGGCAAATATGGCATCAGAAGTTATTTCGCACAGAGAACTGCATCCATCCCATGCAAAGAACAATGAGACAGACTTAAGAGTAGCTACGGAATCTATCATTGGTTTCACAAACCCATTCCGAGTTGATATCAATGACTACGAGTTACACTGCAGATCCTCCGGTGTTCCAGCATAGAGAGATGTTGCTGATGATATATGATAGCATCAGGCTGAGAAGGCCATGAAATAGTTTGACGAAGACTTGTAAATCGACATTCCGACCCGATCCTATTCCACAATCCAATCAAGAGGGCCAAAATGTAAACAATTTCATGAACACTTCATGCCCCAGAAACTTACAAAAAGAACAAACGAAGTTAGATCAAAGCAGAACACACTATATTTGGTTCCCTTATTCATCAGGCATTCTATAGATCTTAAGTTGACGCTATTATATATCTAGGCTCCGTACCATGGTTTATCGCAACAGATGATGGCATTTTAGTTAGAACTGACAAAAGCCAAATTGCTCCACTGATAAGAGGCAACAGTTGAACCAACTACGCATCGATCTACTGAACATACTGTGTATGTGTTTGAAGGTAATGCAACACCTCAGGGACAGACTTCGGTTCCTGGTACTTTTGTCGATTTGGCAGAGCGAGCTGGTGTTTGACCTACTTCCTGAAGCACTTTGAGAAGATATGTAAGCCAACCTGATTGATATTGACTTTGAAGAAAGTGATGACGATGAATAGCGGAATAGCGGAATCAAGAACTCAACTGATGTATATATTTCTATGAAAATGTATGTAATCTCTGTTACCTCATAGAGCTATACATTTATATGTGTTAGTAACGTAAGTAACGTTAAATACATGTTGTAAATATGTTCACTCTGTCACCTCATAGAGCTATACATTCATATGGGTTAGTAATGTAAGTAACGTTAAATGAATGTTGTGATTATGTTGGCATTGCTTAAATTCGTTACAGTTGATGAATATATAAATACATTAGCAGTTAAAATTTTGCATATAACTTGCTATATAGTGGTGTAAATTATATGTAAACTGCATTTCGTTCAATGTTTGCCTAAGTCAAAACAGTATATAAAGGAACATGGGCATACACATCCATATTTGTATTTTTAAATAAAATGATGTAAATTTAATTGGCAACCTACGTAATGTTTAATACATGAGGTAAAACATAGCACTGATACTGCATGTCTGTTCTAACTTTGTTGTTACCTTCAATGATGTCTAGAGAATTACTGTAATAACATATGTATTAGTCATTTAGCTGATTTGTCTAGATTTCTGGTAACACATGGAAATTAGAAAATTATTCACACATTATACATACACACAATGTAACGGACAATACAAGAACCAAAACTTGTTCAAAACATGGATAAGTATATCTGAAATAACCTATAATGTTTGAAATACTTTTCGGACATAAAATATTGAATGTTTTTTATTTCTTAAACCAAACTTCATTTAATAAGATAGCTTACATTACGGTAACGTAGGCTTAATTCGTAAAACGAAATTTTAGATTTTAAAAAGCATAAATAAAGTTTAAATTGAGTTGTTGCAATCAATTATGTCTAAAGTTATGTTGCAAATTTTTTTAATAGTTTATTCGATGATTTTTTTCCGATTTTATTTTAACATCCCGAAAATAGACTATAATTTAAAAACACAAGAGCCAAACATTATTAACATCATGGACACGTATGTCTGTGATATCTGTAAGGTTTGGAATAGTTTTCGGATGTAACATCATTAATGTTCTTAATATCTTATGTTGAAACCTTAATTTAACAAAGTAAAGAACGTTACGGTTACGTAGGCTTAATAACGCAGGTATCCAAGGTATAGGAAGTAAGCAAAACGGAAGTTTGCATTAAAAAAGCATGAATAATGAAGAAAAAAATAAAACACAAACCCTATTCTTCTATACCTTTTTAGTCTTCAAAATGCGGTACAAGTAATTATTATGTTATAGGTAACGTATTCTACACCCTGTAACACGTCAATCCCCCTCCCCCTCCAACTTCAGAGGGCAGAAAAGTTGTAAAAGACTACTTACATAATGGGCTTTCAGAAAAGTAGGGTCTTTGGAATTCCCCCGGTGGAGGGAGGGTTCACCTTATCAGCTCACGGCCTAGTAGTTCTAGGACCTGTCGGCCCGGTGTCTTTATAATGTGACTAGGTTGGGTATCCGGTTATGATTCTAGGTGTGGTATTCCAGTGTGTCTGTTCTATAAAAGTGAAATGACTGAAATATTTAAAAATCGACGTTAAAGCCTTCCCCATCACCCTTTCACCACACACGCATACTTTATCTAGAAGACGATCAATGTATAACGTTAACACAACTTATACTGAATAATATCATGTTATGAATATCAAAGCCAAGGTTATGTTTGTTCACGAACTGATCGACAGAAACATACTTAGTGGCTGCTCTACATTTTTATCATATACCGACATGTTTTTATTTAAATACAATTCTCTTGACAAGAGGCGTTTGAAAGTTCACCAGACAACCTATCACAAAAACACATTGCAAAAAGATAGACTGGAGCTTCTGGGGAATTATTTTTTGAAGAAGTTTGATTTTTTTCATTCTTTCTATTGAGGGTTCAACATGAATTCTGTGTTTAGCAATATCTTTGGTCGCTGCCTCTTCATGCGGTGTAAAGCGGTGGCCTCCTACAGGTGCTCGTCCTTTCCTGGTAACATGCAATACAATTTAAAACTTAATTTAAAACATTGCTGATATTACTTCTGGTATACTGCATAGAAGCAGTATTTCATTAAGAATAGTGGTAATAGAATATAAAGCAGGTTTGTATAATAAGCACAAACTAGTATGGTATAAACAGTAGTTGACCTAATATCAACCTCTGAATAACTCGTGTCTGTATGCGAGAATTAACAAGATACAACAATATTCATTTAAAAGTCAGTTTATACAAACATTAAATACAACATTAACCCGAGTTTCCAACGAACAGCTACAAATACAAACAGCAAACGCAAATTTACTTTTAATTTCATACATGTAAATATAGTAAACACAATTTACTTTCATTTCAGCTTGCATATATTGAGATAACACACCTTTTTTGTAGAGACACGACACTGTTCGTTTCGCATGTTTTAAATAGTGATCATCTACGATGTATTTTATCCGGGTACTACTACATCCGAATTTATACGCGTTACTACTTTCGGTTTATAAAGCACCGTAAATAAAAGTCAAATTATCTGCTTCCCGCATTTAATCGGGTCCGGATTTTCTTCTGTAGGACCATTTCCACCAACGAAATGAAGAGAACATATGTAGGTATCCTTTTTCACGTTGCCTAACGTGAAATAGTTCCGGCCATAACTTTCTACCCACCGGAGACACTTTTCTCGTTCTTTGTCTGGCTTTGGAAAACCATTCCCGAACCCAATAAAAGATTTCTCGCATTTCCCCCGTTCTTGAATCACTTTTGCACTCTACCCAGCAGCAATGTTTTATTGTGACCAAGTTGAGTATATATATTAAGCACAATTAAGTATACGAAAACTGTAAAGTAGATCAATTGATCGTTCGTTATTCTACGACTTCTGCGATTGTTTGTCAGAATTTCAAGATGGCGGCATTCGTGGTCGGAGTTAAGCATTACAAGACTTTCTAAAAATAGACTAAAACACACCGTAATATGTACAAGCGCTGTTGAAAAAGTTTTGAACTGCATCATTGTTGTGATTAGCAACTGAACACTTAAACCGTCATTTATTTCATGCAAGGAGGTTCAAAGTACAAATAATACTGGATTAATAAATCGAGACGCAAATTTAATGTTTGATTAAAACGTCAAGATTACGTTATGTCCATTTAAATCCATCCGCACATGCGAGAGTTATGGAGTGGACACACACACAAAATAATGACTTACGAACGGACAGACGTATGGACAACGCCGAATCTATATCCCTGCGGCTTCGTCGGGGAACATTAAAACGAAACGTCTTTATAAACTGTATTCGTAAGAAAAAATGCTACAGATTTACGGCCAACATGATAATAGCGCTCGTTTCTATTCCAGTTGATGACACGCGTATATTACTACTCAAAAGAACTCCCATGGAATTGTTTTTTGATGGAGAATAACACATAGGAGTACTAAAAATGTAGTTGTGGCTGACCCGCCTGACCGTACATGTTAAAATCCATTTCGTGAGTTCTACGTATCAATGTTGCATGTACTCGTGAAACCTATCATTTTCATAAACTATCGGTTAATCACTGAGAAGATCTGGCAATGGAAAATGGAACAAATATACGTCGGCAAATTGATTTACATAAGTTTTTCTCATTTCTCCTGTAATGAATACAAATTGTTTTTTTTTGTTATAAAATTACTGGCATCATGATTTATATCAATGATAAATTTAACCAAACTTCCAGAAAGTTCTCAATAACCATAGAAACGTGAGAGGAAGTAGATGTACGGCTAAAGCAATTGTTGAATGCACATATGATTGTTGTACTCCTAGATTCATACAGTAGTTCGCAGTAGTACTCCTATATGCATACAGTAGTACTCCTAGATTCATACAGTAGTTCTCCTAGATTCATGCAGTAGTACTCCTATATGCATACAGTAGTACTCCTAGATTCATACAGTAGTTCTCCTAGATTCATACAGTAGTACTCCTAGATTCATACAGTAGTTCTCCTAGATTCATACAGTAGTACTCCTAGATTCATACAGTAGTTCTCCTAGATTCATACAGTAGTACTCCTAGATTCATACAGTAGTTCTCCTAGATTCATACAGTAGTTCTCCTAGATTCATGCAGTAGTACTCCTATATGCATACAGTAGTACTCCTAGATTCATACAGTAGTTCTCCTAGATTCATGCAGTAGTACTCCTATATGCATACAGTAGTACTCCTAGATTCATACAGTAGTTCTCCTAGATTCATACAGTAGTACTCCTAGATTTATACCGTAGTTCTCCTAGATTCATACAGTAGTACTCCTAGATTCATACAGTAGTACTCCTAGATTCATGCAGTAGTTCTCCTAGATTAATACAGTAGTACTCCTAGATTCATACAGTAGTTCTCCTAGATTCATGCAGTAGTACTCCTATATGCATACAGTAGTACTCCTAGATTCATACAGTAGTTCTCCTAGATTCATGCAGTAGTACTCCTATATGCATACAGTAGTACTCCTAGATTCTAGTTTCCCGACCGTGTAAACATTCGCACTAGCGTTCGTTACGTGCAGTGCGGCAGATGCATAACTTATCAACGTACTATGAATAAGCAGAATTGTGTGTGTGTGTATGTGTGTGTGTTTTTGTGTGGGTGGGGGGTGTCGTTTGCTTTAAGGTATGTGTTATTTTGATTGAAATATTTAGTTGATGAGAAATAATGTATAGCTTAAACGTTTGTATCCAATAACTTTATTTCAATTATTAGTTATCATGTCTAAGCAGTGTCGTCTTGTAGAGCCTAATCTTTTCTTCTGGATAACATCTTTATAAGATACGGTAAAATTATTTACCGCCAGGTTGTTGGTATTTCTATGGGTACTAACTGTGCGCCACTTGTTGCAGATTTGTTTTCGTACTGCTATGAAAGAGATTTCAAGTTGGGTTTGTCACCTGCTAGCCAGGGTGAAATTATTGGTGTCTTTAATAATACTTCTCGGTATATTGATGACATACTCAATATTGATAATCCGTTCTTTGCTCATATGGTTACTAACATTTATCCACCAGAGATCTCGTTTAATAAAGCCAACAGTTCGAATACAGTAGCAGCATTTCTCGATCTTCATCTCGCGATTTCAAATGATTGTATTCATACTAAAATCTATGATAAGAGAGATGATTTCAATTTTAACATCGTTAACTATCCACACCTGGATGGAGATGTACCTCGTGCTGCCTCATAGGGGATGTATATCTCCCAGCTCATTCGATTTGCTAGAGCGTGTAATGATGTTATAGACTTCAATGATCGAAATCAAGTAACTACAAGTAAACTTCTTCAGCAGGGTTTTCGTTATCACAAACTACGTAGATCTTTCTCTACATTCTACCGCCGCAACGAGGGCCTGCTGGAAAAGTACAACACCAACCTTAAAACACTTCTGCGACTAGGCATATCACAACACTCATTTTATGGAGATGTGGTCTATAAACTTCGTAAGTTAAAGGGATCTGACGGGTTTCCTGACCGCTTTATGAATTTAATCAGGAAGTTCGTCAGAAAAGGATATTACCCTTTAGTTTTACAGCGCACTGCATGTTTAGTGATTGACCCCTCTACAGTCAGTCATTACGCTTCACTTTTCACTTGTGCGATGACTGGACTACCTCTTGGGACTCTATGATTGTACCTACTAAAACCCCACCTAAGGGAGGTGGGTGCATGATCTTTCGTCCCTGGGGTTTTCTGGTCGTACCCTAGATTGGTTTTCTCTTTAGCTGCAACTACTATGGTTGTTCAGTACGATTCTGGATACATACTGAGATGTTTATTATTTTGTATGTGTATCTTTAGTTAGTTTCTCTGGATGTGGACTTTATTGTTAGAGAATTCCTTTTGATGGGATGTAATTTTGTTTACACTGTCTTGTCTATTTGGGCGCTGAAGACGGGATAATAGCGAGGATTGTGCGCATAAAAAATCGATTCAATCTAACCAGTAGGCCTTATTGCCTACTGACCGTTCCAAGTCGGTAACCCTGTCTTCACCACCTTTTCTGTTGTTTTTTGTCTCTTTCATTGTAGTTTCTAGTCCTTGTTTGCAATACAGTGCGGACCTACGATGCCATTGCGTTCGGACGCTGTGGTTTCTATAGGACCCTATATATCATTTTACTTTTATTTATTCGTTATACCTAGTTTTAAATGTACTTATTTAGATAATGATGTGGGAGTATACAATAGCTCGCCCCACTCCTGTCCGCTCGTATTACATATTTAAATAATAATTCCGCTACGATTGCATGAATTTGCGCTTTTCCATCTCCCGGAATTTTCGTTGTCAACCCACCTTTTATTTTATTATTACATGTATCACTATTCCATGTAGCTGTTGAATTCTTGCTCATTTTGGACTGGCTGTGTTCTTTGGATGCTACACTCACTGTTGACCATGTTAAACTTTGACCTTTTTTAATTTGTCTCACTCGAGTCATTTATCCACTGACCAACATTAATGTAATTGCCCAATACCGCAGCAGGGCAAATCTTTTAAGGGACTTATTTTTTCTCTCCAGTTTTTGAACTGAATGGAGGGATTTCATTGGCTTATATATTATATATACGTTTAACATACTCGGTCCATATCGTTCCCTCGTCTGCTTAAAACGTTCCCATAGTTAAGTCGTACCCATAGTCAAATCACACTAGTACATATAAAATCAAAACGTTTGCACAACTTTGTTCGTTATTTTGGTTGTAAATATTCTTCTGTAAATTTGAATACTGGTGTTTGTCTGTGCAAACTTAATTTTAAAGAATATTTGTCATTCTATACCAGGGCATGTATTCATAAAGCAACTTAAGTGGACAATATTACTTCAGTAACATTTTAAGAGTTTTACATATTATTAAATATCCCTATTAACCTCTCAGGGCTACTACAAACCATCTATATTAAGATCAATATGTAGCTGTAGGTTTTATTTATCTATACCGGTTTGAACATTATTAAGAACACGCATTAAATCGATAGAAAAAAGTGTTTAAAAAAATTGATAAAATTTTGACTTAGGTTAAGATATTGCTAAGAATTTTTGTGATCACTGACCCAGGTATACAACTATAACAAAACACAACATGAGCTATAGGGATTTTCCAGTTAACTTTTTAAAAAAATATAAGTCGAACTAAACTTTTATCTCACTGTCATTTCTTGGACAAATTGATTGCCATATTTAAACAGATTGAGAGCGTTGTTCGCTTTGGTGCAGATATTACGTATACGGCAATGGTTTTTTAAAAGTAGTACATGACAATACAACCAAATTCATTAATGATCTCTTTTGTGGCCATCGGAAAACAGACACATATGTACCAGTGCTCCAAGGCCGTGAACTTTACTTTGTCTGGAAAGAAACGTCCCCCCTTACCATTGCAGATATCATATTCTACAATCATGCGTTTGAACATGCACTCTTATAAGTGTTTTGTTGCGCCATACTGACCAACATTAACCAGACCTAACAGATGCAGAAACAAATTATTGAATTGGACTGGACTATTGGTGATATTACGTCACAATATTATCACTGAAGAAGGACGCGACAATGAGCGGGAAGATACCTAAGCCAACCTAATTGAAATTGACTTTGAAGAAAGTGATGACGATGAATAGCGGAATCATGAGCTCAATTGATGTAATATATTTCTATGAAAATGAATGTTACCTTATAAAGCTATACGTTTATATTTGTTAGTAACGTAAGTAACGTTCTATACATTTTGTGAACATTTTGACATTGCTTAATTCGTTACAGTTGATGAATATATAAATACATTATCAGTTAAAATTTTGCATATAACTTTTTCTTTAAATTAGGTAACGTACACGATACGGAGGAGTCGTGTCAATTTTATGCAAACTTCATTTAGTTCAATGTTTGCCTATGTCAAAACAGTATATAAAGGAACATGAGCAGACACATCCATGTTTGAACTTGATACTAAGATGTCGTTTTTAAATAAAATGATGAAAATTTAATTGGTAACCTACGTAACGTTTAATACATGAGGTAAAATATATTAGCCTTGGCATTTCATGTCTATTTTAACTCTGTTGTTATTGTCGGTGATGTTTAGAGGAATATTGTAATAACATATTTATTAGTCAATTGACTTTTTTTTCTAGATTTCTGGTAACACATGCAACATAAAAGAAATATTTAAAAACAACAGACAATTTAACGGACACTACAAGAACCAAACATTGTACACAACATGTATACGTATGTCTGTAATAACCTATAACGAATACTACAAGAAACAAACATTGTTCACAACATGTATACGTATGTCTGTAATAACCTATAACGGACAATACAAGAACCAAACATTGTACACAACATGTATACGTATGTCTGTAATAACATATAACGGACAATACAAGATCCAAACATTGTTCACAACATGTATACATATGTCTGTAATAACCTATAACGGACAATACAAGAACCAAACATTGTTCACAACATGTATACGTATGTCTGTAATAACCTATAACGGCTAATACAAGAACCAAACATTGTTCACAACATGTAAACGTATGTCTGTAATAACCTATAACGGACATTACAAGAACCAAACATTGTACACAACATGTATACGTATGTCTGTAATAACCTATAACAACATGTATACGTATGTCTGTAATAACCTATAACGGACATTACAAGAACCAAACATTGTTCACAACATGTATACGTATGTCTGTAATAACCTATGACGGACAATACAAGAACCAAACATTGTTCACAACATGTATACGTATGTCTGTAATAACCTATAACAACATGTATACGTATGTCTGTAATAACCTATAACGGACATTACAAAAATCAAACATTGTTCACAACATGTATACGTATGTCTGTAATAACCTATAACGGACAATACAAGAACCAAACATTGTTCACAACATGTATACGTATGTCTGTAATAACCTATAACGGACAATACAAGAACCAAACATTGTTCACAACATGTATACGTATGTCTGTAATAACCTTTAACGGACAATACAAGAACCAAACATTGTTCACAGCATGTATACGTATGTCTGTAATAACCTATAACGGACAATACAAGAACCAAACATTGTACACAACATGTATACATATGTCTGTAATAACATATAATGTTTGAAATAATGTTCGGATATAAAATATTTCATGTTCTTTATTTCTTAAACCAAACACCTTCACTAACAAGGTGACGTACATTACGGTAACGTAGGATTAATAACGCAGGTATCCAAAGAATAAACATAAAGTGAAACGAAATTTCATATTTTAAAAAACAAAAATAATGTTCAGAATCAGTTGTTACAATCAATTATGTCAAACTTTATCAGTTCATTCGATGATTTTTTCTAATTTCTTCTAACATGCTGAAAATAGGAAATGATTTATAAATACACAATGTAACGGACATTATAAGCACCGAACATTATTAACATCATGCACACTTATGTCTGTGATAGCTGTAAGGTTTGGAATAATTTTCGGATGTAACATCATTAATTTTCTTCATATCTTAAGCTAGAAATCTTAATTGAACAAGATAACGTACGTAACGGTAACGTAGGCTTAATAATGCATGTATCCAAGGTATAAAACGTAAGTGAATCGAACGTTTGTATCATAAAAAGCATGAACAATGCAAAAAAATAAATAAAATACAAACCTTTTTTCCCATACCTTTTCAGTCTTCAAAATGCAGTACAAGTAACGTATTCCACACCCTGTAACACGATAACACTCCACGCTCAGATGGCATAAAAGTTGTAAAAGAATACAAACATAATGGTCTTTCAGAAAAACAGAGTCTAAAACATTCGCCCGTGGGAGGTATGCTTTACCTTATTAACTCACCGCTTGGCAGTTTTAGGGCTTGTCGGCCCGCTATCAGTATAATGTGACCGAGTGGGATATCATGTTATGTTTCTAGGTGTGGTATTCCAGTGGGGCTGCTTTATATAGGTGTGGTATTCCAGTGGGGCTGCTTTATATAGGTGTAGTATTCCAGTGGGGCTGCTTTATATAGGTGTGGTATTCCAGTGGGGCTGCTTTATAAAGGTGAGTGAGCACTGAGCTCATTGATACTAGTAGACACCGTCTTGAAATGTAAATTTTTTAACTATTGTAAAAGTCGACGTTAACCACACACCCACCACACCCACACTACACACGAAAGATTATCAGTGTACACTCTATTCCCTTTATTCTAAACAGTGTCACGTTCAAACATCATATTAATTTGTTTAAATGCTTAATGATTCATTGACTTTAAATTAATTGATACTTGTTACCTAACCACACATATACCAATTCGATGTGTTTTTGATTGTTCCTGTCGTTTAATATTGTCCTGCACGTGGCTCTTTACGTAATTGTAAGGCTAGTATTATATATACAACAATATCACAACAAGTGGAAACACGTTTGCAAACAGCAGGAATATTAAAATACACATTGCTGCAAACAGCGACGCATTTGAAACTTCCCCGGGTAGCTACCAGGGAGACCAATGAATACAATATCGGAAGCTCGCAGTCAAAGCAGAGAGAACCACGGACAAGGACAGTTGAGTTATTTGTGACAACAGTTGATTTGTTTTTTAAAGATTTGCCAGTTAAAAGTGGCGGAGATTGTTTCTTCGTGAAAGATATGGAGCGGCTAACGGTGAGTCTTTATTAGATACAATATGATTTTCCGTCTTTATTATTATTATTTTTAAAAACGTGTTAATACTTCAATAACATTTGAAATGTTCGCACCGACTATTTCTCTATATATTAACTTTTATAAAATGTAATTGATTTAATGTTATTTTACCGTTTATAACTTTAAACAAAAAAAGGAGTTTTTTTTCTTCAAATAATAATATAATTAATATGCTTAACTGCACTTTTAATGATTTTAGTTGATATTAAAGTGTTTTGTTTTCTTCTCATATTCAGTCTAGCTTTTTAACCACGTAAAATTAAATCCTATTTATATTTAGTTCACGCTTATTAAGTTTTTCAAAACGATGTTGTGTATCAACATATATTTTTATATATATTTACCCTTTTTTGTCATAAATATGAAAGTACTTGTATAACTTTATATTATCACACACTATCATGAATTTTCTCTTTATCTGTTCTGTCGCTTACTCGCCATAATGATTGTTAAATATGATGTATTTCTATATATCCATTGCTGTTTACATATGTAAATCTTGGAATAAAACATTTTGAATTGAATTGAACATGGTATTAGTGACTATAGTATATATTTGTAAAGTGAGTAACTTATTTTTTGTTTTCAATCGTCCAAGTTAATTAAGCATATTTATTTTTCAGTGTGACGTTTCTATTTTGCGACAGGCAAATTAAAACCATTTTAAAGGGACACACGGCAATCTTGATATTTTAACAAATCACGACGTCCTGCTAGTTTTTTCTGTATAACTTAAATTTATCCAATCATTAATGTTAATTTTAAGATTAGTAATAAGCAATTTACTTTTGCATCTTCTTAAATCCTTATATTAATGCACCAATAATATATCAAAACTTAAAGCAAGAAACAAGGAAAACGTGATTTCTTAAAATTGTATTTAGATGTAAGCAGTATAAAAGTTAAATAATACTGGATATATTAATCAAAACACCCATTTCAAAAACTTTAACATTGCCGTGTGTCCCTTTAATTAAAATTCCATTATTTTTACAAATATTTGACGGGGCAGAATTTTGCAGTGGAAATGCCCTATGCGAAAACACTTTTTTCTAAACCAGTTTTGAAAAGTGATGTATTAATAATAAGCACATTCTATTGACAAGAGAGATGCGTACTTGCTTTGCGGCTTTGCGGATTTCTAGGATTTTGATTTTATATTTATACATACGATATACCGAGGTGTGAGTGGAAAACTATTGTAACTATATATATGAATAAAGAACAATATACAGTAGTTTCCCACTAAGCCCCCGATACAATCATCTTTTTGTTATATTTATATTGTCTCTAAATTCTGCCTGGTTTGTGAGATGATATCGAGGGGTCAGCGCAAAACTATTGTAACTACATATAAATAAAAAAAGGAGATACAATAGTTTTGCACTGAACACTCGATATAGTCTGCAGGGAATTTCTCTATTTGCCTGTCCCGTTGTATTGAGTGATCCTTGGTGCACCCTAGAACCTGGTTAAAACCACAGAGGAATTGCTGTCACTGACCGTTCCAAGACGGTACATGATACTCATCCCTTACGAATGTCATCAACTCGACTGGCTCTAAAAACGTGTTTCAACGTACTCGATTTTATACAAAGTTTCTTTACTTTCTAGAAAATCAAATACGTTAAGAAACATATTCGCCATACAATGTTGCTCGTTGGACATCCCCTTCTTGGTGTCAACATTGAAACCATCTCTCTTGTTATAACATTTACTTATTATTTCTCCATTTGTAATCGAGAGATGCAAATTGAGAACAGAAGCGTCAATATCAGAAACTTTTTTTATAGATTTCTTGAATTTCTTTAGCACAGATAATCGAACAAGTAGAAAATAAAGGATGTTTAATGTGCAATACATCATCCACATATCTTCAGGTGTTAATAAAGGCTTCGATGGCATCTCTCTGGTATCTGGTGAAAGACACCACATGTAATATCTTTCATTACAATGAAAAAAAAAAAGCGACTACTCTGAGTTCACATCTCGCTAATATATCGATATTTTGTTAGGATGTTTCCTGACGCAATACGTCGTCAATTAATCGTTTTAGAAGAACCGGTTTGATAGAATTGTATACATAATTAAGTTTTAAAAAGGAATGTGTATAAATGTAAATGTTTTGTTTTTTTAAATGATAGCAAAAATCATCTAATAACAAGAGACGGTTAATTTTTGGAAATATCAATTTTTTCATCCTTGGGGTTTTAATCATGAATGGGTTATATTTGATAAGACATTTGTCTCACCATAATAAAAAGGTACGCAATAGTAGTATAAGTAAATTATATATTGCACAAATTAAAAGAAATTTTTAAAGAAATTTCAATCGGAAATTCCTATTGGAAAAAAATCCGATTGGAAAATTCAAATTGGAAAATGTTTAACTCTTTCCAATTGGAATTTTATAACTGGAATTATTCCAATTTCAGTTGTTTTTATTGTTTAATTTTGCATAAGTAGCATATACAACAATTAACTGAAGTACGAATATTGATGGTGTTTGTTATAATTACCTCTCATAAACAGACTCAATAAAACCGCGTCTTGTTTGTGCTTGTTGCTTCCAAGGGATCACCTTTTCAGTATTTATTGACATTCACACTAGCTTTTGTTTAGTGCTGTGTGGCGGCCGTAAAAGGTCGCCCCGACTACAAGTCAGTAGTGTTATTATTTACTGGTCCTTTGGGATCAGCAAGCCCATTCCGTGTTGCTTTAAAGTAGAATATCGCCTAAGCCGGTGCTAGGAGGCGTGACAGGTGTTGCATCTTATAATTACCTCTCATGAACAGACTCAATAAAACCGAGTCTGCTACATTGCTCTCTTGTTTGTGTTTGTTGCTTCCAAGGGATCACATTTTCAGTATGTATTTACAAATAATATGTTCAACATAAAATACTCTACAATATGGAAAACTGTGAATTGTTCATAGTCTTTCATACTTTTTGTAAAAGTTGTAAACTGTGCATGCATACCTTTTCATGCTGGTGATTGTTAAGACTCTGGGTTTGAAGTTTATATTGTCTTTGTATGCATGGATACTGAACTGATAGGACCTATCCTATCTGGAAAGGTATTAATACATTTAGTATATTTTCTTACTTTGCTCATTCTGCAATTATGCAAAGCCGGACAAATATGTTTTGTGGCTTGAACTAGTCTCCAAATGTAAGAAGAAAGTTTAGAAGTGCAAGCATACCATAGACAGACGAGCTGATGCGCTTGATTATTTTACTCAACACCTGCTGTGTATATATGGTTTATATATGACATCAATTTTGAATGAATGTCAAAATGACAAAAAAAAAACGTGAAATGCATGAATTAAATCAAGAGGATAAAACAGTTTTTATACGCACGTGTGTTACGCTCAAGTATAGACACTTTTAAGATATGCCACCAGGAGTCTAAAGCTTATACAGTGCTATGGCGTTTAAATTACATGTATTTTTTTTATCCCTGACTTGTTTCTGAAATAATTATCTGTCTGTGACACTGTGCCACCGTAAGTCATCGGGGTACTCATATATCATTTTAAATGTTATTTGTATATTTCTCATAATGTATTAGATGTGAATGATTTATGAAATACAATATTTGCAAGTTGTATGTATCTAATAACCTACTTGCAATATCATTGACTGTATGCTGTTTTCCCTACAGTTAAAACGATTAAAGATACCTGTGAGGGCGTAATTTGTTTGTTAATCACTTTTAATTCCAGAACAGGTGAGATTACATCGCATAAATATAATCGACAATTTATTTATCATTGTAAAATATGTATGACATTGTATAACTGAAACAAGTATTCTCTGGCTTAATATCACATTTTATTACATAAAATTGCACTCACAAAGATATATATTTCTATATGCATACATCGCTTAAATTAACATATTACGATATAAAACTGATAATGTAATAAGCGAGGTCGCCGTGGCATATTTCCCGGTAGATGAGAAGCATTTTCCCGGTCATGAGAACGACACTTTTAAAACGGTTTAAAACTCGAACGAATTCGTTTGTTTTGAATGGTGATTAACAATATATTTTGATAACCTTTCAAAATTAGGACATTATTAATATAAACGCCTATCTGTATACAGTCTGTGTTTTGGCGTTCTCGTGCTTATTGCTGCCAAAGTCGCCATTCCAACTGTGGGTATATTAACTCTAAATCATTCGCTACTTTTAAATAAAGTATTTTATAGGTTTGTTAATTGATATTAGGTCTCTGAGCAGTCACACATGTTATATCAACACTCCTTAAACATATATATATATATTTATATCATGTTATTACATTTCATTTTCTTTATTTTGTGTGATGAATGAATGAATGAATGAATACAAAACACAAAGTAGCCATAATGTCGATATTCCTGATCCAACATTTTTATTGACAATAGTTAACCGGAATGTAACAGGCGGCTTTGATTTGGAAACATGAAGGTTTTCATTTGTATTTGCATAGACACCAATCACTCTTCTAGATCTCCTCCAGTCCTTTTAAATTAATTTTAGTACTAAAACGTGAAGTAAAAGGGATATAAGGGAGAGTTGTTTTCTTACAAACTAGTGTTTCTTCCCACCCCCACCCACACACCGCCACTAACTTGAATATGTGTACATCATTATTAATCAGTCTTTGTGTAGTTGAAGAACATTGTTATTTGCATACTACTAATTTGATTATGTTGTACTAATAATGTCTTAACACATAGTGGAATAACGAAGAATATGTCTTAACACATAGTGGAATAACGAAGGAAAACGAAAACTTTGAAATTGTATTACCTTTTTATATTCTATATGCAAGCAAGTTCAAAGTGAAACTAATACACGATTAACAAATCGATGAATTTATGTTAATGCTTGATAAATACTTGACGATAGCACTGTGTCCCTTTATTAATTTAGTACTGCAAATGGCAACTGAAAAATGCCCAAAGCGAATTACACACAGCACATTTGTAACTGTACCTGCGAAAACCGGCAATAATTTTGACTCGTGGCAGTTGATAATTACGTACTTTTGGAGTGTCCCGTGAATAAATGAAATACATATGTTAAAAACCTGGTTCCATTGATGAACAAGCAGGGATTATTATGATAGAAGTATAACAGCGACAGACATTGGCATGTTGACAAATGCATGTCACCATTAACCGTTTAAGGCCAGTGACTTACATTTGAGGTTATTTAACTGGCTTAAATATAAGTCATATCCGTAAACAAATATCCCTGTATGACATCTGTTAGAAATTACTTATTGTTAAAGATAATGCATTAACAGTTTCAAGAAAAAGGCGTTCACATATTAAAAGCATGTCATGTTTCAATCCAATTACTCATACAGTTTCAGAGTAATCGATGTGTGGTAATAAGAATGAATGAAATGGATGAATGGATGGATGGATGAATAAATGATGAATGAATGAATGCATAAATGATGAATGAATGGATGAATGAATGAATCAATCAATCAATGAATGAACGAACGAACGAACGAATGAATGAATGATGTTTTACGACACGTCGACACTTAAATAGGACAGACGAATACATTAAACAAATGAGTAATAGTAAGATATTAAAAATTACTGTGAAAATATATTGTTAGAATATTTACGGAAAAGGAATGATATGGAAAGATCTAGATGAAAGAGATAGTCATGTATACATTTCGAAAGATGTAAAATAATGGATCTGTGTCAGCTCTGTTACCTCCTTTGGCAGAGCTCCAGAACGGTAGTTTAAGTGCCATCAGTGGCTTAACGAAGCATTTTAAAGTGGTAACAACATAAGAATGAAATAATTCAAAACAAATAATATCACATTTCTGAGTATTATCTACGGAAGCGCATAACTACCATGAGGAATTTGTTTCATCTCGTACGTTCGCGCGTACGATATCAGGTACATATATGACATCTACATGTATGACGAATGTACGCGTTAGTCGCGGCGTATGTCTAAGTATTATCAACATCACCATTTTTTACTCTGATCAATTTAACATGATTAATATTACATCACCATCATTATCATCATCATCATCATCATCATCATCATCATCATCATCATCATCACCACCACCACCACCACCACCACCACCACCACCATCATCATCATCATCATCATCATCATCATCATCATTGTCATCGCCGATTTCATGGCCATCGTCATCTTCATTGTCAACATCATCACAATTATCATCATCATCATCATCCTCATTATCATTATCATTATCATCACCATCACCACCACCATCATCATCATCATCATCATCATCATCATCATTATCATTGTCATCGCCATTATCATGGTCATCGTCATCGTCATTGTCAACATCAACACAATCATCACAATCATCATCATCATCATCATCATCATCATCATCATCATCATCATCATCATTACCATCACCATTAACATCATTTTCATCATCGTCATTATCACCATCATCTTCATCACCAACGTCATCATCATCGTCATCTTTTTAATTATCAGCGTCATCGCCATCGTCAACGACATCATCATCATCATCTTCATCATCATCGTCATCATCATCATCACCACCACCACCACCACCATCATCATCATCAGCATCATCATTGTCATCGCCATTATCATGGTCATCGTCATCGTCATTGTCAACATCATCACAATCATTATCACAATCATCATCATCATCATCATCATCATCATCATCATCATTACCATCACCATTAGCATCATTGCAATCATCGTTATTATCACCATCATCTTCATCACCAACGTCATCATCATCATCATCGTCATCTTTATACTTATCAGCGTCATCACCATCGTCAACGACATCATCATCATCCTCACCATAAGCATCATGCCATCGTCATCGTCATATCATCGTCATAATCATTGTCATCCCATCGTCATCATCATCATCATCATATTCATCGTCATGGTCATCATCATCATCATCATTATCAACCCACATCAACACCAGCATCATCTTCATCTTCAACGTCATCATAATAATTATCATCGTCATCATCATCATCATCATCGTCATCGTCATCATAATTATCATTATTATCAACCCACATCAACACCAGCATCATCTTCGTCTTCAACGTCATCATCATAATTATCATCGTCATCATCATCATCATCATCAACATCATTATCATCATCACGATCATCATTATCAACCCTCATCAACAACAGCATCATCTTCATATTTTACGTTATATTTTATTTTATCATTGTAATCACCATCGTCATTGTCAACATCTTGATCATAATATCATTTTCACCACCATCATCATCATCATCATCGTCATCATCATAATCATCACCATCATCATCGTCATCTGAATCATTATCAGAATCATTTTCATTGTCATCGCCATTATCATGGTCATCGTCATCGCCAATGTCAACACCATCATCATCATCATCATTACCATCACCATTAACATCAATATCATCATCATCATCATCACCATCATCTTCATCATTAACGTCATCATCATTATCATCGTCATCTTTATAATTATCAGAATCATCACCATCGTCAACGTCATCATCATCATCATCATCATCTTCATCATCCCCATCATCATCATGATCGTCATTCCATCGTCATCGTCATAATCATCGTCATCCTCATCATCGTCATCATCATCATCATCACAGTCATCGTCATCGTCATCGTCATCATCATCATCATCATCAACATGATCATCATTATCAACCCTCATCAGCATCATCTGCATCTTCAACGTCATCATCATAACTATCATCGTCTTCATCATCGTCATCGTCAACATCATCATTATTATTATCATCATCATCACCATCATCATCAACGACATCATTAAGGACTCACACCACTATTATCTCCCTTGAATACTCCTGAAGGAGGTAGATAAAAAAAACAAGTTCGTTTTTCTACATTTTACAGGATACATTATACAATTATGGACTTTTCAGCTGTTATACATAAATCATTATTATATAACCTATAAATAGACGCGTTTTCATTGGCTAAAAAGTAATTTTTTAGAAAAAATATCTAGCGATATTGACCTGTTTTATATAATTGTTTTTTTGATATTGACCTGTTTTATATAATTGTAAATTGAGGGTTATATAATAAAACAGTTATGGACTTTTCAGCTGTTATACATGATGTTGATATGTACCAAAAAATCATTATTGACCTCGGCTATCGCCTCGGTCAATAATGATTTTTTTGGTGCATATCACATCATATTTACCAGGTTCTAAATCGACAGCATTTTAGGAAGAGATCACAGAAAAATGCATGTTGATATAAGATTTCTAGCTAATTCTGCCTTATTTTACACATCATGGGTCTAATCTCCACGGGGTTGTATTTTTGTCTAAATTTTGATAGGTGTGACACAAACATGAAATTTAAAAAAAGTTCAATCTGGTAAATATTTGTTAAAATTTAATAACATGCAGATATTGGACCAATGAAGAATTTAAGCATAAAAACATATTGCAAAATCTTTTTTATCTCTATGCCACGAACAAAAACGTTACAATGGGACCCTATGGAAAATTAATTGTGGGTTGAGACGTTAACAAAGAGTTGCATAATGGGTTTGTTTTATTCGCTATTCTTAAGGCATTGCGCATTAGAGCTGCAGAATTGCATTTTCATCCGTCATCTCTAAGGTAATGTTCTTTAGAGCTGCAGAACGGGTATCTTTCATCCTTTAATGCTAAGGCATTGCGCTTTAGAGCTGCAGAACAGGTATCTCTCATCATTCATCTCTAATGCCTTGCAATTTAGAGCTTCAGAATGGGAATTTCCATCATTCATCTCTAAGCCTTTGCGCTTTAGAGCTGCAGAACGGGTATCTTACATCCTTCACCTCTAAGAATTGTTTGTGTTTCTGAGAACGTTTCAGACATGTTAGGACACAGTTTACACGGTTATTCAGAAATCCCGTCTGTGTATGTATAGTTACTTCAAGTTATCTTCATATTGCAGGAATTATCTGAAATTTTACTTGATACCATGTTTAACTAAAAAATAACTATATTTTCAAAACCAGTACCGATATAAGCATACTTTTAGCTTTATTTTACAGCTATTGCCTTGTAAAACAAACACACAAATCAATGAAGACAGACTACTTTGAAAAAATGTCAAAATTAAAGCGAGAGACTGATACTTTTCCTGGAGAATCAAAAATGTGACGGGTAACCCTTAGTTTGAGTTTATTATTTTCAGCATTTTTCTCAATAATCATTTCTTAAAGATCAATTTTATGCTATATTCAGATGTAGAGATGCCTTTTCATGTATATTTGAAAGTTTCAGACATAGCTGAGCACAAATGACCAGATAAATGCAAAATCCTTATCACTACTGTAGATTTTTAAAATATTAAAGGTGCTCGGCCTGATTTTCGACCAATACCCTGGGTCACTAAAACTTGAATAATTTGAAAAGCAATAAACCTGGAATCAAAATTTTAGCAATTTTCAGCATGTAATTGATTTGTCTACATTTTCAATTATTATTGAGGTGATCATTAGAAAAAAAAATCACCTTAAGGACTCGCACCACTATTATCTCCCTTGAATACTCGTGCCCTACAGATGAAGGAGATAGATAAAAAAAAAACAAGTTCGCTTTTCTACATTTTACAGGATACATTGATTTATATTTACCAGGTTCTAAATCTACAGCATTTTAGGAAGAGATCACAGAAAAATGCATGTTGATATAAGATTTCTAGCTAATTCTGCCTCATTTTACACATCATGGGTCTAATCTCCACGGGGTTGTATTTTTGTCTAAATTTTGATAGGTGTCACGCAAACATGAAATTAAAAAAAGTTCAATCTGGTAAATATTTGTTAAAATTTAATAACATGCAGATATTGGGTCAATTGTGGTGTGAGACGTTATCATATAATCACCATGATTATCATTATCAACTCTCATCAACACCAGCATCATCGTCATCTCAACGTCTCACACCACAATTAATTTTCCATAGGGTCCCACTGTAATGTTTTTGTTCGTGGCATAGAGATTAAAAAGATTTTGCAACATGTATTTATGCTTAAATTCTTCATTGATCCAATATCTGCATGCTATTAACTTTTAACGAATATTTACCAGATTGAACTTTTTTTAATTTCATGTTTGCGTCACACCTATCAAAATTTAGACAAAAATACAACCCCGTGGAGATTAGACCCATGATGTGTAAAATGAGGCAGAATTAGCTAGAAATCTTATATCAACATGCATTTTTCTGGGATCTCTTCCTAAAATGCTGTAGATTTAGAACCTGGTAAAGATAAATCAATGTATACTGTAAAATGTAGAAAAGCGAACTTGTTTTTTTTTATCTACCTCCTTCATCTGTAGGGCAGGAGTATTCAAGGGAGGTAATAGTGGTGTGAGTCCTTAAGGTCATTTTTTTTTCTAATGATCACCTCAATAATAATTGAACATGTATACAAATCAATTACACGCTGAAAAGTGTTAAAAGTTTGATTCCATGTTTATTGCATTTCAAATTATTCAAGTTTTAGTGATCTAGGGTATTGGTCGAAATTCAGGCCGAGCACCTTTAATATTTTGAAAATCTACAGTAGTGATAAGGATTTTGCATTTTCCTGGTCATTTGTGCTCAGCTATGTCTGAAATTTTCAAATATACATGAAAAGGCATCTCTACATCTAAATATAGCATAAAAATGATCTTTAAGAAATGATTATTGAGAAAAATGCTGAAAATAATAAACTCAAACTAAGGGTTACCCGTCAAAATTTTGATTTTCCAGGAAAAGTAACAGTCTCTCGCTTTAATTTTGACATTTTTTCAAAGTAGTCTGTCTTCATTGATATGTGTGTTTGTTTTACAAGCCAATAGCTGTAAAATAAAGCTAAAATTATGCTTATACCTGTATTGGTTTTGAAAATATAGTTAATTTTTAGTTAAACATGGTATCAAGTAAAATTTCTGCTAATTCCTGCAATATGAAGATAACTTGAAGTAACTATACATACACAGACGGGATTTCTGAATAACCGTGTTAACTGTGCCCTAACATGTCTGAAACGTTCACAGATACACAAACAATGCTTAGTGTTGAAGGATGTAAGGTACCCGTTCTGCAGCTCTAAAGCGCAAGGGCTTAGAGATGAATGATGGAAATTCCCATTCTGAAGCTCTAAATTGCAAGGCATTAGAGATGAATGATGAAAGATACCTGTTCTGCAGCTCTAAAGCGCAATGCCTTCGCATTAAAGGATGAAAGATACTCGTTCTGCAGCTCTAAAGCGCAATACCTTAGAGATGACGGATGAAAATGCCATTCTGCAGCTCTAAAGCGCAATGCCTTAAGAATAACGAATAAAGATACCCATTCTGCAGCTCTTTCTTAACGTCTCACACCACAATTAATTTTCCATAGGGTCCCATTGTAATGTTTTTGTTCGTGGCATAGAGATAAAAAAGATTTTGCAACATGTATTTATGCTTAAATTCTTTATTGATCCAATATCTGCATGCTATTAACTTTTAACGAATATTTACCAGATTGAACTTTTTTTAATTTCATGTTTGCGTCACACCTATCAAAATTTAGACAAAAATCCAACCCCGTGGAGATTAGACCCATGATGTGTAAAATGAGGCAGAATTAGATAGAAATCTTATATCAACATGCATTTTTCTGGGATCTCTTCCTAAAATGCTGTAGATTTAGAACCTGGTAAAGATAAATCAATGTATACTGTAAAATGTAGAAAAGCGAACTTGTTTTTTTTATCTACCTCCTTCATCTGTAGGGCAGGAGTATTCAAGGGAGGTAATAGTGGTGTGAGTCCTCAACGTCATCATCATAATTATCTTCGTCATCATCATCATCATCATCATCATCATCATCATCGTCATCATCGTCATCATCGTTGTCATCGCTATTATCATGGTCATCGTCATCGTCATTGTCAACATCATCACAATCATCATCATCATCATTATCATAATTACCATCACCGTTGACATCATTTTCATTATAATCATCATCATCAACGTCATCATCCTCATCTTAACGTCTCACACCACAATTAATTTTCCATAGGGTCCCATTGTAATGTTTTTGTTCGTGGCATAGAGATAAAACAGATTTTGCGATATGTATTTATGCATAAATTCTTCATTGATCCAATATCTGCAATTTAAAACACTCTTAACAAATCTTTACCAGATTTAACTTTTTTTATTTCATGTATGACAAAGTAATCTGTCTTCATTGATATGTGCGTTTGTTTTACAAGCCAATAGCTGTAACATAAAGCTAAAATTATGCTTATACCTATATTGATTTTGAAAATATAGTTAAGTTTTAGTTAAACACGGTATCAAGTAAAATTTCCGCTAAGTCCTGCAATATGAAGATAACTTGAAGTAACTATACATACACAGACGGGATTTCTGAATAACCGTGTTAACTGTGTCCTAACATGTCTGAAACGTTCACAGATACACAAACAATGCTTTGAGGTGAATGATGTAAGATACCCGTTCTGCAGCTCTAAAGCGCAAGGGCTTAGAGATGAATGATGGAAATTCTCATTCTGAAGCTCTAAATTGCAAGGCATTAGAGATGAGTGATGAAAGATACCTATTCTGCAGCTCTAAAACGCAATGCCTTAGCATTAAAGGATGAAAGATACTCGTTCTGCAGCTCTAAAGCGCAATACCTTAGAGATGACGGATGAAAATGCCATTCTGCAGCTCTAAAGCGCAATGCCTTAAGAATAACGAATAAAGATACCCATTCTGCAGCTCTTTCTTAACGTCTCACACCACAATTAATTTTCCATAGGGTCCCATTGTAATGTTTTTGTTCGTGGCATAGAGATAAAAAAGATTTTGCAACATGTATTTATGCTTAAATTCTTTATTGATCCAATATCTGCATGCTATTAACTTTTAACGAATATTTACCAGATTGAACTTTTTTTAATTTCATGTTTGCGTCACACCTATCAAAATTTAGACAAAAATCCAACCCCGTGGAGATTAGACCCATGATGTGTAAAATGAGGCAGAATTAGATAGAAATCTTATATCAACATGCATTTTTCTGGGATCTCTTCCTAAAATGCTGTAGATTTAGAACCTGGTAAAGATAAATCAATGTATACTGTAAAATGTAGAAAAGCGAACTTGTTTTTTTTATCTACCTCCTTCATCTGTAGGGCAGGAGTATTCAAGGGAGGTAATAGTGGTGTGAGTCCTCAACGTCATCATCATAATTATCTTCGTCATCATCATCATCATCATCATCATCATCATCATCGTCATCATCGTCATCATCGTTGTCATCGCTATTATCATGGTCATCGTCACCGTCATTGTCAACATCATCACAATCATCATCATCATCATTATCATAATTACCATCACCGTTGACATCATTTTCATTATAATCATCATCATCAACGTCATCATCCTCATCTTAACGTCTCACACCACAATTAATTTTCCATAGGGTCCCATTGTAATGTTTTTGTTCGTGGCATAGAGATAAAACAGATTTTGCGATATGTATTTATGCATAAATTCTTCATTGATCCAATATCTGCAATTTAAAACACTCTTAACAAATCTTTACCAGATTTAACTTTTTTTATTTCATGTATGACAAAGTAATCTGTCTTCATTGATATGTGCGTTTGTTTTACAAGCCAATAGCTGTAACATAAAGCTAAAATTATGCTTATACCTATATTGATTTTGAAAATATAGTTAAGTTTTAGTTAAACACGGTATCAAGTAAAATTTCCGCTAAGTCCTGCAATATGAAGATAACTTGAAGTAACTATACATACACAGACGGGATTTCTGAATAACCGTGTTAACTGTGTCCTAACATGTCTGAAACGTTCACAGATACACAAACAATGCTTTGAGGTGAATGATGTAAGATACCCGTTCTGCAGCTCTAAAGCGCAAGGGCTTAGAGATGAATGATGGAAATTCTCATTCTGAAGCTCTAAATTGCAAGGCATTAGAGATGAGTGATGAAAGATACCTGTTCTGCAGCTCTAAAACGCAATGCCTTAGCATTAAAGGATGAAAGATACCCGTTCTGCAGCTCTAAAGCGCAATACCTTAGAGATGACGGATGAAAATGCCATTCTGCAGCCCTAAAGCGCAATGCCTAAGATTAACGAATAAAAGATACTCATTCTGCAGCTCTTTCTTAACGTCTCACACCACAATTAATTTTCCATAGGGTCCCATTGTAATGTTTTTGTTCGTGGCATAGAGATAAAACAGATTTTGCAACATGTTTTTATGCTTAAATTTTTCATTGATCCAATATCTGCAATTTAAAACACATTTAACAAATATTTACCAGATTGAACTTTTTTTAATTTCATGTTTGCGTGATACCTATCAAAATTCCTATCAAAATTTAGACAAAAATACAACCCCGTGGTGATTAGACCCATGATGTGTAAAATGAGGCAGAATTAGATAGAAATCTTACATCAACATGCATTTTTCTAAAATGCTGTAGATTTAGAACCTGGTAAAGATAAATCAATGTATCCTGTAAAATGTAGAAAAGCGAACTTGTTTTTTTTGTATCTCTACCTCCTTCATCTGCAGGGCACGAGTATTCAAGGGAGATAATAGTGGTGTGAGCCCTTAATGTGATTTTATTTTCTAATGATCACCTCAATAATAACTGAAAATGTATACAAATCAATTGCATGCTGAAAAGTGCTAAACTTTTGATTCCATGTTTATTGGATTTCAAATGATTCAAGTTTTAGTCAAGTTTTTGCGCTTGAGTATTGGCCGAGTACCTTTAATATTTTGAAAATCTACAGCATCTAAGGATTTTGTATTTTCCTGGTCATTTGTGCTCAGCTTTGTCTGAAATTTTCAAATATACATGAAAAGGCATCTCTACATCTGAATATAGCATAAAAATGATCTTTAAGAAATGATTATTGAGAAAAATGTTGAAAATAATAATAAACTCAAACTAAGGGTTACCCGTCAAAATTTTGATTTTCCAGGAAAAGTATCAGTCTCTCGCTTTAATTTTGACAATTTTTTTCAAAGTAATCTGTCTTCATTGATATGTGCGTTTGTTTTACAAGCCAATAGCTCTAAAGCGCAATACCTTAGAGATGACGGATGAAAATGCCATTCTGCAGCTCAAAAGCGCAATGCCTAAAAATAACGAATCAAAGATACTCATTCTGCAGCTCTTTCTTAACGTCTCACACCACAATTAATTTTCCATAGGGTCCCATTGTAATGTTTTTGTTCGTAGCATAGAGATGAAACAGATTTTGCAACATGTATTTATGCTTAAATTTTTCATTGATCCAATATCTGCAATTTAAAACACATTTAACAAATATTTACCAGATTGAACTTTTTTTAATTTCATGTTTGCGTGATCACAATTGAGAGAAAAATACAACCCCGTGGTGATTAGACCCATGATGTGTAAAATGAGGCAGAATTAGCTAGAAATCTTATATCAACATGCATTTATCTGTGATCTCTTCCTGTAGATTTAGAACCTGGTAAAAATAAATCAATGTATCCTGTAAAATGTAAAAAAGCGAACTTGTTTTTTTGTATCTCTACCTCCTTCATCTAGGGCACGAGTATTCAAGGGAGATAATAGTGGTGTGAGTCCTTCTGCGTCATCATCATAATTATCATCGTCATCATTATCATCTTCACTATCATGGTCATCATAATTATCATCATCATTGTCATGATCATTATCATCATTATCATCACCAACAACATCATCATCAACATCGTGAGCATCATCGTCACCATCATCATAATTATCGTCATCACCGTCATCGTCATCATTATAATCATCACATCATCATCGTCATCTTCATCATTATCAGCACCAACATCATCATCATCGTCATCATGCCATCGTCATCGTCATAATCATCGTAATCGCCATCATGATCGTTATCATAATCATTATCATCATCATCATCATCATCATTATCAACATCATCATTATCGACATCGTCATCATCATTAACATTATCAGCACCTTCATCATCATTATCATCATCATGAACATTATCTTCATTAAAAACGCCATCGTCATCCTCATCATCGTCATCTTCATCATCATCATCATCATCAACATTATCATCATCGTCAACATAATCATCATCATCATCATCATCAATGTCATCATCAAATCATTATAATCATCATCGTCATTATCATGGTCATCATAATCATCATCATCATCCTTCTCATCATCATTGCCATCATCATCATCAACTTCATGATCATGATATCATCGTCACCATCATCGTCATCATCATAATCATCATCATCATCATCTTTATCATTATCAGCATCACCATCATCGTCATCGTCATCATCATCACTATCACTATAATCATTATGCCATCGTCATCGTCATAATCATCGTAATCGCAAACATGATCGTTATCATAATCATTATCATCATTATCATCAGTGTCATCATCATCATCATCATCATCATAATCATCGTCATCACCATCATTATCATTATCAGCACCATTATCATCATCATCATTGACAACATCATCATCATCATCGTCATCAACATATCATCATCATTGCCGTCGTCATCGCCATCATCGTCATCTTCATCATCATCATCATCATTATCATTCTCATCAGCACCAGCATCCAGGGGCGGATCCAGGATTTCAGCTTAGGGGTGGGCGTAAGATTTTGGTCTATTTTCGGGTCCGTCTCTAGCCTCATAAAACGGTTGCGGTAGTGCATTGACAGGGTAAAGAAGTCCGTTTTCAAATAAAATGATTTAACAATGTGTTAATTAAACCACTCATTAGCCATTATGCGTCGAGCGAGCGAAGCGCTGAGGGAGTGCATCGAAATTGTTTGATATTTTATCTACAGTAACATGGACATACATGTATGAATAAAAAAGTCCGTTTTCAAATAAAAAGATTTAACAATGTGTTAATTAAACCACTCATTACATTATGCGTCGAGCGAGCGAGAACATTTTTTATACTGAGGGTGTGCATCGAAATTGTTTGATATTTTATCTACAGTAACATAGACATACATGTATGAATAAAAAAGTTCGTTTTGAAAAAAAATGATTTAACAATGTGTTAATTAAACCACTCATTAGCCATTATGCGTCGAGCGAGCGAAGCGAGCGAGAAAAAAAATTATACTGAGGGCGTGCAACGAAATTTTATCTACAGTAACATGGACATACATGTATGCTCGAGCCATTGTGCTCGAGCGAGCGAAGCGAGCAAGATTTTTTTTTATACTGAGGGCGTGCAACGAAATTGTTTGATATTTCATCTACAATAACATGGACATACATGTATGAATAAAAAAGTCCGTTTTCAAATAAAAAGATTTAACAATGTGTTAATTAAACCACTCATTACATTATGCGTCGAGCGAGCGAGAACATTTTTTATACTGAGGGTGTGCATCGAAATTGTTTGATATTTTATCTACAGTAACATAGACATACATGTATGAATAAAAAAGTTCGTTTTGAAAAAAAATGATTTAACAATGTGTTAATTAAACCACTCATTAGCCATTATGCGTCGAGCGAGCGAAGCGAGCGAGAAAAAAAATTATACTGAGGGCGTGCAACGAAATTTTATCTACAGTAACATGGACATACATGTATGATCCGGAATTTTTAGGGGGGGGGCGCGCGCCGGGTGCGCCCCCCTCTGGATCCGCTAGTGGCACCATCATCAACGTCATCATTTCATCGTCATCTTCATCATCAGCATCATCAATATTAAGACCCTCGTTAACATTATCATTATTATCTTCGCTATCACTAACAACATCTTCATCATCAACATATCAACATCATCATCATCGTCATCTTCATCATTATCTTCATCATCGTCATCATCGTCATCATCATTATCATCACCAGCATCATCTTCATCTTCAACGTCATCATCATCATTATTATCACCATCATCATCATCATCATTGTCATCTTCATCATTATCAAAATCATCATCATCGGCATCACCAACTTCATCATCATTATTCCATTCTTATCATTATCGTCATAAACATCATCGCCATCGTCATCGCCATTGTGATCGTCATGGTCGTCGTCATCGTCATCATCATCATCATCATCATCACCATCATCATCAATAAATGTATTGTTATCATCTTCATCATCAACGTTATCATCATCACTATCATCGTTATATTGATCATCTTCATCAACATCAACGTCATTATAATCATCATCATCATTATTATCATAATCATCGACATCGTCATCGTTATCGTTATCGTCTTCGTAATCATCATCATACTCACATCATCATCGTCATCACTAGCATCCTCCTCATCTTTGTCATCATCATCAGCATATTCATCATCGTCTTCATCATTATCATCATCATCGACATCGACATCAACATCATCAGTGCCATCGTCGTTATTATTATCATCGTCATCATCGTCATCATCATAATGGTAGTCATCGCCAACATCATCGTCATCGTCATCATTTTCATCATCAGCAGCACCGTCATATTCATCATTATCATCATTATCATCATCGTCATTATCATCGTCCTCACCATCATCATTATCTTGCCATCGTCATCGTCATAATCATCGTAATCGCCATCACCATCGTCCTCATCATCATCATCGCCATCGTCATCATCATCATCCCAATCATCATCATCATATCATCATTATATTCATCATCATCATCATTATCATCCAAAAGGCACGCTGACATATTAACCTATGGTTTACATAAACATTACCTGTGCTACATGTATAAATAAACCATTTGGATCTGCACACTTCCTGTATTGTGCTTAGCGTCGTCAGGGATACAGCGTAATTAGTACACACATATGTATTCGGCATTGTGTGTACATTTGAATTTTATTCAGTTAATTTGTTAGCGTAATTTTCTAAGTTGTAAGGCTTCCGAGTGCTTCGTCAACTGTTTCAGTGTATGTGTTAATAAGCATATTCTGCCTTTAATATTATCCCATGTATCTACATGATCTTTGCGTACATTTGGCGAACATGTAATATATCGGATTTCCTGTTATGTAATGCATTGCCCAGGGATAACATTTATTTCTGGCAGATATAGCTCGTTGAGGTGTAATTAGACAAGGCCATGTGTATTGCTTCTGAGGTTAACTAACGACTAACGTGTATCTCGCCTTTATCATGTACACATTGTGTATACACAAGTTTCTTAGTATTACTTAATATTTTTATTAGAACATCGTTTACTGTGAATTATCGTTTAATATATCACGGTTTGGAGTTCAATTGTAAACAATAATTTCACGAGCACGAAGAAGTGCGAGTGAAATTATTGTTTACAAACAATAATTTCACTCGCTCTTTTTACAAACAATAATTTCACGAGCACGAAGACAATAATTTCACGAGCACGAAGAGCGAGTGAAATTATTGTTTACAATTAAACGACAAACCGTGATATATTATAGATAATTCACCGTAAAAGATGTTCTTTTTCTATTCTAATACCCCTAAAATGTGAAAATAACGCACACATCTGGAATCTTTCGCATTGCTTTGCTTCCTCTCCTAACGTTGCATACGTTACAATGCGTAATGCGCAATGCGCAATGCTTATTCTCCTAACGTTGCAAAAATTACAGTGATATATCGTTCAATATAACGAGATATTTTAAACTAGGTTAAATAGTGCGGGTGTATTAGAATATATAATAATGTCTGCCTGAACGTATTGTATGATACGCTATGTAAATAATTAGGGCTAAATGTTTGTCAACAAAACACTGAACCTCTGCGATAGGAGAATTATTTATTTTGTAAGACCGTTTCTTAATTGTTTTATACTTCGTTGTAATGTGGCAATTACTTACTTCAAACTATTGTTCGAGGCACTTGTTCCTAACCAAATGTTTTTTGGATTTTTAAGACACAATTCAACTAGTAACTAAATAAAATGAATATCATGTAACCATACATTTTTAGTGGTAAATAAATATACCTTACTATTCAAAATCGGTTGAGAAATAAATATATCACATGCAAACGTTATTTTTAATATGACCTTTTCAATGCAAAATTCTGCTGCAACAAACATTTAAAAAAATAAAACAAAATTTAGAATTTCTATCCAAAATGATTTAAATGTGTTAAATAAAAATAAATTAAAACACTCTGAAAGTTCTAAAGTAGAATATTAAAGCTAACTAAAGTTATTGGTATCATTTGATTTTTTTGCCCTCCCTTCATCAAGGAATTTACATGGAAAAAGCCGCACCAAAATAACGTTTTGGCTGTAAAATATTTATTTCTCAACCGATTTTCAAAACTATGGTAGTTTTATTTACCACTAAAAAGCCAGTTCCAATGATACATAATTTGTGTTCGTCTTCCTAAAATTATTCATGTTATTGACGAAAAACGTTTGGCTGAAACAAGCGCCCGAACAATAGGTTCTATGCTAATTGTCATTTTCAGAAATAAGGCGAATATGCTGCACAGTGTTTCAAAGTATGGCAGTTATTATAATCTTTTTTTTATTATTATTTAAGTGAAGTATTTTGTAAATCCCATTATGCATTCATCACACTCTTTGTTGGTTGACCATATATATGCCATTTATTAATATGACATTGTCTTGTATTCGTATAGCTCGCTGTTTGTGTGGCGTTGAGTATATACGGTAAGTCGATTCGTTTATATCGTTATTACAATAAAACATGTTTTAAGAGTTGTCAAGTATTCTAACATTATTTTATGATAACTTTGCACAGAAGCATGTGCATTTAAACTTATATTACTTCTGAGTGGCATCGTTCTTTAGAAAGGCATCATATAGCTACTGTTTGGAGGCAGCCATTGAGTGGTATTCTCATAACTATTTGGATTTATTTTATGAGAAGCAATTGAATTCGGCATTTTAGTTGTGAAATAGAAGTTTTATTTCATACTGTGAAAGAAAGATTTTTATTTTTTATTTCTCAATGTAATAAACAGCTTGTTATAGAAAATAACTGTTCACTGTATATTTTTAACTTGGACATTTCTAAGAAAATGAGCTAGTATATAGCGTTAGAAAATCGGTCAAGTATTTTAGGATTTTTTGCCATTTTGTAATTTTAATGAGGTAATGTAAGGCAGAGATGTGAGTTTGTCGTTGTTTTTCCTTTTTGGAAACAACGTTTTCCAGAATATCGTATGCAAGTTATATCATCGGGTTGATAATAAAATGACGAGAAGAAAATGAGTCGTAAGTTATTGAAATCGCTCAAGTATTTTAGAAGCCATCTTGGGTTAAAATAACTACTTTATCATACTGAACCCTGGAACTTTACCAAAAACACTTTATTGTGCATATATTTGTTTTTCAAGGCTTACACGGTGGACCCTTATGTCACTGACTGTTCCAAAGCGGTACCCCTGATGTCAACCCATATATGTTTGTGATGTGCTTTTTAACTGTATATGTTTGTGATGTACTTTTGAATCACCTTTGCCTTGTAATACTTGTAGAGCGTTGTGGCCTAGTGGTAGAGCATTGGACCATGATCGAAAAGTCGTGGGTTCGATCCCCGCCATTGCCATATGTGTTGTGTCCCTGAGCAAGAAACGTTATCTGCATTTGCTTAGTACTGGTTCTACCCAGGAAGACATCGAGAGTGATTCAAATAAGTTCATAGAGCTTTCGTTACAATCGATGTAAAATAAATACGTTTAAACTAATACTTGTTGCAGTGACTGTATTCTGTGAATGCAACTCTTCCTGTTGTACTTATAACCTTTTCTTTACATAAAAGAACATTTGTTGTTATGTCGTCAATAACAGATTTCATTTCATCTTGAAGTTATCAAGCTCTCATATTTTCACTCGTTCTTCGCATTCGTGAATATATAACGTGTTCTCACATCTCGATGATTTCGAAATAAACCTGATATTCACAGCAAAACATCAAATATCATCTATACCGGGAACTTGATTTGTAAATGAGAAAGTGTCGATTATTACGGATGGCGTTAGGTATACCTAACTGGTTCTACCAAGGACAAGGAAGTGGATGGTCTGCCTATGTTACTAAAATATCGACTGTCATATATAGCCTTAAATGAGCTGAAAATGATGCAAAACACAATTTAACCGACCAACCGACCGACCGACCAGCCAACCATTAAGCAAGGCTCAGGCGCGGAACATTGTGAGTTTATCTTAGCTAGCAGGCTACGTACTCCACAAGATGTGTCGGTCTGAAGGTGACTTTAATAGGGCGATCACATGTACTATACTGCAGCAAGTGTAGAAGGAAGATTGAGAGAATCAAGTTGATAATGTCAGATTATGTTTATTTAGGATGTATTTGAATCACTCCGCATTTCTCTACTGCGGCTCTAAATAACCTGTATAATGATCAATTAACCGTTCAGCAACAATGCGTTTACATATAAGGGTAAATAATGCTAATCTGCATACGTCATTCTGATTTTAGGACCTGTGGAAGGTGTTAACTACGTTGTCGCACTCATGGGGCATCAGGCCACAGATATAGAATATAAGTTTATTCTGACCAACACATACAGCGAATCGATAACAATCACAGCCAACGGTAAGAAAAACTCGTTTCTAATTAGGTCACAGCTTAATTAGATTACTCCTCATTATCCATTTGTAGGCTAACGGATCACTGTCCCACTTTGACAGAATCTCAGTTACGAGGTTACATTTATCTACTGTAAAAGTGCAATCAAGTTTAATCGCTAATGACACTAACACCACCTCCCTCTACACCAATATCAAATTCCGACTAGAATACATCTTGCAGGAGTCGAAGGTTATCGATATTATAAGAATTTGTCATGGGTATTCGGTGAAGATCTAGAATTCCAACACAAAGTATAATTATTTTTATCGGAACCGAGGCTCTGCCAGTTAAAACAGTTATACCGAGAGTTGGAATTTCGCTATCTGAACCGGATAACGTCATGCAACTGTCAACTGTCATTGTTGATATCAGCGCGCACCTTTAACTTACCCCATATGTAAGATCAAGCTTTCCAGCACCCATATAAAACGCGTTTCCCTTTATCCAGTATGTAGGAAATTCACATCATCATCATCGCCACCACTACGATCAAATGCCATATGTTAATACAAGTGCATCTAACAGAAAAATCGTCACCTCCGACACGACCGAACAAACCTGATTAACGTTCCTCTCACCTGCCCAAAATGAAAAAAAAAGCAAATTTAGTTTTATATGTGATTTCGTTGGAGTTTGTGCATGTTTTGCATATCGTTTTAAGCGTCTTTGAACGAAGATTTTGAAAATAATAATGTTTTTGCACAATGTTTTTTATTATTATTAATATTTTGTAAACATGCAACCGTAATTTGGGCATCATACGACGGAATCTCAAGTTACTTCAAAATGAGAAATAAATGTAAATGAAAACTCATAATGAAAATAATTCTGTTTTGGTATACTGAAGGCTGTGCCTAGCTGAAAATCCCATGCCAACTAATATAACGTTACGTATTTTTACCTCGAAAGTGACCTCGTATTGAACTGCATGAAGCCATTTTCTGCCATCGACAGTGATGATGCATATTAACCAAATACACGCGTTTAAGTGAGGTTTCCAGTAAAAGATGAACATGCAATATATCATCCTTGTTATATTTAACGTTACCGTCACTACTGTTCTTTGATCGGACAAAAGATGTCGATTTATTTATAGGTTCGCCGACGTTTGTTTGCAAAAATTGTATTCTTACGCCAGAAATAGTCTTCTCAAACTCATCGAGTAAGATAGGGAGTTTTTCTCAATTTTAATAAAGTTTTCTATTTCCCTGTTTATTTAAGATAATACGCATCCTAATTTTGCATAAATATTACACAGTTACTACATCCTTTAATATTTTCACATTTACGACGTGCGCCTGCAAAGTGGGACCTACTTTTTCGGTTATAATTTCCAGTGTATGTTATTTGGCACTTCCGAAATCGCGAAAAAGATGATAATATTGCAATTTTCTTTTGGATATGGACGATTTCTATACAGCATTTGACAAAGCAAGGTAGCTATATGATTGTTTCACCTAGCTAAAGTTGTTTGCTTATTCGATCGCCTCCCGATTAGCATGAAACATTCATAAAACCGTACTCATATCCAGCTGTCAAACCTCCATAATATCCCGTGCAAGCATGCACGTGAAGATATAAAAATAGGCATAAAAATAAGCCCAAATTGTAAATGTATTTGAAAATATAGGTGTTTTATTTTTTATAAATTATGGGTATTGTGACATTAAATTTTGACAAAATTCAAAAGGCACTGCCAGAGGTAGACACTAAAGTTGACGTCTTCATAATTATTTTGTCCAAAGCCGTAAAAGAAAAAGAACTTGAGATTCCGTCGTATGATGCCCAAATTACGGTTACATTTTTAAAAATATTAATAATAAAAAAAAAAATATGCAAAAACATTATTATTTTTCAAAATCTTCGTTCGAAGACGCTTAAAACGATATGCAAAAAACATGCACAAACTCCAACAAAATGACATATAAAACTAAATTTACTATTTTTTCATTTTTGGCAGGTGAGAGGAACCTTAAACCGTTCTGCATACTTTTTTTCTGAACAACTTTCTAGATAGGCGTTATGGTCTAATGTTGTTCTCCATAACACATTAATGCATGATATGGTCGCTACTTCAATCATTGGATCGTTCAAGAAAGAACAACGTACTTCCCCATTCACTATATGTTCTGTTGGAGGTGGATTATTCAACATGTTTAGGCAATTGAAGACAACATTATACGTCAAACAGAGAATTCAGGTTAAAATAATAGGTGAAGGCTTGTCCGAATCTCTAAAAAAGGCTTTATTTTGCGTCATTTAAAGAACGAAAGGAGCGTATTGAATTAGCAACATATATAAATGGATGGTTTGAATGCATTTGATAATTCCTACATCCCCTGATCGACATTTCTATATACATGCACTTTGATTATATATTATATATATCCTTTATATACAATTTTAATATATTTGGTTTTTTTTCATGCTCCCCGAAATTCTCAGGGCAGCATATAGTTTCCATCATGTCCGTCCATGTGTCCGTCCGTATGTCCGTTCGTCCCACTTTCATGTCTGCTCAACTCCCCATGCGTTTTTCATGATGTCTAGTAGAGCATATGGTCAGGACGTTCTGAACGTTTTGGCGGAGTTACGGGACTTACAGCTCTTCCTGCGTTTTTTTCATCTGATTTTCACGAAATTCATAAGAAGTATTATTATGATGTCTACTAGCGCATATTATCAGAACATTCCAGTTAAAGGATTTTGGCGGAGTTGGAAGTTTTTAGAATCCAAAACTTGTCCGCTCAACACCTACATTTTTCGTCCGATTTTCACGAAATGTCATAAGTAGAATAACTATGATGTCTAGTAGAAACTATTGTCAGGATAGTCGAGTTAAATGAAATTTGGCGGAGTCATGGGACTTTCAAGCTTTTCAAATTTTAAACATTTCCGGTTTAGTCCTCCTACAGTTTTTATCCGTATTTTATTTCACATGTGTAACTTCATTCGTGGAGCATGCATCGGTTATACCGATTTCTTGTTTATCTCTATTTTAGTTCTTCTAAACTACTTCTAATACTAGAAATGCTATAAGATAGAACTACAATCGAACTCGTTAACAACATGTTGTCATTGTTTGTTGGTTATACATTTATTTGATATTTCTTCTCAGAATAAGAAACAGTTGATGTTACCTTTAAGCTCTAGTGTGCTGCCATACCGTTGCAACTACATATTTTCAAATATAATGCATTTACCGACAACACCTTTATAATACACTATATTCATATTTTAACGTATGTTTCAATCAGCATTACGTTTTATAATTTAGGTTCTGGAAACAAAGTCTTGGACAACGTAACTATTCAAGCTCAAGGCAGAAAAGATATTCTGACCACTTTGTTTACCCAAATGCAAGCCCTAAACGGTTCGGAAGTAGCCAACAAGAGTATCATTGTTTCATCAGTTCCGGAGAACTCCACTTTCACGCTACAGGTATTCGTGATACGTACAGATACCAACTATGTAGAGGGCTTCATGGGTATTCCTACTGAGATCCTCGCAGGACCGGTTCCAACTTCGGACTTTTACGAGTACAGGGTCGTGACGTTTTGTGCTACCGGCGGATATTGCCAGTTTGCGATCGCGGCATACAAAGAACCTGCAGGAATCTATATAACATTTCCCGAGAAAGCAGAAAGCATCGTATTCTGTATCGGCAAGACCTACTTTCGAAGCGAACGCGATACAGAAATCACGTTGCAGCCGTTCGACGCCGTTCAGTTTGAAACCAAATCTGATCTTACGGGAACCCACATTTATAGCAAACAACCAATAGTGGTATTTGTTGGTTCACATAACGTAACGTACAACGGAAGTATTGTTGCACACACCGTGGAGCAACTGCCAGCTTCGTCACACTGGGGTATGAAATACGCTGTTAGAACATTGGGGGCGAACGGCTATGGTGATATACTGAAGATCTCATCAAACTGGAACAACACCAAAGTGATAATGAAAGGCTTCCCGACATTTGTGATTAAGGACACAAAGCACACAGTTACGAGAAGACTGGACAGAGATATGGTCAGCTTTATAAATGCCTCTCATCCAATACAGGTATGATACTTTATAAAAACGTTATATTATACATGTTACGCATCAATCAGTGCAAGTAAGAACTTGCCTTGGGATCTTGAACATTTTATTATGGACTTTTCAACTATGGAGGCTAGCTAATATCTCTGTGTTTGAGTTTCTCTGATTCTATCAATGTTTGACTAACTACAGACGTGGATGAATACAGAACTTCATTACATTTTGGATGAATGGTATTTGGGAGAGCTATGTTCGATCAAGTTTGTTTCGAGGTCAGGTATTATTGTGTTGCCCTGTCTACTGATATACATACCTTTCATGGGATAAAAAGATTCATGTATTTAGAGTCTTTTGTCGTTTGACAATACATGGCACTGAGGTTTCATTACACATTGCGTTTTTGCCGTTGATCTTTGAGCCAATTTCTTATTTATCCCATAACGTCCCTTAGCAGTGTCGAACGCCTATTTCATATTATAGTGTATGTACACTTGTGTAATACAGCCTGTATAACGATTGTGACTGGTTGAGCATGAAATGCATTACACTTATCATAACACTACGCAAGTTTTGTTACCTAAAACTTAAATAACATATAATGCCCTTGACCAGATTCTAGGATATGTGTAGAAGCGGTCATGGGCAATATAACGTACACAATTATCAGTTATATTAATGGAATAAGTCTCAAAAGAATATGCGAAAACAATAGCAACATGTGGTAACCTACATTTTTACAGAAATTATAATTTTGCTCTTATTGCAATGTAACAGGAGGTAATTTCACAAATGGTAAACTTCGGCTCCCTATAACTTTATAATGGCAAGGAAATTGTCGATTGTTTTAGCGGTTTTTATAACTTGAGACCCATAACAATCATTTTGTAATGTTTAATCTTGCTCTTTACCTTATTTGCGTTTTTTAATTTGAAATAGTATGTTTTAATTAAATGGGAGATAACTCTAATACTTGACCGTTCCAAGGCGGTAGCCCTATTGTCAACCCTTTTGTGTTTGTGATGTCTTATTTGGACTTTTATTCATCTTTAAATTTGTTCTTTGTTTCTGTGTGTGTTTGTGGTTGACTGTCGTCCTTGAATGCTGCTTTTCCTGTTCGAATGTTATATCTATATTTATATTGGAATACAAAAAGTAAGTGAAAAAGAAGATCAGCCTATTGAGTAAGTCATGCCGATGATTTAAAATACTTCACAATATAAAATAACATTATATGTTTTAAGCTAGATTGCATAAGGGCTTGCTAAATTTTAATTTTTCAGTTTAATTGATTTATTATAAACCAGGTTCTAGTGCACCAAACCTTACACTTACCGTACTATCATCCCTATAAAACGGGACAGTGTAAAGAAATTCCCGCCATGAACAATTTTCTAACCAACAAATCAGCATTAATAGGCAATATAAGTAAAACACAAAGATGCTCGTGTATATATAAATACCAAAATACAATAGCCTAGAAAGCCACAAAGAAGGTAGTCAATGAATTGGCAGAAACCAGAGCAACAAGAGAATAAACCATTGAGGGCACGACAAGACAAGATTGCAGACAAACATCAAACGTCACCGACCTTTTGGGCTTTAGGTAGATGTCATCATGGGGTCCACAGCCTGTCCGGTAATCGCACAATTAAAGAGGAAAGAATAGTGGCGAACTGTAAATGGGTCCACCACCAAAACATGTAGTGGGCCCACCACCACACAAACTCTTTGATAATCAACGTTGTTTATGTGAAGTCACATAACGTTCTGGCGTCAAATGACGTGATTTTATGACGTTTTGACGCTAAAGTTTGTTTGACGTCGTGGCGGTTTAATGACAATTTTAAGTATTCCATATTTCTGTATATTATTTTATGTGATATTTTATGTTCCCATTTCTTATATGTGTCACCCTTTTGGGTTCTATCTCTTTCATATTACCCTGGGTTCGATATAAATCGTTACAGAGATGGTTTTCAATATAGTGTTTATTCTATTCTCATAGATCGATGCGTCAAACAACGTCAACTCGATCTGTGAATATATAGAGATTATTTAACTGCTGGGATCGATTATAGGGAAATCCTTCACGAGATGGTAGGCGTGTGGTTCTTTTCACGAACGAGCGTATGCGAATGAGTGAAAAACAAAACACTTCTACCGTCTCGTGAAGGATTTCTCTATAATCGAACAAAGCAGTTAAATAATATATTTATTACATCTTAAATCAGTTGATGCATGATTTTAACCGAAATTATTTGCGTTATTGAACGTTATCGGCGGATGACGTCGACGTCATCACCACTGTATTGACGTCATAACTCAGCGTCACAGTTAGTTATTTTTGTGTTCGGAGTTAGTTAACAATATTTAGCGATTATGAATATTCTTTCACTGAGAAATCCCAATCTTTTATCGATGAAAATGTATTAAATAAAAATTCAAATATAAGCATTACATACATACTTATTTTCGAGTACAAAGTACAACAACGTGTGTAACTCTATTGAAACCTTGGCAAAATGCACTCTATTACATGAATTAAACAATAACAATAACAAATACCAGGGTAAGAATATATGTAAATATATGTCAACACATGTCAACAACACAAATTATGTTTTACACAGACAATGACCTTGTAGTCCGATTTGCCTCGGCAAAATGCACTGACGCATAGCGGTGAACGCATGCACGTGTACCATTAGTATGTTAGTATGTTAGTAAAAGATGGTCAAAGGGAGACTATAAACATAATCGATTTATTTGATATAGTGTGGCGTAAAGAACAACATACAATTGTCTTTTGTAAATATATGTATTTTGACCTAGCGTAACGACGGACTTATTGCGCCGGTCACATATGATTTATAATTCATACCTATTTTCATAAATCTTTAATCTTTCATAAATCTTTAATGAAATGGGAACTGGTTTAAAATCCTATATGAACACCACATGTACGGTTTGATACTGGTAACGAAAGCAGTCTAGAATACATTCACATGTGACATGTCTGCAGTGTCAGCTTGTCATAGTAAAACACTTCGATTAGTTCAGTTGAAAGGATAGACTTTTGTGAGAATTAAATACATTTGAAACATCAGTTAGAACACGTTTATAATAGAATCCCTGGAAATAATTAATGAATCTGACTTTAAATATTGTATTTGTCTTCCTTATAGAAAACCGATTTAGAACGGATAAAAACTTGAAGCATCATATTTGTTTCAAAATTACATTTATTAACATATTTATTTCCTGAGGCTGTATTAGAAAGGGATTAGTAGTATTAATGTTGATATTCTATAGCTGTTTATGCATGTTGCCATGACATTACGTATATGTTAAGCAAAAAACAAATCACATGGCACACTTTTTTCTCCGTGTTTTGATAAAGATTTACACATACTTGCTATTTCCAATTAACTTGATGAATATATAACTATGAAATAATGAAAAATGTTACTGAGCTAGAGAAAATCACGTCAATATTTCATGAAGGTTGTACAGATAACAGGATTGCCATATGCCTCTGATGAGCCAATGAAACTTGGTATGACTGTCGTTCCCGCAATAGAACACTTCCAACCGAACTTCTGGGTATCCTGTGATGACGATGCAGCCGGCGAGTTCCATCTAGTATCAGGTATGCTGAGTCGTCGATTGTATTAACAAAGAATAAATAGATGCATGACATGTTGTATGAAACACTAATATATGAACAGACGTGATGTATAGTTGATAAAAGAAACAAACTATGATTATGAATAGAAAACACACTGTCCATCGTATTGTGGACCATTTGATTTATCCATATTCTTATATATATCCCATATATATGGTGGCTGATTTCTGCCATGTCGCCCGCCAAGACGACAAAAGGACGGATTTCACGCGCCAAGACGACATTTGAAAGGCGCCAAGACCACAAATAAATGTGGCCCGTTGTCGTCTTTTTGCGTGGCAATTTGTCGTCTTGGCGCTTTATTTTTGTCGTTCTGTCGTCTTGTCTTGGCGCCCGCCAGAACGACAATACGACAAAAGGCTATATTTGTCGTCTTGTCGTCTTGGCGCCCGCCAGAACGACAAAACGAAAAGACAACAAAAGGTTGTATTTGTCGTCTTGTCGTCTTGGCGCCCGTCAGAACGACTAAACGAAAAGACGACAAAATGCTGTATTTGTCGTCTTGTCGTCTTTTCGCCTTCCGGTAGACATACGCACTGTAATTAATTAGAGCCAAAGCATTAAACTCCCAAAAACTTCTACAGCAACACATAACATGAAGTGAAGCAACTTTTCTATTGAAAGGAAAGCTACACGTGAACGGTATGGTGTTAAAACATATATTATTTCTCGGGTAGTATGAGCATCTGTAAAACATAGGAAGTGTGTTTTACTAACTAAACGAATTCCGTGCGTAGCCCCAGATAGCATGCATATGTTGGGCCAACATCAAACCAATATCATCACTTTTGTTGGCCCTGCATTGGTCTTTTACGTTGGGCCTATTTGATTCTGCTCATCGTTTCCACGTTGGCCCTACATGTTGGTTTATTGTTGGGCCAATGCCTTGTGATAATAATAAACAATTGAGCCAACATCAAGCCAACTGTGATTTGATGGTGGAAAATAGTTGGGCCAATATTATGAAACACTGTTGGCCGGATGTTGGTCTTTTATTTTGGGCCCATTTGATTCTGCTCATCGTTTCCACGTTGGCCCAACATGTTGGTTTATTGTTGGGCCAATGATTTGTGGCAATAATGTAAAGTTGGACCAGTATAAAACCAACTGTGGAAAATACTTTGCAGAGGTAGCTATATAGCTGTTAAAATATGACTTGCATGTAGAAATACACAACTTTGCTCGGACACATTGGCTCTACTTAATTACAGTGCTCATGTCTACCGGAAGGCGAAAAGACGACAAGCATTTTGTGGTCTTTTCGTTCTGTCGTTCTGGCGGGCGCCAAGACGACAATATGACAAATACAGCCTTTTGTCGTCTTTTCGTTGTGTCGTTCTGGCGGGCGCCAAGACGACAAGACGACAGAACGACAAAAAAAAAGTGCCGAAACGAGGTCGCCTCGCGAAAAGACGACAACAGGCCACATTTATGTATCGTCTTGGCGCCTTTCAAATGTTCTCTTGGCGCGTTAAATCCATCGTCTTGTCGTTTTGGCGCCCGCTCTTGTCGTCTGAGCGGCGGGCGCCAAGACGGCAAGACGACAAAATGCTGTTTTGTCATCTTTTAGCGTGGCGACGACAAGACGGCATGGCAGAAATCAGCCACCATATGTATATGTTCCTCTCACATAATATTTTGACATTTTAAAAACATATAGTATGTTAACAGTTAAATGATCTGTGAAGATTTGGGGTTATACTATCAAAACAATAGAACTTATAATATTAAAATTAATCACCCTCATAAAACAAAATACTTGTATAACCATTAGGTATATTCGTCTACCGTATAATTAACAGAAAAACAGAACTCGTCTAGCATTCGTGTTAGTTCTCCAGCAGGCAATACGACATACAGAATAACGGATTTCAAAGGAATAGAATACACGAAGTATACGATAGGCATGATTACAAATACCCAAAACGACCGGCACCACTCATCCAAGGTAGAAAACACAGCTACATACACTACTGGTGTCGCTGGGATCGTCAAATGCAACTCCACGGCTGTTATGCCCATGGGAACACGTCATTCGGACATTGTGGTAGTATAAACAATAATATATTTCTGTTTTGTTGTCAACGCCTCTACTAGTTATTAGGATTCTTGACATGAGACAATAATACACAGTCGCTCATGTCATATCCTCCATTGATCACGTACCTTACGGACTGGAAGTGCAATACACATGGGTACTCATTAGAGATATAACTAGTTACAGACACAACATAGCAGGAAACAGCACATCCGGTTGGTTTGCTTTAATTAGACCTTAACGCTTAGTTATAGTGGTATAACTAAGCGTCAATGTCTGATTTCTCTAAACCAATCGGATTTGCTGTTGCCTGTTATGTTGTGGCTGTAAAAATATTCTGGATATGTTATTGATATTTGGAAATGCAGTTCATCATAAATATTTACAGTTTTGTTAAGATAAAAAATTTAAAACTGTAAGTAAAAACGGTAAGCAATTGCAAGGGGTCAAAACAATGTTGACCTCTGACCCGATGTTAGTATAAATAGAAAAAATATTTCTTAGAGGACATTCAACCCCGCCACCCCCACTCTCCCTTCCTATTTCCTTGTTGATGCTTAATAGCAGACATGTTTATTTGCATGGTAAAGTACGTTTCCCAGAATTATAACGAGGTTTCAGTTTTTAACAGATTATCCACATCCTCACTTTACTATGGGAGGGGCATGGATAACCATTCACTATGGGAGGGGCATGGATAACCATTTACTATGGGAGGGGCATGGATAACCATTTACTATGGGAGGGGCATGGATAACCATTTACTATGATTTACTATGGGAGGGGCATGGATAACCATTTACTATGGGAGAGGCATGGATAACCATTTACTATGGGAGGGGCATTGATAACCATTTACTATGGGAGGGGCATGGATAACCATTTACTATGGGAGGGGCATGGATAACCATTTACTATGGGAGGGGCATGGATAACCATTTACTATGGGAGGGGCATGAATAACCATTTACTATGGGAGGGGCATGGATAACCATTTACTATGGGAGGGGCATGGATAACCATTTACTATGGGAGGGGCATGGATAACCATTTACTATGGGAGGGGCATGAATAACCATTTACTATGGGAGGGGCATGGATATAAAAAATTATAATCGCAAAGACGTCACGGTACGGAACGTTTTCTAACGTTATGTGACGTTTTGAGTGCAAATAGTTCACATTAGTACTAATGAACGTTTTTATAATACGTTTCACACGCGTTACATAAATAACGAACTATTGTATCACCGAATATTTTTCGACGGAGGGGATATATACTTTACGATGTTTTTATCGTTAAGATTCATTGTGTATTGTCGTGTTAATTGACTATTCAATACTAATTTCTATGTATATTGACTTTATTGTTATAGATTTTCTTTTGATGAAATGTACTAATATTTATACTGTCTTGTCAGTTTTGGCGTTAAAGTCAGGACAAACGCGTGATGTTTACACATAATACGAGGGTCATTCAATAAGTTCTGTCACTAAGGCGTTTTAAACAAGTATGTGCTTATTGTGCGTGTTGATGTTTGATACCAAATGAAAGAAAGTTTCTTTACCATACCATTGATGGTAAAATGAATGCTGTATCTTTTGTGTGACGAAAGTTATGGAACATTTAATACACATCACTTATACACACTGAGGCATTTTCGTCCTGAGTTTTTTCAGGTATGTTAATTGTTACTTTTTTTAAATGCCTGTTTCTCTTTAAGTACTTGTCGAATACCTTTGAAATTTCTCTTACATTACCAGTTATATCTGTGCATTACAAGATTCAGAATTTAAGCTTGGTAGATGAAACGGCATTGTCTTAAAAATTAACATTTTAAGCTAAGGTGTAAAATTAATTTAATGATAAATGGACATTAAATGGAAGGGCAGTCTTCTGAAATAGCGTTTTTGGATGATCAATATTTTCACTAAACATTGTACAAAATTCTACAATAATGTGTTGAATATGCAATTTAAACACTGAAGGACTAGTAATTGTAAAAAATATATGAAAACATATTAATACTATGAGAATAATTACGACATTTAAAAGATATTGTAACATTTCCGTAAACAAAATGAAGAAAATCAGTGTTATTTCTGCTAAAATTAAGGGATATGCATTCACTCATATCTGGTTTGCAGCAAGACCTTTCTGAATATCCGACAATCATTTTCATGGATTATGGGCGAATAACAACAGATGACGTACAAGAAAATTTAAAAGCATAGATTTATTCAAATAATTTTTACAACGTTTTGTAACAAGGACATTTTCAGAGATGCCAGTATCCAAAAGGTGTGGTAAGGGGAGGTAATTCAGGGGTATAAATAACCGGAAATTTTTCATTTTTGTTCTGGAATTTAAGAGAGCGAACCCAGTAGTACTATAAATACACTACTTTATCTCAGTGTAATACCCAGTTCAAAGGATATATGCCTAGTGACAGAACTTTTTGAAGCACCCTCGTATTGCCTACTGACCATTCAATTTCGGCAACCTTGTCTTTTAAACTCTTTATGTTGTGCATGGTCATGTTCATTGACTACTTACTTTACTTAAGTTTGTGGTTTCTTGAGGATTAACGGTGTCATTGCATTTGGGAGCATCTTTCTTCTTTTTTTCTCTTTATGATATTACATGTGTAGATTTAACATTTATCCAATTTATTCCAGTTCATTAAATTATAGTTTAACGTTTAAAAAAGTCAGTGTTGTCATGGTAAAACAATTAGTTTTTCATATAACACGATGTTCACTATAACCGAGATCGGTATATAATAAAATTATTGCGGATGAAAAGAAAATGTTGGCCAACAATTGAAATGACATTGTTTGAACCAAGTATTCGGAACTAAGCGACTTAGTTCTATGTAAGCTAGATGTATGGATAATACGAAAGTTTGCAAGCAGTACATTTACAGAAATAAGCTCGACCCAGAAACCAACACTTGTAAACTTGTTTTCCAGTCACCAACAGCCTCAAACACGACCGGAGGAAGATGTAAAGGTAGGTTATTTGATTTACTATTTACCTTTGCATCTAAAGAAAATATCAAATGCATTTTTCTTCAAAGAATAAGATCATGCTAATGAAATGCAATGCGATGGGGGCATTACACTCTGTTAACACAGGAAAGGTCATGTTGGGACAGAGGCAGATGAGATGAAGCAAAACATGTCCATCAGACGAGACACCAGGCGTGATCGAATCTGCGGTTGCACTTCGGTGACATGTCATGACGCCACTTGCGTAAAGTTCAAGTGTTTTAGTAGTAATACAACGACTATCGATATATTAGTTGTCCACATCAGTTTACAAACTTTAAAACAGAATTAGTTTCTTTCAATTTAGCGTAGAAAGAACAAAACAATTTGGTTTTATATGCAACCGCAACTTCTTAACATTTTCATTAACCAGCGTATAACAACGGTACGTTTAATGTGGACACTATTATTCTTTCCAGTTACCTCGCAATTTCTATAAAGTGTCTTATTACCTTGCTAACAGAAAGTCAGACAGCCACCACGACCTATACCGCCGGTGTATCTACCAAGCTGGTTCCCCATATGGTCAGCCTTACCGATACAGACGATATCCTCAAGCTACGAGTTCTGAACTGTGGACAAGCTGCTGTCCAGTTTTACGAGAAAAATGACGCTACGAATAACTCGATACTAATCTTACTTAGTCGAAAACATATATCAGTGACGGAATGCTTCCCGACATGTAACGTATCCACAAGACACGAAGAGACGTGAGTGTGAAATTATTAGTTTATACACATTTATTGGCATGATAGCTACTGGGTGATTTTGGATTCATTATGTGGCATACTATTTGAATTGAGGCCTTAATTGTTGTGTATATTTAAAAAGATTTAAGCTAACCAGTAGGCAGAGAGGCTGCTGACCGTTCCAAATCGGTAACCCTGTATTCACCACTCGTTGTGTTGTGTATTGTCTTTTTCACTGTATATTTTATTTGCTCTTTGTTTGTGGTGCAGTGCGGACCTACGGTGCTATTGTGTTTGGGTGCTGTGATTTCTAACGGATTTTTTTTCTCTTTTTTATAACGCAAAACATAAAGGATATTTGTTTTTTTGGAGTGAATAACAGATTTTATTTCAACGAGAAATGAGAAAACTTTCTATTTTTACGAATGCAAAGCTTCGAGATAAAATAAAATTTGTTATTATTGTATGCCTTAAAATCTAAATGTATGCAAAAACAACTGTATTGGGTACGTTATCTGCTCAGTATGGTACAATTGCAATTTTTGGTTTACCTTTTGTTTCTATAATACTTAACCGATTTCAGTAAAAGTTCTTATAAAAGAAAATGGCAAATTCACATTTCCGCTGTAAATGACAACATTTCTTAAGTTACTTCTATGTTGGAAGACTCAAAATGAAATCTCTTTAATAGCAATGCAAAAACATAAACGATAGTTTCATTGCTGTTGAAATATTGTCTGCTAGGAAAATAAGTGCTGCAAAAATTTCTTGGCAAGTCCACATAGTCTAATTGCCCAAATTGCCGTTAGTAATAAAAAACGCTTAACTATAGTTACAGGCCACACATGTAGTTTTTTCTCTAGCCAAAGCTTTTTTCAATGAGAGCAATAAGCTTGCCTTTGTAAAGGTTGTGTAGTAAAGTTGTACATGTATGACATGTGGAAAATTCATACTTCATAAGTACTTATAAATAAAACTTTGAAACTTGAGGGGTATTTCACATTTTAATATAACCTCTCATGAACAGACTCAGTAAAACGGAGTTTGCTATGTCTCTCTCTTGTTGGTATTTGTTTCTTCCAAGGGATCCCCCTTTCAGTATTTATTGACATTCACAGTATTGTTTGTTTAGTGCTATGTGCTGTTGTAAAATGTCACCCCGACTACAAATCAGGAGTGTTATTACTTACTGGTCCTTTGGGATCGTCAAGCCCAATCTTCGTGGCTTTAAAATAGAGTACCGCTTAAGCCGGTGCTATGGTGCGTGAAAAGTGTTGTATCTTATACTCTCATGAACTACTCATATTTTCACGCCGTCCCAAAGAGAGAGGTAGGATACATAGGAATCCAGGAGGAGATGATTCGGGAGATGATCTTTGACATTTTAACATCGAATATACCGCCATGGTTCTTTAACGTCTTCAGAGGTTAGATCCCGATATAAGAGCTCGCCCGGTTTACGTCTCCATCAATCCTCCGAGAAAGTTAAAGAACTAAAGGAATCTATTCGACAGTAATATGTAGAAATCAACTCTAACTTACTGTGCTTTTAGTCCGAGATATACATATTTAATGTGTTCACTGTCCGAGATATACATACTTAACGTGCTCACTGTCCGAGATATACGTACTTAATGTGCTCACTGTCCGAGATATACATACTTAATGTGTTCACTGTGCGAGATATACATACTTAATGTGTTCACTGTCCGAGATATACATGCTTAATGTGTTCACTGTGCGAGATATACATACTTAATGTGTTCACTGTGCGAGATATACATAATTATTGTGTTCACTGTCCGAGATATACATACTTAATGTGTTCACTTTGTGAGATATACATAATTAATGTGTGCACTGTGCGAGATATACATACTTATTGTGTTCACTGTCCGAGATATGCAAACTTAATGTCTTCACTATCCAAGATATACATACTTAATGTGTTCACTGTGCGAGATATACATACTTAATGTCTCAGACAACAAACACAGAAAGTATGCATATAACACAAACTATTTATCTCTGATAATAAACAAGTGTAACTAGGATTATCTCAGAAAGTAGCATAATCAAAAAGAAGCAGATTTTATCTGAAATTAAAATTTACGTTGTTTACATAGTATATATATATACATACAGACCAGTATAGGTCACGACCTATTAGAGCATGTGTAATCCATTTAATCCGTAAGTAGTTCATAATGTATTTTTCCATTTATAAATCCCATAATTGCCAGTGAGGTAATACTGCAAAAATGCCCCACTTAGTAGCTGAGACATGCAAATTAGGTCAATAATACCTGTATTGTTAAAAGTGTTTGGTTACTGTACTGTGGTCAGTAATCCATTTATTAATTTTTGAACAGTTTAAAATAATGACCGGACAGTCTTCTACCATATGATCTGTTGGGGAAAAAATAGAAGAATCAGATAAAATTTCGCGAGAAAAAAAGTAAATAAAAAAAAGCACGCGCACACAAAACGGCACATGCAGGGACATGAGGTCATCAGTCTTCATTTGGCACGTTATTCTGCGATTTAAAAAAAACAAACACAACACACACACACACACACACATCCTGTCTCTGACTACTGGTTTAAAACGCGTCAAATATCATCGTACAGCTCGAACTTGTGACGATGGCTTGTTGAATTTGATTTTCCGTACACTGATCCATTAAAATACCAAGCGTTTTCAATGTCATCATGGGATAGGAGGCGAGAAATAAGTGGAGCATTTGTCTTGGTTACGTCATCAACCAATCTGCATCCCGAGGCTTTGAAGTTTGCTCTCAGTCTCATGACTTTGGTCTTCTCATTGTTATTCTGTAATTTGACCAAAACTGGTTTTGGGTAGCCTGGTTTACCCGGGATCCTATGGAAGGCGTTGATCTTCGAGGGGCTTATGGTTGCTCCCTTTTCCGCAATTATCATGGTACATATTGTAGTTGTAAGTGTCTCTTCTGTGTCCGGTGTCATTTCTGGGATGTTCATACATTTAATGTTATTTTTCCTTGAATATTGTTCATTATAATTCGCCCTTCCTTCCGCATGTTTGGATCTTTTTTCACTCAATTCACTGTTTTATTTTATTTCTTTTACTAACTGTTTTTGTGAAATGAGCTCTTTCTTTAGATGCTCGTTTTCCTTACTTAATTTGTCCATTTTTTCTGAGAGGCATTTTGTCTTTGCTTCTACCTTTGTTGTGACAGCAAATTCCAGGTTTTTATTAAATTTTTCCAAAATTTCTTTCACTGCCTTTTTTTACAAATGTCTTTATGTCATCCTTTTTCATTAAAGTATCTAGGGTTTCTCTTATTGCTTTCATTTCTTCGGAGAGGTCATCTAGCATGTGGTTAATTATTGAGATATCCTCAACACTGGTGTTAATTGGGGACACCTCGGTATGTGGACGCTTATCCATTGGTGGCTTACCTAACGTTTTGTCACTGCTTAAGGCAATTTACACCTGACCACCTTTTTGCTGTTCACCTGACTTGCTCATTGTAGTTGCACAGATGGCAATTATCACTATGTGTCACCAGAAAGAACAGTTATGTTGCTGTGTAGAAATACTCCAGTGTTCACTCAGTATTGGAAAATAATCCTTTGTCTGTTTTCAAAAATTCAAAACTATCCAAATATCTCTTTTCAATCATTCAACAATTATCCTTTTCACTGAGTATAGTCCTTTATATTGCCAATAAATTCATGTAATTTTCATTTTAAACACATTACTAATAAATTTAGTTTTTGTCAAAAATGTGAGAGAAGTGAATCAGCCAGTCATCACTTCTCAATACCGGCAGGCAAAAAAAATGAAATAAAAATATATTTCACACTTACATAATACCACTTTTATTTTACAGCTTAAATACACTATTTCATTGCTTAGAATAAAATAAAACGAATCATTAAAGCGAACAAAAATACATTCACAGGTATAACTACTATAAAGATACTTTAGATTGCAAAACAGACATGAGTTTCTACTGGTTCCGACAATTCAATACAAACAACGGCATACAATTCTGTCTTGGTGTTGGCCCGTTTCCCGACAAAACCAAAAACTGCTCTGAAACGCCGTTGCACTCTATGACCATTCCAAACCGGTTTGTGAGAATATCAATGATGGGGATGTTCACAACCGCTTCCTTCAATTATGGTAAGTTCGACATACCTTACTTAAGTCTTACTTAAATACATGCATGTATGTGTTTTATTGCCGTAAGATGTAATATAACCAAGAATATAAAAGAACTACACATATACATAATTATAGGGAAAAGGAATTGTTGCTTGATTTCTGTAACACACATTTTTGGAGGGGTTGGGTTGGATCTGGAGTGGGGTTTGGCGTCGGATAGAAAATTCGGCCTTGCTATAATGGGTAAAATGCGGTTGGTACGCGATTTGACTTTTTCAGAAGAAAAAACCCCACGTCAAAATGATAATTTGTTAAAATATTAATAATGTATTATAATGACAAAATCCAGATAACACATATTAGCTGCCGGGTGTCTTTCTGGTAGATAGTGAACGATGCCTCACATGGATATTATTAGTGCAAATATATATATATAACTAATTACTAATAAAACGAATTGTTGGTAATGTGTAGCATACATTGTACTTCTGTACCATACCACATCGTCAGTCTTTTCTTCATCAATGATAAAAGAATGATTAGATATAAACTAGAAAAATCTATTACATATTTTTTAAAAGTGACTGTCTCTATCAATGAACAACATATTTGACCTGTTACATGTATATACGGACTGTATTTTACTGGATTTAGACTATGCCCATTAGGATACACCAACTGTGAACATCTGTCATGCGTAGGTTAGCAGGGTTTTCATAAAAGGAGAATAGAAAACTGAAGAAGAAATACAATTTCTAAAATGATAAAACACTTTCTAGTATATCCGTATCAGTACAGAACGCAATTGTTTTCAATCTCGATATGCAAATCGGTTCAACAATGATAAATATAGATATACAAATCGAAAGGATAAGTAGCATTCAAGGACGACAGTCAACCACAAACACACACAGAAACAAAGAACAACTTTAAAGATGAATAAAGGGCCAAATAAGATATCACAAACACAAAAGGGTTGACAATAGGGCTACCGCCTTGTAACGGTCAATGGCAAAAGAAGGCCTCTGGGGGTTTAAACAAGGTTCTAGGGTGCACCAAACCTCACACTTACCGTACTTCATCCCAATGAAACGGGACATTGTAAATAAATAAATCTCCGCCATTAACTATGCTCTAACCAAAAAGGCAGCATTAATAGGCAATATAAGTAAAACACAAATATGCTCGTGTATATATAAATACAAAAAAAACAATAGCCTAGAAAGCCACAAAGAAGGTTCTCAATGACTTGGCAGAAGCCTGAGCAACAAGAGAACAAACCATTGAGGCCACGACAAGGCAAGATTGCAGACAAAAATCCCAAATACATTATTTTATATACGTTCAATGTGTTTTGTTTAACTTTTGTTTCAGATTTACAACCGTATAATGGCTGTTCAAGTTATAGCGAAGGTTAGTACGTGAAAGTATTTAAATCAGCTGAGAAAACTGTGTATACTTTTCTTTCAGCACTCCTTTTTTGCTTCTTTCCCCCCACCCCCGAATATTGTGTTTCACGTTTCTATTACAATCGTAAGGCCTATGCCCCATTATTATGTTTAATCCAGTTACAAACAAGAACAAAAGCAAATACAACAACAACAACAACAACAACAACAGCAACAATGCACTTTATTTATCTCAAGCATCTACCTACTGCAAACATGAGTTTTATGGACAATACAATATAACAAACAGTATCGTGTTGAAAATAATACTCAACATGACAAACCAAGCTAATGTGCTAAATCGCAACAGGACCCAGGTAATTGTGCTGAACATTGTAATATGTCAAGAACAGCTAATGTGCTAAAATACCGCAATTCGACAGTACCCAGCTAACATGGCAATATCTAACTAACTTGCTGAATATCTCAATATGACCAGATCCGGCGAATGGGTTGAACATTTAAATATTGCAAAATTAAGATATTATGAGATAAGTTTAATATATTTTTATTAAGATCAAGTGAATGAGCTTAACACGTTAATATGACAAGATCCAGCTAATACCATGAATATGCTGAAGGACTCAATAAGACTATAAGAATACTAACATGTACAGGTACATTTGTTTTGAATTTACTAACAGACTAATTGTACTCATATTTTTGCATATGAACGTTTTGGAGATTTTTTGCTACATAATAATATGCTATTTGTTACGTATTTTAGACACATGGAGATGTGTAGACAATATAGTGACGTGCCCCCTATATGATAAAGATATGTGTAACAACGACAAATACGAAGGATTCGTCATGACAAATTGTCGGAAATACTGCCAAAAGTGTAAGTTTTTTTTTCCAGTTTGATCCCAACTTGTGTAACGTTTAAACTCATTGATTTGGTGAGGTATAACATCACAGTTTAACATTTAGTGTCACAATTCGTTAGTCTATATTTATTTCTTATTACCTACCACTGTTGTGCAATGTGGATCGCATAGAAGGTCCGCGAGAGTTAAACAATTATTCTTGTTGGTCATACGAATACATTCGATAGTGCCACTGATGTCCTAGAACGTCCCCGAGAGTTGGAATCTTATTTGTGTTGAAAGTACCAAAAAATTCGAAAATATCACGGTTTTATAGCGAGGATTTCAAATTTGTTCCAAATTGCAACGAGGATATCATAGATTCTCCCTTATAGTTCAAACGTGGTCAGGCTGATCTGATTTTCTCAGCCAAAAAAACAACAAATAACAACAGCAAAAAACAGTGGTGCATTTGAATCATATGCACTTGATTCTGTTTGTTGCACTCTATTTAGCAAGTATCATGATGAACTTTATTTTATTCATATTTTATGGTAATTTCAGGTAAAGTTGACAGCTTTGGAAACAGTTTTCGTGTCGTTATTCCACAAAGAATAATACGGCCTGAATGTAGTTTTTTTGTGACTGCATTGGAGGATATCGGAAACATTGCTGTTGGTACTAACAGTCACGTTATCAAAGCAACACGACACGGAGTAACACGATCCTACCCATGTGTAGCCGAAAATGGCAAATGTGCAGTGTATTTTATTGTAGCTGATAGGAATGTCTCTGTCAACGTCGTCTACTCTATAGGGAATAACATAATAAGTTATCCTGTATACCCAGTCGATGCTTTTGGTACGGTATTTATGACATTCAAAAGTTCAAATGGTCACAGTCATTGTTGCTTTTTATCAGAGGATGCCGATGTTTCAGTGACACCGTATTACAAAGCAGAAGGGATCCCTCCATCTCCGGCTTCAGATACAAAGTCGTTTGCAGTAACCAGTAGTACAAGCACATCATTTTCAGCATCTGGAGATGGGGACGTTTATCAAGGAGCTTTGTTTGTCGCCGACGGTATGTTTACAGTTTTTTGCGGAATTATGATTATTGATGAAAAAAATGATAACAACTTTAACCAAATGCTGCCGCTAGAATCCTGGGGAACCCAATACTTGGTGCCAGCATTTAATCCTTCAACGGCAAGTCGTCCATTCTACGCGATGCTCATCATGCTAGCCAGCAGGGACAACACGAACATCTCCATTGACGGCGACTTTAACGCGACATATTATATCAACTTTCGTGGAAGAACGCGGGAGGCAAAAATTACTGCTAACGCCGTCCACAACATAACTTCTAATTATCCTATTGCTGTCGGTCTTTTCCTACACGACAATCTATCGACATCTTCCTTTCACGTGTTACCAACGACGAATGGCTTTCTTACAGAATACATACTAGATGTTGTTTCAGATGTTCTTAATAATAGTGAACTCAATTTTGATGTTAATGAGATCAACGCATATCACGTGATGTCAGACGGAACATCTGATAACAAAACCATCGCCTGTACTTCACAATGCAGTATGAAGACAAACACGAACGCTACCGTACAATACAGCATGGCGGTCATCCTCGGGAAGGACAACAGATGGCTGATCATCCCTGGACAAACGGGTATGGTTTCCTATGCAGAAAAGACCGTAAGTGAATAAGACATGCCTTAGAATTTATTTCATATAAAAAAACATTCCAAGCCGAGCTAAGGTGTTAGTTAAGATTACCATAGCTATTAAGGTGATGCGCGTATGACGGTAACAAACGAGCCTTAATCAGTGTTGCAACACTTGACCAAACAGCATCAGTTTAACTAACTGTGTCGGTGAATATTCCACCTGATAATAGTCTGCTTCCCTACTTCCTGATGCATTTGACTTAATTTCTTCTTCGGAATCTTGTAAATCATTATTATTATGAATCAATACATGTCATTGATTGATTGAGAGTTTTTAAAGTTAAATCATCAATAAATGTGATACGTCAGGTAAGGATTGTTCATATATGTAAATGTACATGTACTTGTGTTTTGAATCAGCCATGCGCGACATCAGACGCGGTTGTAGGAGATGGAAGTGACAATGACTGTGATGGCTTGATCGACGAAGATGTCTGCTACACAGGGTATGGAGTTTACGCTGAAGGTAAAGGTTGTCTTCATATTATGTAGGTTTTACATGTGCCACTCCGTTTAAAGAAATAAATAGCCTTAACGACCATTCATTAAAGGTTACACTCGATATTTTATGTTGTTTCTTCATTGAATTAACGTTGCTAAAATCATATGTGGCATTCAGAAAATAAGGATTATGCTCAGTTTAAAAATATAGAGGACATCTGTAGTTTTAGACTGACTTTGTTAAAAAATATATATGTTTACGGGTGCGTGCGTGCGTGTGTGTTAATTGTGATGCATATTATATACCAACTATAACCAATAAGATATTGTAAAATAAAAAATGAAATAAGTCACAAAACATATTGCCTTATGATTATTTTACTAACAATGCTTGATGTTCAAACATTTCGATGAGTATTAAACTATCAGAACCAATACGTTTTGGTAGAAAATATTTCTCTCGTCATTGCGTTGACGACAACATTCTTTCATATACTTCAGATTATGATCTGGATGGCGACTTTGGAGACGATTGTCACTCCAGCAAAACAGGCAATACTTTTTTTTCTGTCATTTGGTAAGACACTTCCATATTGCCTCGTCAGTCGGATGGGATTGTCAAACGAATGGTCAAAGCAGTTACCATACAGTCAACATTCATATAAAAGCCATTACCATGCAGCCATCATGTACAACAAAGTCGTTACCATACAGTCCACATTTACAATGCAGTCGTTATCACAGGGCCAACATTTACAAAAAAGCAGTTACAACAAGGACAGCATCCACAACAAAGCAGTTACCATATAACCAACACTCACAACAAAGCCGTTACCATACAGCGATCATCCACAACAAGGTCATTACCATATAGCCAACATTTACGACTAAGTCGTTACCATACAGCCACCATTCACAACAAAGCCGTTACCATACAGCCAACATTCACAACACGGTCGTTACCATTTGACCAACGTTATGACTAATCCGTTACCATACAGCCAACATTCACAACACGGTCGTTACCATACAGCCGGCATTCACAACAAAGTCGTTACCATACAGCCAACATTTACAGCAAAGCAGTTGCTATACAGACAGCATCCACAACAAAGCAGTTGCCATAGAAACAACACTCACAACAAAACTGTTACCATACAGCCATCATCCACAACAAGGCAGTTATGATATAGCCAGCATTTACGACTAAGTCGTTACCATACAGCCAACATTCACAACAAAGTCGTTATCATACAGTCAACATTTACGACTTGGTCGTTACCATACAGCCATCATCCACAACACGGCCGTTACCATACAGTCAACATTTACGACTAATTCGTTACCATACAGCCAACATTCACAACAAAACCGTTACCATAAATTCAAGATTGACAACAAAGCAGTTACCAATAGATTCAAGATTCACAACAAAGTCGTAACAATAGATACAACATGCAAAACAATGCCATTACCATACAGCCATCATCCACAACAAGGCAGTTACCATGCAGCCAACATTTAAAACAAAGTCGTTACACTACATACAACATTCATAACAAAGCCATAACCATAGAGCCAACATTCACAACAAAGTTATTACCATACAGTCAACATTCAGAACTAAGCATTTACAATACATACAACATTCACAACAAAGTTGTTACCATAAAGTCAACATTCAGAACTAAGCAGTTACAATACATACAACATTCACAACAAAGTTATTACCATACAGTCAACATTCAGAACTTAGCAGTTACAATACATACATCATTCACAACAAAGTCGTAACGTTACACTCAGCCATTATTCAGAACAAGGCAGTTACCATACAGACAACATTCACAACAAAGCCGTTACCATAGAGTCAAAAGTCACAACAAAGTCGTTGTCATACAGCCACCCTATTCAACAAGGCCGTTACCATACAGTCAACGTTCACAACAAAGCCGTTACCATACAGCCAACATTCACAACAAAGCCGTTGCCATACAGCCAACATTCACAACAAAGCCGATACCATACAGCCAACATTGACAACTAAGTATTTACCATACAGCCAACATTGACAACCAAGTCGTTAACATGCAGCCAACATTCATAACAAAGCCGCTACCATGCAGACAACAATCACACAAGGCCGATACCATACAGCCAACATTCACAACAAAGCCGATACCATACAGCCAACATTCACAACAAAGTCGTTACAATACAGCCAACATTCACAACAAAGCCGATATCATTTTGATATGCGACGTCACATAAGAATGTACGTTATATAAAAAACTATGAACAACGTTTATCAAGTGGCACTATTGGCAGAGACTAAATATTCCTAAGTTTATAGAATTATTGTCATCGGAAAAGCGTACTACTGAAAAGGATTTGTCTACTTATGTTTTGACGGTTTCAAAATACAAAACTAATTATATTGTAATCATTAGATACTGGTACTCTCCCAAGAGGTACTATACAGTTTGAAAATGTTAAATGATATTTTTTGTCTGGGAAACGTTGTGTTCAATTATGTTTCTCTAATAAATAAAATGTCTACGGCAATAATCATTGTATCATACTTGAGCTATTATAAATGAAAGCGAATTAACATTCTGTATTAAGCAACGTGTACTACTATTACCATTGACTGCTGTATTTGACAATTGTGTGTAATTCTGCATGATCATGGAAAAATATTCATAACTAAAATATAAAACATATAAAGACTGACAATGACATGTGTATGGTGATGTGTCTACGGTGCATTGAGTATATAGTACATAAACGGGAGAGAACATATATGTGTTATATGTATCTGACCGTCATATGCATAGCATTGTTATATTACGTACGGGACTGTTAATCAAATGCGGCAATAAAAACATAAACGTCCTGCTATGACGAAATAGGAAAACACGAGTATCTAAGTACGCCAATCATTCACAATTACAGTTATTATAGTATTAATAATGATAACTGAATTCATTATTATTGACACACTTAATGTTTTACTTGTCTAAAAAGGTGTTTGTATTACATTTTAGAGCCGTCGATTGTATCAAAACCAAACGAACCGCAATGTATAGAAATCAATAAGACGGACGGTTACTGTTGGACCATCTGTTCCTGCAAGTGTTCATGGGTAAAGAAGCTAGAAGAATACAAAGCAATGACGGATGAACAAAAAGCGACTTTTTCAATGGCTGACATCGAACGCTACAAAAGCGCTCTTCAGGTAAGTTTATACCAGACACTAATTAAGTATTCTCCGAAGCTGTTAAGATGTTGTTTTTTCCAATTAGTAATGAAGCGCTCCTGATATTTTGTATTCACGTTTTTCATGAAATATTAGTGAATTTACTAATCGACAAGCTTGAACGAGGAATTATATTTGACATTTCTATCTCTTTCAAATGTGAAAAGTCCTATAACTTCATCATGTTAATTGTGCATGGTTATTCTTATTTTAAAGTATGACCTATATCTAAAAATATTTGTCCCTCACTTCGTCCGGCCGGCGTTAACTTTTGCTTTGAAATACCTCTTTTTAGAAACCACTTGTTTGATTGAAATAAAACTTCGTATCGATGAGATATCGAGTTTGTTAGAACAATGTAAACACCACGTACAATATGCCCTCCTATACTAATCGAAACCATAAAAAAATTATTCTGAACATATTTTGACATATTTTCTGTATTAAACTATTACCAAACACGTACATTGGTGTCGAACATTGGGGGTAGCAGTGTATTTGTCATGTTCTCAACTTATTCTCAAAATATGTTTAGATTAAATTGTAATGAGTATCTGGTTCGTTTCTAAAGGCCAACCCCTTAACACATATTTATTTATATTAAAAATAAAGGACCTCCGCTTGTTAAATATTCGTTTAAATATATGAAGCTATCAGTAAGTACAGACAAGCTATTTGAAAACCAGTTCATTTTGCATTGTTTAACATAATATTAAATCACTAATCATATATCCTGTAAAGCGGCACCGAACATCTTGTTTATACCGAAAATTAAATGATTTCGTTAATCAGAACAGCAAACAAACTATTGTATTTTACGAATCTGATTGGAAAATTATCTATGTTCTGTGAAAATATCACGTCTTAAACAGTATCGTTATTTCCATTTCTTTAACACAAGTTTGAATTTCAGATAAACACAAGCAACTTGACATCTAGGAAATCACGACGGTTGAGCGCCCGTGATAAGCGACAGAGCGCTGCAAACATTGGATATTTTGGTATAGGCCTGTTTACGTTAGTGTTCGTGATCGTTCTCATCTTGGACATGGCTGCTCTGATACGTGACGCTCGTACAACCATAGCTAACCTAAGAGAAGGGTTTAGACGTTTGCGGAGGTTTATCGGAAGAGCGTGTTAAGCTGAGGAAGCGCGGTGTTGTTATACGAGGGTCATTCAAGAAGTAGTTGTTTCTGAATAATTACGGCACCTACGAATCCATCTGTTATGACCAAGTGGTATACATCACCAGCAATATTTTGTTTTGTATCACTGACTGTATTAACACTGGTGCGGATATTATCAGGTAGAGTGGTTAACGGCATTCTTCCACTGTAAGCGAAAGTGAGAAAAGCCGACGAAAATGAAACATCGGCAAGTTAGACTGCATTAGACTGCATTGAAGCTACGTGTTTTTAACAAGACCATTTTTTGTCGAAAATATATAGGAGTTTTTGACAAAGTTGTTATTTTTACTGTTTGAATGCCCCTCGTATGTAAATTGCTGATTAGATAACGGACATGTATTCAGTTGTCTTACTAATTATTGAAAAACAAACATAATCAGACTGAACGATGTGGAAGTCAGGATATATAACTTTCACAATCAATTCGACAAACGAATGCAGCTTATAGGCCATATTACTTCATCACGTGAAACTATTCACATTGTCCATTGAATTAACCGTGGGTTTACGTGACATTTGAGTCAAATTATTACTCGTAATTATTATGGAATATTTTTAATGATATTAGTGGTTCAGATATAACTTATATTGACAGTTTATTAGTACTAAAAAGAGATTTTTTTTTTTGTAATTCGAATTTCACGTATTATCACGTGATGAAATATCGCCTGTATGTATACAATTGACCACCTTCAAGTTATAATATGTACACTGAAATAGTGCATAAAATGAAACCTAAATGTAATTCCAACAGTTGAATTAGAGATATGACCACCTGTGACACTGGACATTATTTCTAATTCAATTGCATTTAACTCATAAAGCGAAGCCACTATCTAAATTCATTTCATAAATTATATAATAAAAAGCATATTTATTGAGAAATATGTTTTTAAAAAGCATCAATAGTTTGTGTACAATTGTAACCTGAAAAATCGTATTTTGTGTGCATGAGTCTAGACATATTCTGACAAGTAAATTAAAAATCATTTCAACACCATAGCATAGGGCGAAGAATATCCTTTATTTAAAATAAGTGAATATATCACTAAAGTCATACTCCTTCTTAAAATCATTCTTCTAAAAGACATCAAATTCATTCTTGAATACACGAACACATAGAGGTACATAAATACCACCAGGTAACATCCTTGGAATGGCATAGCAATAACAATTAATAATCTTGCACCATGTACATGTAGTGATAATACACACCTGACAACCAGGTTACCCAAAAGGATACCTCAAATTCTTCACACATCATGATTTACGTGTGCATATTTAAGTGGATGGTTTATAGTTGGATGTGTTCTCTCTATTTGTACAAAGTTCTGGCCATAATTTAAAAAATCTCGTACTCTTTGCCGTAGAAGAGACTTTGAATGTTATATGGATGAACATTATTGTTCATGATTGATATGTGGATATGTCTAGATTGATGCAGAAAAAAAGCTATTTTCAAAGGTTATATTTTACATTTAAAATTTAAATGTTTCTACTTTCTAACTATGCTCTCAATTATTAAGATCTAGGAACCTTTTAAATGCTTTGTTTTGTATTGTGTTTATAACATTAAGCGAGACAGTTATCAGTTTTACAGATGGACATTTTTCCTATTCAACTGTTGAAATTACCTTAATAACAGAACACTGTATTACATAATACAAATTGGAACACGTTCACTGTTTGAAGTAGCAATTTATTTTAAAAGATCATAAAGTGTGGTAATAGGGTCACTGCCTTTTCAGGCAATGTGATACAATCTCCCCGAATTCATTTTCATTTTCATTTTGGTTTTGCTCATTAAAGGTTTTTATATCACCCCTGCATTGTTTCAGATGCTACTTGAGTGGTGGCAGAAAACAATGATCGTTGCTTCAGCGAAAAATGGAGTATCTACAACAGAATGTGCAGCAACCCTGCAGTTCTGCAGATGAGAAGAGAAAGGAAGGTGGCCTGGAATGTTCATTCCTGCTGACACTACACACACACACACACACACACACACACGCACGCACGCACGCACACACACACACACACACACGCAAACACACACACCCGCACACGCACACACGTTTTATGATTTTCACGTAAAAGTTTAATGTCTAACATGCAATTACTCAATGTCGGAATTTACATTTAAGTTTTAAGCAAGATAAGTTCAAATATTGAACAGAAAAGTAATAGTAACCTAGGCCAACGCTTCCGTGATATTTGTTTTCAATAATTCACTGCTATCAAAACTAAAAGTTCTAGGGTTCGGATTATAGATACTGTGTAGAGTAAGATATGTTTTTTGTCTTCACCAAGTAGTTCAATACATAAAGTGAACAGTTATTTGCAATAATTTTGTCGTATGAAAACCACATTTAATCCTCGTTTTATGTAAGTATCATAGTATATGTCATATGAGAATCATATAAGACTCATACGATACTTATGTCATAACAAATATATACTATTGATGGCATGGTGTGGTACTGTAAACATATTTGGTAGAATATATAGAGTATGACATATCATTCTATGTGATTAGAAGTTGACATAGGTAAAAGTGTAGCGTCAAATCTTGTATAAAACAAATGAAAATAAATTTGAGAACTATGCAAACTGGATCAAACAAATATTGACCGAGGGTTATTATAGTTGAGATATGGTAAAAATGCCAGACATTTTAAGATCATTTTGAAAACTTGCTGCTAGATTTCATAAATTGTAAAATCCGTCACTTGCGTAACTCCAATATACACTTGTCAGAGTGTTTATCATTTTTATTATTTTAATATTCTTAATGATATTTTGCTTTTGAAAATATATACTATCTTAGATGATAAGCGTATGAGCATTTATGTGTAAGTTGCTTATTTGTTTACAGTGCAGTAACAATTGATCATCTAACCTAATGGCAACATGTTTTTATAAATTATTCACATGCATTTTCAAATGGAATGCGTTATGACACTCTGACAGTCTGTAGACAGGGGAGGAAACTTAAGGATGTATTTAATATTGCTTATTGTTGCAGGATATATTTAACTGTGTTATTAATTAAGTTATTTCATATTGACCCAGTTATTGGTCCAAGGACTATCATTTCGGCACAAGTCCGAAGCCCACGGGCTTATATATCAGTCCAAGGACCAATAAGTAGGACAATATGAAAAACTGAAATAATGACAATTTTATTAATTAACTTCTACTAAAGTGGAATTCGATTTTTATTAAAATGATGCTGACATAATTTGCAGTGATTTATAGTAGCGTTAATTTCGTTTATAAGTTGATTAGGGAGCGAGCCTGAATGACGTCATCTAACGTGAATGACGTCACTTAAACCTCGTGTTGGCGAGTTTCTTCATATTGGCCTTGTTTTTCCATATTGGCCGACTTCCGGTTCATATTGACCGAGTGTGCATCGTATTTTATGTAGAATTTCTTGTAAAACATGGTTGATATAGTTTAATTAATTAATAAAATATGATTATTACTAGAGTAACGTGTTCTGGAAGTTTGTATCGCCTCGAGGAGGTAAATGACAGATCAAGGATCTCACGAGAGGCGATACAAACTTCCAGAACACGTTACTCTAGTAATAATCCTATTGTATTGCATGAGGAAGTTTAAACATATATTTTACATTGCTTATTGTTGCAAGATATATTTAATATTGCTCATTGTTGCTTCAAGTTTTGCCAGTTTGTGAATTGTCTGATAGAGCTAAATCTTTGTATTCAAAAAAATGAAAATAAGAATTTTGTATTTAACTTTGTTTGTTTTAGGATATAAGTAGAAAAATACAGGAGCATAACATAATTGTGGTATATGACTGATTGTAGCAGTGTTTTGCATCTGCTTTCATAAAAAAATCAAAATATGAAAATAGACTATTGTATTTGAACAATCTCATTAAAATTGGACCCTTTATCACGCTACGATACTCTACGCTACTAAGGATCTGACAACACTGCATTGGAGGTCACGTCAGATTGACCTTACGATTAGCCAATCGGATTTCAGCCTACGTATAGACTGCATCTCTGCGCATGTCGTGTTCAAGTAAAATGCTGTGGAGCAGTCTACGCTCGGTTTTGAAAGAGACAATGTCCGTAACTTTTAGCTTATAAAACACAAAATAATTGCGTTGACAAACACAACACACCAACCATTATTGAATATCTACTAAAAATAAGAGAAAGATTGTTTGACGGAATTCAATAGCGGTACAAAATAATGCACCGATTCGTGGGATTGACCCCACACTACAATTAAACTCACGGGTCAACAGTCGGCTTCACTATCAACTGAGCTAAGCGGGACAGATGTACAATGACTTACTATTTAGAATATCTAATGTGGTAATACTTTCGGTGGAATATATATTTTCAAAACCCCTGACCACATCCATGATTTTCTTCGTATTCTTGTTGTAAATTATGCCATTTAGTGCATGTATTTGAATTTATCGTGCAATCCATAGCAATAACACACGATGATATAGATTTATGTGTTTTCGGATATAGACTAGATCTATGTGTTTAATGTGGAATTTCGTTTTTTCAGCTCTCTCGAACGTCATCTGAAGTGCATATGAAACGCGCGATTTCATTGGTTGAATTTAGTTGATCTTCTCATGATATTGATTAGATGGAAAGACGGTCTGACGTAACCTCCAAGGCAGTGTTGACAGATCATATACTGGAAAGAATCAAAGCGTAATTAGGATATGATTTTAATGAGATTGGTATTTGAATAACTGGAAAACAATGTATTGCCGGTGTTAAATATATATACACCAGTAGATTACCGGATTATATAATTCGAGTGTAAAAGTATTATTTTTTATATTTGCACTGAATCGGAAAAGCAATATTTCCACGGGGACTGTGTGAAATAAAAATATGATCAGTATGTTTATTGCTAATGCAAAACACTTTCATTTCAAAATAATAAAAAAATATATTTCACTCGTACTACAGACTCGTGAAAAATAACGTCTACACAATCGTAAAGTATAAATTTTCTCAAATCTGGATGAACACAGGTCAGTTTAACGTATGTAAGTCTTTAACATTGATTGATACATGAGTATAGTTTCTAAATCATACAACTTTGAACGTTTCCTAAAAGTTTGGCTTATGTGTAGGCCTATAGGAATAATTATGAGTGTTAGTAGATTCTATTTTGTGTTGATTGTGATCACTGCTATTTCTTTCATTTTTTTTTGTTAAAATATCAATATTCTTGCTTTAATAAAAAGTTACATAAAAGTTGGTATAGGCACAATGATTCGACCAAAAACAAAGACTTCTTAAATTACTTCATATTTTAGTTAACGATTACAACACTTTTCAAAGGTGTTTCGAAGTTTATGGTTACGATAGCCCTGATGTAGTAGTGTTTTAGTTATACAAAGGTTACACACGTTAAAGTCCTAAACCCGACTAAAAGCTCTATTTCAGCAAATAAAAAGATAATTATTGGCAAAGTAAGCAACACAACAAAACAGACTTCTTAAATTACTTCATATTTTAGTTAACGATTACAACACTTTCCAAAGGTGTTTCGAAGTTTATGGTTAAGATAGCCCTGATGTAGTAGAGTTTTAGTTATACAAAGGTTAAAGTCCTCATCCGACTAAAAGCTCTATTTCAGCAAATAAAAGATAATTATAGGCAAAGTAAGCAACACAACAAAACATAAAATGGTTGACAATATGGGTAAATAGATCATCCATTACATATGCAGTGCGTTGCAAAAGGATAGGGTCATAACCTCTTTTGATAAACTGTCGAACAAGTTTAATCAATAGTATATGAAAGTGATTGTACCCAAGGATCTGACGAAGTCTGTAAACACACGTTACATAGAAGTCAGGTTGTGATAGTCCTTGTCGCAGAAGACTTCTTAAATTACTTCATATTTTAGTTAACGATTACAACACTTTTCAAAGGTGTTTCGAAGTTTATGGTTACGATAGCCCTGATGTAGTAGCGTTTTAGTTAAACAAAGGTTAGCACGTTAAAGTCCTCAACCCGACTACAAGCTCTAGACAAATGACTAAGTTGTGAAACATCCCCTTCTCAGTATGGATAATTAACCTTGTCGAATTTGAAATCATCACTCTTGTCATAGATTTTTCTTACTTTTTCTCCATAATTGTTAATTGAGAAAAGAAATGACAGTATGAAAAATATTAACTTTTTTGAGTTGATTTTTTTTGGGATAGATAATACTATTGTTGTTCCATATGTTATATAAAATATAAGAGCTTAATAACTTCCTTCGCATATAGTGTAATTGTCAAACCTAACATTTACTTTAGACGACCAGTTCTCTACAACGAGCTCGTACTGAACGAACGAACTGGCCTCTCGCTTATTTATTTTGTCTGATTACTATTTTCGATTTTGTAAATGAAAAACATAACGAGTCCTTTGCCTTCGTTTTTTTATGCGTATTTTCTATTAGGATGTTCCTATTTAAAAGATGTATTTGCTATATCGAAAGATTATAGAGATTCTGGTAAATTATGTGACCTGTCACACGAAAAGACAACCTAAAAGTGTATTGAGACATCCATGACTCATGATGCACTGTTCACTATTAAGTATTGAAGACGCTTTTAGATACTTCCTGAACTAGTAACCGAAACCGATCATTTCCAGATATCAATCGATATATCTCATGTTCATATAAAGTACCTGCAACATCTTGAAGACATACGTATTATTATTAGACCTTAGACAATATATACGAAATAAGAAAGGGGCTACATTCATCTTCAAAATGATGCACGTTATTGAATGTCCAAATGCGATATGCGGAATGTTTCAGGGTTCTATCCTCTTTTCACTTAAAAATAATAATACAAATTACACAATATGCAAATGTGTTAAGTTCTGTATGACCGCAATTGTATATTGTGTTCCTCTTGAAATAGTAGATTTGCATTTAGTAAATTCACTTGTTGCCTTATATGTCATAATTATGTAATATATTTTGGATCCGCATGGGTATTAAGACCTTTCGTAATTTTCTAAGTAAAACATAGTATGTGATAAGTCTAATTCGCCGACGGCGCTCATTGTAAAGTGTCAAATGAAGTATTGCGTAAACTAGCACTCGAAGTCACGTGTTACAACGTTTTGATATTAAAGAGACCTGTGAAAGCCTGTACTAAATAAGGGTACATGAAAAGAGATACATTAATCACTTAACATATTCACTTAGAAAAAAATAATTTATGATATAACATGGATTCTGGGAGTGTAACCGTGGTTTAAATATCCTCCTTATGTGCATGGTATATCAGACGATAGTTCCGACAGAGTTTACTATTGATCATTATTTGAAATCTTACTTTACAAAATGCATGCAAGTAACATTAACCATGGTTTAGTGGGTTGTGTTTTAAACACAACCACAGTATAGCCAAATAAAATAGTATGAACTATTGGTCGGCCATCTTTGATAAAAGAAAAATCGATGGGATATGGTCAAGTGAAATGTTCCACCAAATACGTATTTTAGGCACAAGCAATGACAGCCATACAGCACATGACAGTAATTTAACGCTAGTGATGTGAACGTAATATAAGAAAGATTACTTACATGGTAGAAATTGTCTCCTTTATATTCAAAGTGTTTTGTACACTTTTACTCAAAGTTGTTTTGTTTTTTATATGAAATAAACTGGTCCATATAATAGTCCATGCCTAAAATATGTATTTGGTTGAACATTTCCCTTGATAATATCCCATATATTTTGGATATATTTTCTAAAGATGGCAGACCAATAGTCTTTAATCTACACACGACGACATGATTTCACTTACAAAATCGCGATAAACCGACAACATTGAAGTGAAACTTTTAGAACGCATGGGTGTTATGCGATACAAGCATGCTATAGCCGTGATTATGCATGTTTGTGCGATTAATAAACTTGTTGGATACAATATATGCTACTGGGTAGAGGCATATTATGGTAACGAACAATACACAGTCACTCATGTAAGGTGCGTTTTAGAGTTAATTGTTTTAGATGTTATTTATCGCTATCTGTTGCGTATAATTAATGTTGGTGTTTCAATAAATTTAATCTTATTAAAAGACTGAGTTTGTTCTTTTATTACCAGTTTTAATCTCTACTAGCCGAAGGCCATTGGAGCTTGTGGGATAGAGAATTGTCTGTCGTCCCTCCCGTACGTCCGTCCGTCTGTCCGTTAACCTTTGATTTTTTAAGATGAAAGAGCTTTCATTTTTCAACTGAGCTTTATCAAACTTGGGTCAATGAAAGCTCGGGCAAGTTCGAAAACGAAGTAGATCAGACCAGTAGTACCGGAATTATGGTCCTTGATTTAGTTACATATTCTGTAGTTTACATCATTAAGAACTTATATTTTTAATTCGATATTTACCAAATCGTAAATTCTAAATCGAATCATTGTCATTGGAGTTATAACTTGAATAAGTTATGAATATGTTTTTTGTGCCTTTATTTTTCATTTGATATTTAACACGGTCGGTCTGATTGTTAATATTACTAAAAGCTCGAAGTTCTAAAACCAGCTAAATCAGATAAGTAACACCAGAGTTATAGCCATTGAATTCTTTAAAAATGTTACATACTTTGATTCTTTAGCACACTAGCACATGCATCATCCATACAACTGTGTTGTGTGGCGCCGTAAAAAGTTGCCCCGACTACAAAACGGTAGTGTTATTACTTACTGGTCCTTTGGGATCATCAAGTCATTATTTGTGGCTTTAAAGTAGAATATCGCTTAAGCCGGTGCTAAGAGGCGTTAGCGGTTTTGCACTTTACATTATCTCTGATGAACAGGCGAAATAAAACCTAGTCTGCTACTTTTATCTTTTGTTTGTGTTTGTTGCTTCCAAGGGTTTCCCTTTTCAGTATTTATTGACAAAACTCGGTAATAATGCTGATAATAATAAAACCCTGGAAAAGTTTGAACATCAGCTGGATCGGTTTAGGAACACCAGAGTTATGGCCATATCTCACTAAATACATGCCACACATAACACTCATCCCTATCCTCCACCACTCGCCAACATCACCACAGCTGCCACTCCCATTGTTTTCAACATTCAATGTTATGTAGTCATCTTCATAAAAGAAAGCGTGGTCTAATTCAACAAGAGAAGAAGGCCTGTATTGATTTACTTGTTTAAGGCTGTATGGTATCGTTTGGTAAAATCAGATGAAAAGTAATATATTTAATAATTAGGTTTTCGAATTTTTCACATTTCCTTCTATGACCTGGATAACTTCTTAACAATAAATACAAAAATGGTGAAGGGGTGGGGTGGGGTGATGAGGGGCCATAAAAGTATGATTCAGGTAGGGCTGGTTTACACATTTATTCTAGCCTTTATTGATATTTACATCTCTACAGTTTGGTAAAGATTGGATGAAACATAAAGAAGCTAGACTGTCAACAAACCAAACTTTAGCAATTTAAAATATTTCATGAGTCATAATTCTGCTGTTTCTAGTCCGACGGGGCTAGTTTTTAAATTTGTCTCTGCGTTTAAGACTTCATGACCAAGATAACTTATATAATAACATATTTTCAGAAAGAAATTCAAGGAGTGGCGATGCAGGTTGGTAGGGGTCATACAACTCGAGGACTATCATTCTGCTGTTTCTAGTCCGACATGGTTAGTTTTGAATTTGTCCACGCTTACTCCTATGACCGAGACAACTTCAAACTGAATTAAAATACTTCATATAGTTCAGAGGGTAGGAATTTAATGGCGGTGGAGTTGGAGTGGTCATTAATTAGGGATGGATGTAAGTCTGATATGGCTGGCTGTCCGTGTTATTGGTAATTATTAACATTCAGAAATAGTTTGGTAAAGACTTGATGAAAAATAAAGGACCTACAGTGTTAAAAAGCACACACAGCACTCTTCATTCGATCAAGGGTCACAACTCAACAGTTGCTACTCAAAATCGACTAGTTATTGAACTTTTTTCAATAAACAAAGACCATAAAGCTAGTGTTACTTATCATGCTTATTAGATCTAATTGGTTGTCGAACGTGTCCAAGCGTTTATTAATATCAACAATCTGGTCGAGTTTGGTAAAGATCGCGTGTACACCGAAGTTGCAAGAGCTTTAACAAAACGAAAACCTAGCATTTTAAATAATTCAAGGGCCATAACTCTGGTGTTACTATTCTGATCTAGCTGTTTTCAAATGTGTTTGAGCTTCTATTAACATCAACAACCATGCTAAAGGAGATATAAGTCGAACCTGAAATGTAGCATGCAAGAACCACAGTCAACCAAACCCACAGAAACAAAAAATAATTACAAAGTGAATACAATGCAAGATATGACATCAGAAATACATTTGGAATGGTCAAGTTTAATTTGGTCAAGTTTGATAAAGATCAAGGGAGCAATGATGCCATATCGTCATAAATAGGCAACATATATCAAATTTAACTAACTCAATGGCCATAATTATGATGTTACTAACCCGATCTAACTGGTTTTCGAAATATAATAAGCATTCATGAATATCCACAAAAAAAAACAAGCAAGTTTGGTAAAGATCGGATGAAACAAGAAGGCCCTATCGTCTTTATTGTGCAAAAGTAATGGACCGAAGGACGGACGGACGGACGGCGGGTGGCCAACAGACGACAGGTGGATGATTCGCATTTTTTAGGCGTTCATGAGGTCTTAAACGCTAATAGTAAATGGCAAATTCGATGTAGCACATTATGGCAACTTTTGCAAATCGTAACTGGCGTTTAAAACCGCATACACGCAGAGAAAATGCGTATCAAGACATATTTACACAATTTTCACGTCGCTCTAGTATCCGCAATAATATGCCTTGGACGAATGAAAATGTAAAGCGTTGGACCTATGATCGAAACGTCGTGGGTTCGATCCCCGCCATTGCCATATGCGTTGCGTCCCTGAGCAAGACGCTTTATCTGCATTTGCTTAGTACTGGTTCTACCCAGGAAGACATCGAGAGTGATTCAAAGAAGTTCATAGAGCTTTCGTTACAATCGGTGTAAAATAAATAAGTTTAAACTAACATAAAAGCAATACAAGGGAGACTACTACCGTCAGTGTATTTTGAGACAGTGGATTAGCCTTTTTCTATTGAGACGCGATGGACGCATGCGCAGTCGAGCGCAATAGTCCCATCTAATTAAAAAGTGAAGCTTATTCAAAATTACAATAAATCCATATTATTGTCATGTTCTGTAATTATTCTGTTTCCAGGGAGTCCTTTACCCTATTGTTTTTGTTTGGGCTGATTAAGTACTTTCAAACTGCATGCTTTGTATGCTTAAAGTTAACTATTCTCTCAGTTATGTTTTACAACTTAATATTTTTAAAAAGTTCAACAACTTATACACCAACCGTAATTCGTTTTATAACATTTACAAACCCTCAACCGAACACTGAAAACATACAATTTGCCGTATCATAATCTATAGGTATGACGGTAACTAGTAACTACGAAATGCCGCTTTTATAAATGAGCATTATAAAAGTACTGTGAATTATAAATTCTAATTACATGCCTAATCTACACAGTGAGTGTAGTTTTAATTAAATTATTCAACAGAAGATATATACTAAATCCTGGTAACTAAGCTCTCGCACTGTTTTTGAATATTAATTTCCCTATATTTACACTGTTTTGACATTTCAAAACTGTTCATCGATTTAACGACATAACAATATAATTATAATTACGTTATTCCGTATCTTGTGTAAATATATATGTTGAACAAAGAGCATGACACGTTATCAAATGAATGTTATTTTGCATAATATTTGAAGAATGTTTGCTGTTCCCCACGAACTTATTACGATGGACTATCTATGTTTTGTCTCTGAGTTTTACTTTTTATAATATAAAATACTAAGTGTTGCATTCGATACCCGTTGTTTAAATATATGTTCAAGGATAACATACTTTCAAAGTTGATGCAGCATTATGTTTATCATGGGATCGTCGCCTCGCTGTAGTTACACGTAACAACACTGCCCATTGTCACGCATATCCAGCAATATGCTTGTCATGGAAATGTCGTCTAACTACAATTACACGTAACAACACTGCCACGAAGAAGCAATAACAAGCTTATCACGGGAGAGTCACCTAGCTTCAATTACGCGCAACAACACTGCCAGGACGATGCCGTAACATACTTGTCACAGGAACGTCGCCTAACTACAATTACACGCAACAACACTGCCACGACGATGCCGTAACATGCATGACACGGGAATATCGCCTAGCTACAATTACTCACAACAACACTACAACGATGATGCCTTAACATGCTTGTCACGGGAACGTCGCCTAACTACAATTACACGTAACAACACTGCCACGAAGAAGTAATAACAAGCTTATCACGGGAAGGTCACCTAGCTACAATTACGCGCAACAACACTGCCAGGACGATGCCGTAACATACTTGTCACGGGAATGTCGCCTAACTACAATACTTAACAAACAACACTACCACGAAGATGCAGTAACATGCTTGGTATGGGAACTAGGATTACACGCAATAAAACTGCCACGAAGATGCCGTAATATGCTTGTCACTGGAACTTCGCCTAAGTACAATTACACGCGACAAAACTACCACGAAGATGCCGTAATATGCTTGTCACTGGAAATTTGCCACGCTACAATTACACGCGACAAAACTATCACGTAGACGCCGTAATATGTTTATCACTGGAACTTCGCCTAACTACAATTACACGCGACAAAACTACCACGAAGATGCCGTAATATGCTTACCACTGAAACTTCGCCTAACTACAATTACACGCGACAAAACTACCACGTAGATGCCGTAATATGCTTGTCACTGGAATTTCGCCTAACTACAATTACACCCAACAAAACTACCACGAAGATGCCGTAATATGCTTGTTACTGGAACTTCGCCTAACTACAATTACACGCAACAAATCTACCACGAAGATGCAGAAATTTGCGTGTCATAAAAAAAATATGCTTACCACGGGAACGCTAATCTACCACGTAGATGCAGAAATATACTTGTCACTGAAACTTCGCCTAAGCCTAACTACAATTACATGCAATAAAACTACCACATAGATGCAGAAATATGCTTGTCATGGGAACGTCGCCTAACTACAATTACACGCAACAAATCTGCCACGTCGATGCAAAAATATGCTTGTCACTGGAACTTCGCCTAACAACAATTACACGCGACAAAACTATCACGTAGATGCAGAAATATGCTTGTCACGGGAACATCGCCTAACTAAAATTACACGCAATAAAACTTCCACGAAATACCGTAATATGCTTATCACTGTAACTTCGCCTAACTAAAATTACACTCAACGCAACTGCCACGAAGATGCAGAAATATGCTTGTCACTGGAACGTCGCCTAACTACAATTACACGCAACAAAACTATCACGTTGATGCAGAAATATGCTTGTCACTGGAACTTCGCCTAACTACAATAACACGCAACAAAACTATCACGTAGATGCAAAAATATACTTGTCACTGAAACTTCGCCTAACTACAATTTCACGTAACAAAACTATCACGTAGAGGCAGAAATACGCTTGTCCCGGGAACGTCGCCTAACTACAATTACACGCAATACAATTACCAGAAAGGTGCCGTAATATGCTTGTCACTCGAACGTCGCCTAACTAAAATTACATGCGACAAAACTACCACGAAGATGCCGTAATATGCTTGTCACTGGAACTTCGCCTAACTACATTTACACGCAACAAAACTTCCAAGAAATGCCGTAATATGCTTGTCACTGAAACTTTTTGCCTAACTACAATTACACGTGACAAAACTGTCACGTATATGCAGAAATATGCTTGTCACGGGAACTTCGCCTAACTACAATTACACGCGACAAAACTATCACGAAGATGCCGTAATATGCTTGTCACGGAAACTTCGCTAAACTACAATTACACGCGACAAAACTATCACGTAGATTCCGTAATATGCTTATCACTGGAACTTCGCCTAAATACAATTACACGCGACAAAACTACCACGAAATACCGTAATTTGCTTATCACTGTAACTTCGTCTAACTAAAATTACACGCAACGCAACTGCCAAGAAGATGCAGAAATATGCTTGTCACTGGAACGTCGCCTAACTACATTTACACGCAACAAAACTTCCACGAAATGCCGTAATATGCTTGTCACTGAAACTTCGCCTAACTACAATTACACGTGACAAAACTGTCACGTATATGCAGAAATATGCTTGACACGGGAACTTCGCCTAACTACAATTACAAACGACAAAACTACCACGAAGATGCCGTAATATGCTTGCCACTGGAACTTCGCCTAACTACAATTACACGCGACAAAATTACCACGTAGATGCCGTAATATGCTTGTCATTGGAATTTCGCCTAACTACAATTACACGCAACAAAACTACCACGAAGATGCCGTAATATGATTGTCACTGGAACTTCGCCTAAACACAATTACACGCAACAAATCTACCGCGTAGATGCAGAAATAGGCTTGTCATGCAAAAATATGCTTACCACTGGAACGCCGTCTAACTACAATTAAACGCAACAAATCTACTACCTAGATGCAGAAATATACTTGTCACTGAAACTTCGCCTAAGCATAACTACAATTACATGCAACAAAACTATCACATAGATGCAGAAATATGCTTGTCATGGGAACTTCGCCTAACTACAATAACACGCAACAAAACTATCACATATATGCAAAAATATGCTTGTCACTGAAACTTCGCCTAACTACAATTTCACGCAACAAAACTATCACGTAGAGGCAGAAATACGCTTGTCCCGAGAACGTCGCCTAACCACTATTACACGCAATACAATTACCAGAAAGGTGCCGTAATATGCTTGTCACTGGAACGTCGCCTAACTAAAATTACACGCGACAAAACTACCACGTAGATGCCGTAATATGCTTATCACTGGAACTTCGCCTAAATACAATTACATGCAACAAAACTTCCACGAAATACCGTAATATGCTTATCACTGTAACTTCGCCTAATTAAAATTACACGCAACGCAACTGCCAAGAAGATGCAGAAATATGCTTGTCACTGGTACGTCGCCTAACTACATTTACACGCAACAAAACTTCCACGAAATACCGGAATATGCTTGTCACTGAAACTTCGCCTAACTACAATTACACGTGACAAAACGGTCACGTATATGCAGAAATATGCTTGTCACGGGAACTTCGCCTAATTACAATTACACGCGACAAAACTATCACATATATGCAGAAATATGCTTGTCACTGGAACTTCGCCTTACTATAATTACACGCGAAAAAACTGTCACATATATGCAGAAGTATGCTTGTCACGGGAACTTCGCCTAACTACAATTGCACGCGACATAACTATCACGTAGATGCAGAAATATGCTTGTCACGGGAAAGTCGCCTATCTAAAAGTACACGCAACAAAACTTCCTCGAAGATGTCGTAATATGTTTGTCACTAAAACTTTGCCTTACTACAATTACAAGCGACGAAACTATCACGTAGATGCAGAAATATGCTTGTCACTGGAACGTCGCCTTTCTACACTTACACGCAAGAACACTGCCACGTAAATGAAGAAATATGCTTGTCACTGCAATCTCGCCTATCTACAATTACACGCCACAAAACTGCCACGAAGATGCAGAAATATGCTTGTCACTGGAACGTCGCCTAACTTCAATTACACGAAACAAAACTGCCACGAAATGACGTAATATGCTTGTCGCTGGAACTTCGTCTAACTACAATTACACGCAACAAAACTATCACGTTGATGCAGAAATATGCTTGTCACTGGAACGTCGCCTAACTACAATTACACGCAACAAAACTGCCACGAAGATGTCGTATTATGCTTGTCACTGGAACGTCGCCTAACTTCAATTACACGAAACAAAACTGCCACGAAATGACGTAATATGCTTGTCGCTGGAACTTCGTCTAACTACAATTACACGCAACAAAACTATCACGTTGATGAAGAAATATGCTTGTCACTGGAACGTCGCCTAACTACAATTACACGCAACAAAACTGCCACGAAATGCCGTAATATGCTTGTCGCTGGTACTTCGCCTAACTACAATTACACGCCACAAAACTGCCACGAAGATGCAGAAATATGCTTGTCACTGAAACGTCGCCTAACTACAATTACACGCAACAAAACTTCCACGAAATGACGTAATATGCTTGTCGCTGGAAATTCGTCTAACTACAATTACACGCAACAAAACTATCACGTTGATGCAGTAATATGCTTGTCACTGGAACTTCGCCGAACTACAATTAAACGCAACAAAACTGCCACGAAATCCCGTAATATTCTTGTCGCTGGAACTTCCCCTAACTACAATTACACGCAACAAAACTATCACGTTGATGCAGAAAGATGCTTGTCACTGGAACTTGCCTAACTACAATTACACGCAACAAAACTATCACGTAGATGCAGAAATATGCTTGTCCCGGGAACGTCGCCTAACTACAATTACACACAATACAACTACCAGGAAGGTGCCGTAATATGCTTGTCACTGGAACGTCGCCTAACTACAATTACACGCGACAAAACTATCACTTAGATGCAGAAATATGCTTGAAACGGGAATTTCGCCTAACTACAATTACACGCGACAAAACTATCATGTAAATGCCGTAATATGCTTGTCACTGGAACGTCGTCTAACAACAATTATTATTCAACAAAACTACCACAGAGATGCAGAAATATGCTTGTCATTGGGACTTCGCCTACCTACAATTTCACGCAACAACACTGCCACGTACGTAGATGCAGAAATATGCTCAGACCGGGAATAAATCAGGTGATCACATGCATACTGTAAACACGTGTTCGCATACCAGAATGATGCATGCTTTCTAAACCAAATCACACCCAGCCGACAAACAATGCCTCTTCAAATAATTGTTTCACATTCAACAATAAAGGATTTTGCAACAACACATCATGTCCATTTCATCATATTTGCATAGGTCTCACTATACACTTTGATTTTACTGTGTTGGCCATATGCAGTAAAGTCCAATTTTCCATTCTGAATCAAGCATTTACAGTCTAAAATTATTTTTTTGGGAAAATACAGTTACTGCTGCTCATAAAAATCCACAAAATCTGGTACATAGCCCACTTTCGTGTTTTTTTAATGCGAGTGGTGTCAGGCACGGTACTCTTTTCCGCTTTCACTAAACAGTTTGCACCTAAATTCATACGCATTTTGAGCACCCACAAATGTCACATTTGTGTCGTCTAATCGCTGTTCATCCAATCTCACACTATTGTTTTCTCACCTGCAACAAGAAAAGAAAATATCCATGGGCAATTATTAAAATATCTCAAACCGAAGAACACACCCCTACATTTTATGGTGTAAGAATCATCCTACAGTCACATGCAAGGGAGCTAAGTGTGTAGTGAGTCCTGAAATGCCAAAAAACACACTCTGCCATATACTGTCAAATGCTACTAATTACTAAATACTATATACAGATATGCTGCAAGGTAGAATTATTAGTCCCTTTAAATTACCTGTTACCCCACTATCAAATCTTAGAATTAATCATGTAGACCTAGTGCCAAAGAACGCAGGTGAATGGAGATTAATCACTCACGTGTCATACCCAGTAGGCAACAGTGTAAATGATTTCATTAACCCGGAATACTGTCATGTGCAATATTCACAGTTTCATAATGCCGTCCGAATAATCCAAGGCTTGGGCGATACTGCATTCATGACCACTCAGCGTTTAACCTTTGCCCTATCTGGCCAGGCGACTTTGAGCTACTTGGTATTAAAACGGAGGCAGGTTATTGGATTCAAAAAATGTTACCAATGGGAGCTTCATGTTCATGTTTTATATTTGAGAAATTTTCAACCTTTTAACAATGGTTGATTTGCAAGAAGTCATGTGTCACGTGAGATCCACACGCGTGGACAAAAAGTTTATAATTTTTTTTATAAATTCAAGAAAAGTAGGTGGTCCAACTCCACCACAAAACACGTATTTCGAATGGTAATATGGATTTGCAAACGCGTATAATTGTTGATAAGTTAGATCTAGTAAACAACTATTACGGTTGCTAAGTTGTGGTTGGCAAACAAGTATTACTGTTGATAAGTATCTTTGTATAAATACATGTCTTACTTGTGAATTCATTTAGGTGTTTTGATTTCTTCATTTTTCAACCGATTTGCTAAACGCAGGTGTACTTTTAGAAGAACGATTTTGTATGTATTGCATTTGTAATTTCCACAACAATCATCAACCGTTGTAAGCTCTCGTTAAAGTAAAGCAATTGTAATACTAAACTCTAAACACTATTAATGTGGTATTGTCTTTGTATTCCTTTAGCTCGCTGTGTCGTTTGCTATTGTTGCAGCGCTGAGTGTTTATGGTAAGTTTAACTATTTCATTAATACAATTTGTATCACTATTTATGTTGAACATTACAGAAATAACTAAACATACATAGAGATTTTATTTGAACGTGTGATAAACACACTGGCTGCCAAACAAGACTGATACAACTCCACGATTTGTGTTTACACCAAAACGTATTGCCTTTCACTGTGAACGCCAAATAAAAAAACAGTAGCCAAGCCGTGTATGCAGTTTGTCTTTAATATTGTCTCATCGTACCCTTACCGGTTTGTTCTGTGGTTGATCTGGCTTCCGCCAAGTCACTGAGTACTTACTTTGTGGCTTTCTAGGCTTTTGTTTTTTATATTATATATACATGATCATGTATGTGTTTTACTTATATTGCCTATTAAGACTACCTTGTTTGTTAGAGAATATAACCTAGCGGGGATATCTTTATTTACACTGTCCCGTTTATTGGGATGACAATAGGGCAAGAGTGAGGTTTGGTGCACCTAGAACCTGGTTTAAACCCCCAGCGGCCTTTTTTGCCACTGACCGTTCCAAGGCAGTAGCCCTTTTGTCAACCCTTTTGTGTTTGTGATGTCTTATTTGGCATTTTATTCATCTTTAAAGTTGTTTTATTTGTTTCTGTATGTGTTTGTGGTTGGTTGACTGTCGTCCTTGAATGCTACTTTTCCTCTTCGACTTTTATATCTATATTTACGTTTATCACGAGTACTATCTGGTTTCTGGTTTTACTTTTGGAGACTGAAAGGAAGAAAAGGATTGAGTAGGATTATATCAATACAGCCACGCAATCCGTTCACATACACGGACTCGTCCTTTAAATAGAGCATGTATAGGTGTGTGTGTGTGAATGGGAGGGTGTGTTTGGTATAACTAATGAAATATTCATTACTGATCACTCTACAGTCAGTAACTACGCTTCACGTTTCTCTTGTGCTACTCTCGTGGGACTCTGTGAATGTACTTCTGAAACCATGAAAAGGGAGGATGGTGTATGAACTTACGTTTCAAGTCGGTAACCCTGTCTTCTCCACTCGTTGTCGTGTAATGTCCTTTTCATTTTATATTTAATTTGCTCTATGTTTGTGGTGCAGTGCGGACCTACTGGGCCATTGCGTTTGGGTTCCGTGATTTCTATAGTACAGTTTTCCTCATTTTACTATTTAAAGTCGATAAATTGTCATTTGTTGGAACGGATACGTTAGCATTTTATATAAATTTAAATATGTCGAATTTCTTCAGGAAGGCGTATAAGGTCCATGCATTGCGATTTTGTTTTTTAACTGTGGAAGGGAAGTTCTAGCAGCATAGCATCCATTTTTTATTTTTTTCATTCGATGTGTTAATATAAGTAGCAATCATGCATATTAAGTTGCATATAAACGCTGATAAACCTAAAACGTAAAAAACATTCTGCTTAAGTCTGGGTATGGTACGAAATTACTACGTAATACTTCTGATTGGTTCCTACGATTCTGCATGGGATAAAGTTATGATATATGCTCTTCGTTTAGTACCCGTGTAAGGTTTACACTACGTTGTCGCACTAATAGGACATCATCTGACCACAGAGAAGGACATAACATATGAGTTGATATTGACCAACACCGATGTGATAAATATGACAGTCATAGCCGAAGGTAAAACGTTTGTGTTATACATATTGAGCAAGAATAAAAAAAGTACTCATTGCTAAAGCTGCTATCGTTAAAAGCTGTTATGTTTTATTGTGATTGTTTGGGTAATAAACCTTAACAAAATATTGTCTCCATACAGTTGATGCTTTAAGGTCAAACTGCAATTCAAACAAAAAAGAATAACCTCTAATTTTTACTAAACGTTTCAATTATTTTGTGTGGCAGTCTAACTGAATGTTTCGTACATATAATATATTATTTCCTGTTTTGAGAGGAAGAAAAGTGGATACTTCTTATATTTGCTCAATACATAACAGCAAACTTTTTTTTTTCTGTCATCTGTTCCACAATATTGTTCTTAGACTTTTAACATTTACTATCACCGTATGGAGTGTTTTATTTTACTGCTTTTGTTATCAGTGTAACCTAATATTAATTATATTCTAAATCTTATATTTTTATTCATCTTAACACAGATTGTGCATGGTTCTTTTAATATGACATAACGATTCTAGACATGTGTTATTCCAAATATAACATTGTTTCAACAATGACATACTGTAAATATATTTTGTCAGAGGACGAAAATATGTCAGAATGGCTGTAAGACAAATATGTTAATAATAGACTGGCTGTAAGACAAATATGTTAATACTAGACTGGTTGTAAGACAAATAAATTAGTAATAAACTGGCTGCAAGACAAATATGTTGATATATCCTGAATTGTTCTTAATAAACATCTACTACTACTACTACTACTACTACTACTACTACTACTATTACTACCACTACTACCACTACTACTACTACTACTACTACTACTACTACTAGATGCTACTACTACTACTACTACTACTACTACTACTACTACTACTACCACTACTACTACTACCTACAACTACTACTACTACTACTACTACTACTACTACTACCACTACTACTACTACTACCACTACTACTACTACTACTACTACTACTACTACTACTACTACTACTACTACTACAACCAATACTACTACTACTACCACTACTATTACTACTACTACTACTACTTACTACTACTACTATTATTTATCAATGTTTGTTACTTCCGTTTAGCCTACGTTTACATGTTTGCTGTAAGAATGTAATATATGAAGACCTTAAACTTCGTGGTATTATTCCTCTTCCCCACTCTCCCATACCCAAGCATAACAACCATCTTACACATATACATACATGTATGAATATACAGCAGTAGGTTCGTAAACAAGTTCGTAAACAAGTTCGTAGACTGGGTATGGGGTAGCGAGGTTTCTATATTAACCCTTCTCGTTTTTTCGAATGACAATATCGTAAGAGTGTTGTTAAAGAAACCTTAGAACCTGGTTTAAGGCCCCAGCGGCATGTTTGCCTGCACAGGAAAAATATCTAGGCATGAAATTCGTATGCTTTACACATTTCACATATGTATTACATATGAAAGTATGAAAATATTTTTAATAAATAATATTAAAACTGAAACAGGCTATGTTAAACCATTTTCTACAATATTCTACCATATTTTTAAAAAATACTTTATGTATTTCAGGCATAACAGTTTTATATGAACGCGTATGTAAACATTTCATATGTGGCACAGGTGTATTATTGTAACATGAAAAATATATGAGTTACACATATGTATCATTTACATATGTGGCACATATGTAAATAACATGATGTATATATGAAAGAAACATGCAAATAATAAGAAAGAAACACATGTGGCACATGTCACAAAAAAGTTCGTGTGTATGACCTTTTGCAAGGCGGTACTCCTATTGTCAACCCTTTTTTTTTATTTGCGATTTCGCACAATTTGCTTTTATTTTTCCTAGTAATTGTAGCTTGTTTTATGCGTCTTTTTGGTTGACTGTGTTCGGTGAATGCTTTATTTCCTGTTTGATGTTTAACCCTGTTTTTAGCCTGGGCAACTGACTGTAGTTCCCAAATATCACAAACTACATAATATTAACCGAAGGGAAAACAAAATTAAAAACAAAATAAAGTTAGGAGTAAATAAATCTGAAGAAATGTAAAAGTAGCACTTATTAATAGCTGTTCCCGGGCTAATAAAGATGTCAATTGCAATAAAAAAAAGAACATAAACAAACAAGAAATGTCCCCGAAGTGACCTGTAAGTGTGACCTTGACATTGGAGCAATATGAAACCAACAGATATATTTAAAAATAATTTTAAAAAAATCAAACAAACAATAAAAATCAAATAAAATAAAATTTAAAAAAATTAAAAAATTAAAAAAAAAAAAATAAAAAAAAGAAAATATTCAAAAAAAAAAAATATTCAAAAAAAAAGTCTTGTTGTGGTGAGCAATTGTGCGAAGTTATTTGAAAATCCGTCGATTATTGTCCGAGTTATGAAGCGGAGACGATTGTATAGACGAACGGATTTTGAAATTTCATCTCTAAGTTTGACCTTGACCTTAGAGCCACGGACCTGGATTTTGTGGCGACACGTTCGTCTTGTTGTGGTGAGTAATTGTGCGAAGTTATTTGAAAATCCATCCATTATTGTCAGAGTTATGATGCGGACACGAATGTACAGACGAACGGATTTTTAACTTTGATCTCTAAGTGTGACCTTGAACTTGGAGCAACGGACTGGATTTTGTTCGCGACACGTCCTCTTGATGTGGTGAGAAATTGTGCGAAGTTATTTGAAAATCCATCCATTATTGTCAGAGTTATGAAGCGGACACGAGTGTACAGACGAACGGTTTTTGACCTTTGATCTCTAAGTGTGACCTTGACCTTGGAGCCACGGACCTGGATTTTGTGCGCGACGCGTCGTCTTGTTGTGGTGAGCAATTGTACGAAGTTATTTGAAAATCCATCCATTATTGTCAGAGTTATGAAGCGGACACGAGTGTACAGACGAACGAACAGACAGTGCGACTACTATATGCCACCCTTCGGGGGCATAAAAATAAATGAAAAACAGTTACCTTTAACGACTGTTATATTTTACTACTGAATATATCAAGTCTTCAAAGGGGGGTACATCAGGCGTTGATGCCTAATTCAAATTTAACAAATACAACGCTCTGCAATGAACAATTTAAAACCTGAACTGGTTCGAAGAAATAGATTGAATGTTAACAGTTTTCTATAATAAAACCCAATAAGTAATATTCATTCTAATCAAACCATAGATGGATCTCAAAGTTATATACAGCTGTCATTTGGACCACCTCGGCAATATCTGCAAATGACGCACACGTTGTAATGTATTGTGATATGTATTATCGCCAAGATTAAAATAGTTAATTCTGGAGTGTTACCATTGTTTTGAAATAACTTCTTCGGGTCTTGTATTTTACATGTTAAGTGTATTTATTTTGGTTGTTTATTGCTCATCTGATTTATTTGTATGCCCCCCTTCGGGGGCATATAGTAGTCGCACTGTTCGTCTATCAGTCCGTCAGTCCCTTCGTTCGTCCGTACAATCGTGTCCGGTTAATAACAATAATGGACGGATTTTCAAGTAACTTGGCACAATTGCTCACCGCAATGTACAGGTGAGTTTTCAGCTTCATGCAGAATATGACTGTTTTTAGTGTAGCAGCTTAACTATAAAGGATATGGCTATTAAAAAGACTTTTGTCTTCTTTGTTTTTTTACTTCGACTCTTTGTATGACATTTCAATATTTCTTCATTTTTGGAACTTTGGTCTCATTTCTTACATTTTGGCTATTTTTGTTGCCGAATTTTGCCGAAAGACCCCTTTTTATATTCCGAGGAGCTGAAATTCTACGAATTTTACACAATTATATACAAATATATATGAAATGGTCAGACCATCTTACGAAAGCCTCATAAGTTCTCATGATATTACAATAAGGACATATTAGCCCATGACATAAGACACTTTCGGATAATATCAGGACTTGGGTGTCTGTGTGCATGTTTAGAGATATTATTTGGGATGTCCCATTCTTACGATTTTCTATTCCGATGCGAGAAATACTGCTATATACATAATACTATACCACATATATTGGTGAATGGTGCCAGCCGAAACCCGACCTCTGCATACATCCTGAGGTGTTTCTAATTATGTATGTTTTATATATTTTTAAAACAATATGTTTGTTAATTTCTCTAGATGTTGGCATTATTGTTTCTTTTATTTACACTGTCTTTTCAATTTGTGCTCTGAAGACAGTATAATAGCGATGTTGTGTACACATACAATACATTTAAGCTGACCAATAGGCCGTATTACCTGCTGACCGTTCCAAGTCGGTAACCATGTCTTCTCGGCTCTTTGTGTTGTGTATTGTCCTTTTCACTGTATACATCTATTTAATTGTCTCTTTGTTTGTGGTACAGTGCGGGCTTATGGTGTCAATGCGTTTGGATGCTGTGGTTTCTATAGAACACTTTTTCACAGTTGTCTATGTAATGTTGGCTTGATTGATAAACTTCGTAAGATGTTTGGTCATATTCATTTTCAAGCAACGTTTATCAAAGCTGGTTGTGATCGTATTATTTTGCAACGCTTTGCATGTTTAGTTGTTGAGTTCGCCACTATTTTTTCCTGTATGATTGAGGGATGACCGGACAGATTGGGGAACCTACCGTTATCTTGAACAGGAAGGTCTAAGCTTACCCTTAATGATTCGTTCTCTTGTTGCTCTCGCTTCAGTATCCAACTATACAATAGTTACAATACATATTTTGTCAAATGGTATTATAATGTCCCATTGTATGACTGCGACAAACTAAACATAAGATAGACACATGACGATAGATTCGACAGAGACAGAGTTTATTTCCATCGTGGAGTATTGAACTTTTAGGTGGAGATAGAACGTAGTTTCAGAGCTTAGTTATGCGAGACATTGAGACAAACTCTGTTTGTCACATGAATATAAGACCAGTGTAAATTGGCCCTTGTATTATAACCAACAAATTCAAAATCCAGTGCCCTCTGGTCAATGTTTCAATTATTTTTCTAGGTGAACGAAACGCATACAGACCGCTGACGATGCTATCATACCATAATATATATAAATAAAAATAAAATAAAATAAAACAAGTCATATATTTTGGAACAGATATATATACATCATTACATTTTTAGCCGCATATCATGGTTACATTACACAGTACATTCCACAGTACTTATAATATTTGTATATTATAATTATATGAAAAATAACCCTACTTCATATTGATATGTAGATATGGTATCACATCAACATATGTCCGTTACATAATTATATGTAATTGTGTTATTAACTACCAATATATTTAGTATATACACAAACCTAATGTGGAAAACATGGATTGAAAGTAAAATACAACACACACACTAAATGTGCATCCTTAGCTCATAGTGCTATCAAAGTGACACACAGACATCTTTTGTATGTACCCAGGTACAGTGACATCCCACGTTACCGACTAATAGACATTAAAACCCCAAGAAAATCTGTTTTAGCGGTTTTTAAATTGGTCACAAGCACCCTCCATCCAGGAAATGTTCAATTTACGAACATCGCATGACAATTAACACATAATTGAAGTCAACTTTGATAAAAGGCCGTGTGTTCCTTGGCACCTGACAATGCTGGCATATGAAACCACACCAGTCGCATTGTTCGCACACAATGTAATGTCAATATTATTCAGCCACTAGAGTAGAAAATATATACACACGTTAATATACACGATAATATAAATAATCACACACATAAAACAAACGAAATAAATGAAATTTGAATTTACATTATGTGTAATACCAAGAAATGACATATGCACATCTATTTCCATTTGATATTTTGTGCAACATGACTTATGCAAAATAATAATACAGACACGTTAATTATGATCACAGTTAACAAAATATCACATACAAAAAACAATACAAACGGAATAAATGGAATTTGGTTTTACACCAGGTTTATTTAGAAAGCAAATGCATCCATGCGTGATATGATGTATACACATCTATTTCTTATGACGGTTTGCACTACATAAATTATGCGTAGTTAGTTAGCAGAATAAAATAATATTTAAAATTACATTATGTATAATGCGTATTGAAGCATAAGGCATGAATACGTTTACAGTATTATGTGTCACATGATCGACGCATAAAATAAATACATAATACAGACAATTTAATAATTTAAAATTTCACATAGTTAGCAGAAGTAAGTTAGTTAGCAAAATAAAATAATATTTTAAATTACATTATGCGTAATACGTGGTGAAGCATAAGGCATGAATATGTTACAGTATTATGTGTCACATGATCGACGCATTAGATAAATGCATAATACAGACAATTTAATAATATTTACTATCAACAAAAATTAAAATAGTTAACAGAAGAAAGTTAGTTGGCAGAATAAGTAATATTTAAATTTACATTATGTAAAATGCGTGATGAAGCATTAGGCATGAATACGTTTACAGTATTATATGTCACATGATCGACGCTTTAAATAAATGCATAATACAGAAAATTTTAATAAAATTTAATTTAATAATATTCACAATAACAAAAATTCACATAGATAGAATCGTCATTAATCAACTACTAGCGATAACAACCCATATGTGGAAATAGTTACATATAAATCATATACGGAGTAAATAATATTATGATAGACAATATACTAAATCAATAACATATGTGAAATCCCGATGTTGTATCTAATATATCAGTTAGGTAGTCTATGAACATAAACAGCCATATAGCGAGTAAAAGACAGACGGAATAAATATCATTTTAATATAATAGTTAATTAGTAAAGTTGATTTGGGATATTATCACGTCGTCAAAACATTCATTTAACAATATAGAGATTATATTAATACGATACAACACGTCATGGTAATTAAGGATAATCAAAACATATATTATAACATAGCATGTCACATCATCAAAACGATAATGTGACATTATATAGATGAAAGTAAAAATAAAATAATTAAGATGATATTTAAAAGTTAACACCAATTCAATTTATATCACAAGCCTACGCTGGTCAGTAAAATTCACCTCTAAGAACCACCAATGTAATTCACTGGACCATTCTAAATTTGTCTATTCGAAACATACACCGTTCAATGCGGATGTGTTTTTTCACGCAGAAATAAATATTTGGAACTTTGGATTACTATGTCATAATGAGAGAGGTAAATAACTTTTATAAATGAATCCACTATAACTGGTTTAGATATATACGCTACATAGCAGGGATACGTACATACATACACGAAAGCGTACATTATGAATACATAAAAAGAACGCATAGTCTAATAGCAATTGTCAAGAACCACACAGCGTCGTAAAATAGCACTTACTTAAGGTTGTTACTCGTATATGTAATACTATAACAATCATTATAGTGAAAATTACAGAATCATGTTGAATAATATGACAAGCAAACGTCAGTGTTCTGGTGGCAACATATCTAGATGTCAGGTACATGTATGCACATGTATGTGCAGGTGTGTCTGCGTGTATATGCATGCGGATGGTTGCATGCATGTATGTGTATATGTACATGTGTATGTATGTGTGTATGTATGTATGCATATATATATGTGTGTATGACTATGTGCACAACATGACATGCCGTTAAACCACAATCAATCTTATTATTATTTTTCAGTCGATAAAAGACGCTTCAGTTTGCAATCTTGATATTTTGTTACATAAGAATTGGCTACCATTAGCAGTGAGGATTATGACGTCAAATATAAGCTTTAAACTGCCAATTATACCTTCCAAGGGTATAGATGTTAGCCTTTTGATTCTACAATAGGAGTGAGGCATTCTCTTCTATATAATTTTTCAAAAACAGCTTTGACATAAATCATTAGCAAACTGAACCGACACATGTAGTACAATTATAATTAGTTAGAGCGCTCTTACTTGTATATGTATTTATATCGATATTGTATATATTAAGGTAACCATGATACATAAAATGTGGAAACAAAATATAAACTTTGTAAATAAAATATTTAATGTGTACATAACATGTCTTAGATGTCGAAAATATCCAACTATACAATAGTTACAATACATATTTTGTCAAATGGTATTATAATGTCCCATTGTATGACTGCGACAAACTATACATAAGATAGACACATGACGATAGATTCGACAGAGACAGAGTTTATTTCCATCGTGGAGTATTGAACTTTTAGGTGGAGATAGAACGTAGTTTCAGAGCTTAGTTATGCGAGACATTGAGACAAACTCTGTTTGTCACATGAATATAAGACCAGTGTAAATTGGCCCTTGTATTATAACCAACAAATTCAAAATCCTGTGCCCTCTGGTCAATGTTTCAATTATTTTTCTAGGTGAACGAAACGCATACAGACCGCTGACGATGCTATCATACCATAATATATATAAATAAAAATAAAATAAAATAAAACAAGTCATATATTTTGGAACAGATATATATACATCATTACATTTTTAACCGCATATCATGGTTACATTACACAGTACATTCCACAGTACTTATAATATTTGTATATTATAATTATATGAAAAATAACCCTACTTCATATTGATATGTAGATATGGTATCACATCAACATATGTCCGTTACATAATTATATGTAATTGTGTTATTAACTACCAATATATTTAGTATATACACAAACCTAATGTGGAAAACATGGATTGAAAGTAAAATACAACACACACACTAAATGTGCATCCTTAGCTCATAGTGCTATCAAAGTGACACACAGACATCTTTTGTATGTACCCAGGTACAGTGACATCCCACGTTACCGACTAATAGACATTAAAACCCCAAGAAAATCTGTTTTAGCGGTTTTTAAATTGGTCACAAGCACCCTCCATCCAGGAAATGTTCAATTTACGAACATCGCATGACAATTAACACATAATTGAAGTCAACTTTGATAAAAGGCCGTGTGTTCCTTGGCACCTGACAATGCTGGCATATGAAACCACACCAGTCGCATTGTTCGCACACAATGTAATGTCAATATTATTCAGCCACTAGAGTAGAAAATATATACACACGTTAATATACACGATAATATAAATAATCACACACATAAAACAAACGAAATAAATGAAATTTGAATTTACATTATGTGTAATACCAAGAAATGACATATGCACATCTATTTCCATTTGATATTTTGTGCAACATGACTTATGCAAAATAATAATACAGACACGTTAATTATGATCACAGTTAACAAAATATCACGTACAAAAAACAATACAAACGGAATAAATGGAATTTGGTTTTACACCAGGTTTATTTAGAAAGCAAATGCATCCATGCGTGATATGATGTATACACATCTATTTCTTATGACGGTTTGCACTACATAAATTATGCGTAGTTAGTTAGCAGAATAAAATAATATTTAAAATTACATTATGTATAATGCGTATTGAAGCATAAGGCATGAATACGTTTACAGTATTATGTGTCACATGATCGACGCATAAAATAAATACATAATACAGACAATTTAATAATTTAAAATTTCACATAGTTAGCAGAAGAAAGTTAGTTAGCAAAATAAAATAATATTTTAAATTACATTATGCGTAATACGTGGTGAAGCATAAGGCATGAATATGTTACAGTATTATGTGGCACATGATCGACGCATTAGATAAATGCATAATACAGACAATTTAATAATATTTACTATCAACAAAAATTAAAATAGTTAACAGAAGAAAGTTAGTTGGCAGAATAAGTAATATTTAAATTTACATTATGTATAATGCGTGATGAAGCATTAGGCATGAATACGTTTACAGTATTATATGTCACATGATCGACGCTTTAAATAAATGCATAATACAGAAAATTTTAATAAAATTTAATTTAATAATATTCACAATAACAAAAATTCACATAGATAGAATCGTCATTAATCAACTACTAGCGATAAAAACCCATATGTGGAAATAGTTACATATAAATCATATACGGAGTAAATAATATTATGATAGACAATATACTATATCAATAACATATGTGAAATCCCGATGTTGTATCTAATATATCAGTTAGGTAGTCTATGAACATAAACAGCCATATAGCGAGTAAAAGACAGACGGAATAAATATCATTTTAATATAATAGTTAATTAGTAAAGTTGATTTGGGATATTATCACGTCGTCAAAACATTCATGTAACAATATAGAGATTATATTAATACGATACAACACGTCATGGTAATTAAGGATAATCAAAACATATATTATAACATAGCATGTCACATCATCAAAACGATAATGTGACATTATATAGATGAAAGTAAAAATAAAATAATTAAGATGATATTTAAAAGTTAACACCAATTCAATTTATATCACAAGCCTACGCTGATAAATGAATGGTTAATGGATGTAACGTTAGTCAGAGTTTCTATGCATTGTTCTAAAGTCTTTAAATATAAATTCTTTTCAAATACAATCTTGATAATGGTAATAACATGTGATAAAATGCCTTTGATAGAACGTAATAATTATAAATGTTCCACTGAAATATATATATTCATTCTCTAAATGAAGTATGTATGTTTGTTTGTACTCTTCTCTGAAATATTGTGTATTGTATTCCGCCTTGTTTAGGCAATAAACATGTAAATGTTATGCCGAATAAAATATTGAATTGAAATTGAATTGGTCAGTAAAATTCACCTCTAAGAACCACAAATGTAATTCACTGGACCATTCTAAATTTGTCTATTCGAAACATACACCGTTCAATGCGGATGTGTTTTTTTCACGCAGAAATAAATATTTGGAACTTTGGATTACTATGTCATAATGAGAAAGGTAAATAACTTTTATAAATGAATCCACTATAACTGGTTTAGATATATACGCTACATAGCAGGGATACGTACATATATACACGAAAGCGTACATTATGAATACATAAAAAGAACGCATAGTCTAATAGCAATTGTCAAGAACCACACAGCGTCGTAAAATAGCACTTACTTAAGGTTGTTACTCGTATATGTAATACTATAACAATCATTATAGTGAAAATTACAGAATCATGTTGAATAATATGACAAGCAAACGTCAGTGTTCTGGTGGCAACATATCTAGATGTCAGGTACATGTATGCACATGTATGTGCAGGTGTGTCTGCGTGTATATGCATGCGGATGGTTGCATGCATGTATGTGTATATGTACATGTGTATGTATGTGTGTATGTATGTATGCATATATATATATGTGTATGACTATGTGCACAACATGACATGCCGTTAAACCACAATCAATCTTATTATTATTTTTCAGTCGATAAAAGACGATTCAGTTTGCAATCTTGATATTTTGTTACATAAGTATTGGCTACCATTAGCAGTGAGGATTATGACGTCATATATAAGCTTTAAACTGCCAATTATACCTTCCAAGGGTATAGATGTTAGCCTTTTGATTCTACAATAGGAGTGAGGCATTCTCTTCTATATAATTTTTCAAAAACAGCTTTGACATAAATCATTAGCAAACTGAACCGACACATGTAGTACAATTATAATTAGTTAGAGCGCTCTTACTTGTATATGTATTTATATCGATATTGTATATATTAATGTAACCATGATACATAAAATGTGGAAACAAAATATAAACTTTGTAAATAAAATATTTAATGTGTACATAACATGTCTTAGATGTCGAAAATATCCAACTATACAATAGTTACAATACATATTTTGTCAAATGGTATTATAATGTCCCATTGTATGACTGCGACAAACTATACATAAGATAGACACATGACGATAGATTCGACAGAGACAGAGTTTATTTCCATCGTGGAGTATTGACTTTTTAGGTGGAGATAGAACGTAGTTTCAGAGCTTAGTTATGCGAGACATTGAGACAAACTCTGTTTGTCACATGAATATAAGACCAGTGTAAATTGGCCCTTGTATTATAACCAACAAATTCAAAATCCAGTGCCCTCTGGTCAATGTTTCAATTATTTTTCTAGGTGAACGAAACGCATACAGACCGCTGACGATGCTATCATACCATAATATATATAAATAAAAATAAAATAAAATAAAACAAGTCATATATTTTGGAACAGATATATATACATCATTACATTTTTAACCGCATATCATGGTTACATTACACAGTACATTCCACAGTACTTATAATATTTGTATATTATAATTATATGAAAAATAACCCTACTTCATATTGATATGTAGATATGGTATCACATCAACATATGTCCGTTACATAATTATATGTAATTGTGTTATTAACTACCAATATATTCAGTATATACACAAACCTAATGTGGAAAACATGGATTGAAAGTAAGATACAACACACACACTAAATGTGCATCCTTAGCTCATAGTGCTATCAAAGTGACACACAGACATCTTTTGTATGTACCCAGGTACAGTGACATCCCGCGTTACCGACTAATAAACATTAAAACCCCAAGAAAATCTGTTTTAGCGGTTTTTAAATTGGTCACAAGCACCCTCCATCCAGGAAATGTTCAATTTACGAACATCGCATGACAATTAACACATAATTGAAGTCAACTTTGATAAAAGGCCGTGTGTTCCTTGGCACCTGACAATGCTGGCATATGAAACCACACCAGTCGCATTGTTCGCACACAATGTAATGTCAATATTATTCAGCCACTAGAGTAGAAAATATATACACACGTTAATATACACGATAATATAAATATTCACACACATAAAACAAACGAAATAAATGAAATTTGAATTTACATTATGTGTAATACCAAGAAATGACATATGCACATCTATTTCCATTTGATATTTTGTGCAACATGACTTATGCAAAATAATAATACAGACACGTTAATTATGATCACAGTTAACAAAATATCACATACAAAAAACAATACAAACGGAATAAATGGAATTTGGTTTTACACCAGGTTTATTTAGAAAGCAAATGCATCCATGCGTGATATGATGTATACACATCTATTTCTTATGACGGTTTGCACTACATAAATTATGCGTAGTTAGTTAGCAGAATAAAATAATATTTAAAATTACATTATGTATAATGCGTATTGAAGCATAAGGCATGAATACGTTTACAGTATTATGTGTCACATGATCGACGCATAAAATAAATACATAATACAGACAATTTAATAATTTAAAATTTCACATAGTTAGCAGAAGAAAGTTAGTTAGCAAAATAAAATAATATTTTAAATTACATTATGCGTAATACGTGGTGAAGCATAAGGCATGAATATGTTACAGTATTATGTGTCACATGATCGACGCATTAGATAAATGCATAATACAGACAATTTAATAATATTTACTATCAACAAAAATTAAAATAGTTAACAGAAGAAAGTTAGTTGGCAGAATAAGTAATATTTAAATTTACATTATGTATAATGCGTGATGAAGCATTAGGCATGAATACGTTTACAGTATTATATGTCACATGATCGACGCTTTAAATAAATGCATAATACAGAAAATTTTAATAAAATTTAATTTAATAATATTCACAATAACAAAAATTCACATAGATAGAATCGTCATTAATCAACTACTAGCGATAACAACCCATATGTGGAAATAGTTACATATAAATCATATACGGAGTAAATAATATTATGATAGACAATATACTAAATCAATAACATATGTGAAATCCCGATGTTGTATCTAATATATCAGTTAGGTAGTCTATGAACATAAACAGCCATATAGCGAGTAAAAGACAGACGGAATAAATATCATTTTAATATAATAGTTAATTAGTAAAGTTGATTTGGGATATTATCACGTCGTCAAAACATTCATGTAACAATATAGAGATTATATTAATACGATACAACACGTCATGGTAATTAAGGATAATCAAAACATATATTATAACATAGCATGTCACATCATCAAAACGATAATGTGACATTATATAGATGAAAGTAAAAATAAAATAATTAAGATGATATTTAAAAGTTAACACCAATTCAATTTATATCACAAGCCTACGCTGGTCAGTAAAATTCACCTCTAAGAACCACCAATGTAATTCACTGGACCATTCTAAATTTGTCAATGCGGATGTGTTTTTTCACGCAGAAATAAATATTTGGAACTTTGGATTACTATGTCATAATGAGAGAGGTAAATAACTTTTATAAATGAATCCACTATAACTGGTTTAGATATATACGCTACATAGCAGGGATACGTACATATATACACGAAAGCGTACATTATGAATACATAAAAAGAACGCATAGTCTAATAGCAATTGTCAAGAACCACACAGCGTCGTAAAATAGCACTTACTTAAGGTTGTTAATCGTATATGTAATACTATAACAATCATTATAGTGAAAATTACAGAATCATGTTGAATAATATGACAAGCAAACGTCAGTGTTCTGGTGGCAACATATCTAGATGTCAGGTACATGTATGCACATGTATGTGCAGGTGTGTCTGCGTGTATATGCATGCGGATGGTTGCATGCATGTATGTGTATATGTACATGTGTATGTATGTGTGTATGTATGTATGCATATATATATGTGTGTATGACTATGTGCACAACATGACATGCCGTTAAACCACAATCAATCTTATTATTATTTTTCAGTCGATAAAAGACGATTCAGTTTGCAATCTTGATATTTTGTTACATAAGTATTGGCTACCATTAGCAGTGAGGATTATGACGTCATATATAAGCTTTAAACTGCCAATTATACCTTCCAAGGGTATAGATGTTAGCCTTTTGATTCTACAATAGGAGTGAGGCATTCTCTTCTATATAATTTTTCAAAAACAGCTTTGACATAAATCATTAGCAAACTGAACCGACACATGTAGTACAATTATAATTAGTTAGAGCGCTCTTACTTGTATATGTATTTATATCGATATTGTATATATTAATGTAACCATGATACATAAAATGTGGAAACAAAATATAAACTTTGTAAATAAAATATTTAATGTGTACATAACATGTCTTAGATGTCGAAAATATCCAACTATACAATAGTTACAATACATATTTTGTCAAATGGTATTATAATGTCCCATTGTATGACTGCGACAAACTATACATAAGATAGACACATGACGATAGATTCGACAGAGACAGAGTTTATTTCCATCGTGGAGTATTGAACTTTTAGGTGGAGATAGAACGTAGTTTCAGAGCTTAGTTATGCGAGACATTGAGACAAACTCTGTTTGTCACATGAATATAAGACCAGTGTAAATTGGCCCTTGTATTATAACCAACCACTATTTTCTCCCTTGAATACTCCTGCCCTACAGATGAAGGAGGTAGATAAAAAAAACAAGTTCGCTTTACTACATGTTACAGGATACATTGATTTATCTTTACCAGGTTCTAAATCTACAGCATTTTAGGAAGAGATCACAGAAAAATGCATGTTGATATAAGATTTCTAGGTAATTCTGCCTCATTTTACACATCATGGGTCTAATCTCCACGGGGTTGTATTTTTGTCTAAATTTTGATAGGTGTGCAAACATGAAATTAAAAAAAGTTCAATCTGGTAAATATTTGTTAAAAGTTAATAACATGCAGATATTGGATCAATGAAGAATTTAAGCATAAATACATGTTGCAAAATATTTTTTATCTCTATGACACGAACAAAACATTACAATGGGACTCTATGGAAAATTAATTGTAGTGTAAGACGATCAGTGATAGCGTCTCCGTGGCCGAATGTTTAACGACGTTGCGTTATAAACCTTCGCCTCGCAACGCTGCGTGTTCGAATCCCATTGGGAGCTCGACTTGTAAGTGAGGAAGTTTCGATTCTTACGGATGGCGGGAGGTGTACAGTACTGGTTTTACCCAGGAAAAGTGGGCGGTCTGCCTCCACCACAAAAAAAATCGACCGTCATATATAACATTACATGTGTTGAAAATGATGTAAAACCATACAAAAAAACAATCTTCTATCAGTGGCGTATTTTTCGGGGCGCTTGTTTCAGTCAAAGGTTTTTGGCACTTTTCAGACAAAATTTAACCAGTACCTAAACAAGTTGTTGATCAGTTAAATAGGCATTTTTAGCGGTAAATAAAAATACCTTTCTTTTTAAAATTGGCTGAGAAATAGAAAATGCATGTGCGAAAGCTGTTTTTGATAGGGCATTTTCAATGCGAAATTCTGCTGCATCAAAAACTTGAATTTATTTTTTTTATCTAAAAATGATTTTTGTTTTTGGTTTCTGTGTGTTTTTGTGGTTGACTGTCATCCTTGAATGCTATTTTTCCTGTTCGATATTTATATGTACTTTTAATGTATTGAATCAGTCTAAATTAAGACACTTTGAACGTTTTATAGCAATATATTAAGACTAACTTTTTGCTATTTGGGATTTCTTAATTTTCTGCTGTCCAAGCAACAAGGAATTTACAAGGCAAAAGTCCAATCAAAAACGCATTTTGACTGTAAAATATTTATTTCTCAACCGATTTCCATATCTAAGGTTATTATATTTATCACTAGAAATGCAATTCCAATGATATATAATTTGAATATGTATTATTAAAATTGCTCATACATATGCTGATAAAACTTTGGCTGAAACAAGTGCCCCGAACAATATAGTGTTTTGTTAATTTAATAGGGAAAATGAAGACATGTCCGTTAATAATGAGGGTCATTCAAAATTAAAAAGCAATTATTGTTTTAATATCTAAAAATTAGATAAATATATTATGGTCTAAATAAAGGCAAGGTACAAAATTAAATAACATATAAAGTCAACCAGGGTTAACTATTAATTTTACCTAGTTTATTAGAGGATATAGCATGGCGGAGAATTCTTTATTTACACGGTTCCGTTATTTAAGGTTTGGTATGTCCTAGAACCTCGTTTAACCCAGCGGCATTTTGCCACTGAGAATTCAGTCCTTTTTATGTACACTTCTCAAAACTGCTAACTACACCGCTCACGTTTTGGGTTATATATATCGATGGGTTGAATGTTTTTCAATAAAATAAAAAGGAAATACCAATTCAATCATTTTTACATCATTTCATTTTATTTTTTTCATGGGCAATGCTAGAACTAAACCACAATAAGCAATTACAAACGACCCATGTAAACACTAAAGTCACACTTTTATGAACAAGAAATGAAAAGTGTGACTTTAGTGTTTACATGGGTCGTTTGTAATTGCTTATTGTGGTTTAGTTCTAGCATTGCCCATGAAAAAAATAAAATGAAATGATGTAAAAATGATTGAATTGGTATTTCCTTTTTATTTTATTGAAAAACATTCAACCCATCGATATATATAACCCAAAACGTAGCGGTGTAGTTAGCAGTTTTGAGAAGTGTATGTCTTGTCGCATACTTTATTTACATTTTCCAGTTACCTAGACGTAGACTTCCTGTGTTGGTAATGGCGGTTCTAACATCACGTACTATAGCCGATATGTCCAATATCAGTATGATGCCGAACACGAGGGCAAAACAGGCCGATACCAACATATCCTATGTTTGCTGCACCCTTTCCCTTATCACGCGCACTCACTTTTTGGTATTTCTTCGATAACAGGTCACTAGTGTTTATCTGAAAACAAAATGTAAATTTAAAAAATATAAGCTACGGAATATTGAGAGTCTTTTTAGTGTGTTTTTTCATAGAAGACAAAGAAAGGAAACCGTATCAAAGGATTTGGTGAAAAGCACTGTTCAAGTCGTGTTTTACAAGGTATACAATTTCGGATTAATTCTTAAAAATAAAAAAAATAAAAAAGTAGAATTTGAAAATCGCCTAACACGATAAATATAAAAAAGATTGCCGTCTCGGTTTGATTGAGAGTTTTCATAAAATGTAGTGAAATATGCTAGCTACCGTTCACGCCCTCTAGCCCAGGGTTGAGCACTCCATAGTTAAAATGTCAACAGTAGGACATATTGAGCCATCCCGAAGATGGTATGCATATGACGGTGAACATAGAACCTCCAATGTGGTATGTTCATACCATTCCATATCCGTCAGTGTGTGGTCCCAAACACTGAGCGAAATAAACAAATTGGAATTTAGAAGCCTGCGTATCACAAGTAACAGTCAAAAGACTAAATTAAAAAGCAGACTACATATCCTAAGGGTGATTAACATTACTCAGAGCCTTTAAAGGCTGGATTAATTGAACCACCTATTCGAAACTGAAGTAAGAAAACAAAGTATCTGAGAACGTAGCACCTTTATCTGTATATAAATATCGGGCTCAGCGATCTCCTGGTTTCCCTTTACGTAAACAACTGCTTTATTCAAAGGGTTATTCTAGTCTCGGCCAGCCAGACCGTATCAGGCATATGTCTTTCTTGCAGATATCGGTCTGGGCAGATTAGGCCAATTAAAGCGCCCACTAGCGATTAGCACAATTTATTCGCGCTTTTTCTCACGCGCATAACGTCGACGTTTGCGTGACGTCATGTTGTAAATAAAGGTACCACGTCAATTGTTGATGCATCAGTTAAACTTTTTAACGTCACTTGCTGCTTCTCATAGTTAAGAATAAAATATTATATTCAAATTAACTTAAAAATATGTTTTTTGAAAGTCTCGTTGAATCTCTAAAATTCTCGCCAAAATGCCCAAAACATTAGGGTGATTTCAAACGTCCTATTTTCCCCAAGCACTGGTTCTGGATCCGTGTAGAATATCGTAACGAAGAAATCAGAAGCGGGCCGGGTGACCGAGGCTAAGGGTTATTCCCAGTCCGTTTAAACTGACCATGTAATTTCTGACGTACCAGAATAAAACACTGCCCATAGCAAGCATTGCATCATAACAAAATTAATAAATATAAACAATTTAAACAATAGTAATTTGGATCCGTTTCTTGCATACCTGAAGCGCATTGGAGTAGAATTCAATATCAGCCTCTGCGGCTGCCATTTTTTCTTCGACCGTCATTGCCTGGTAGTCTTCTAAATTCTTCACCCATGAACACTTGCAGCTCCAGATAGCGTAGCAGTACCCGTGGGTATCTTGAACGTCTATGCCATGCGGTTCGCTAGGTTTTGTTAATATTGATTCTAAAGGTATCACATATACCACAGGAACTGGTCACTTTTAATTTTTGCCCTCTTTTATTATAATTACCTATAAAGGAGATGATCGGGTAATTTTGGAAAATGCTGGTGTTCTTTTTCAGAGGTCAAGCAGACGTTCGAAACAATTACACGCACACTATATACTAACACGTGCAGCAATGAATTTCCTATCTAACAATACCTTTCTTCCTACGATCCCTTGTAAATTCGCTGAGATATCCGAGTTCAAAGTCACCAAAGTGCAATTTGATACTGCTCGTCGTTCGTCTATGTCCCCTAGAATTTCGCATTGAAAATTCTCTATCAAATTCTCTTTTGCCTATGCATTTTCTATTTCTCAGCCAATTTTATTTACCGCTAAAAATGCCTATTTAACTGACCAACAACTTGTTTAGGTACTAGTTGAATTTTGTCTGAAAGTGACAAAAACCTTTGACTGAAACAAGCGCCCCGGAAAATACGCCACTGATAGAAGATTGTTTTTTTGTATGCTGTTTACATCATTTTCAACACATGTAATGTTATATATGACGGTCGATTTTTTTTGTGGTGGAGGCAGACCGCCCACTTTTCCTGGGTAAAACCAGTACTGTACACCTCCCGCCATCCGTAAGAATCGAAACTTCCTCACTTACAAGTCGAACTCCCAGTGGGATTCGAACCCGCAGCGTTCCGAGGCGAAGGTTTATAACGCAACGTCGTTAAACATTCGGCCACGGAGACGCTATCACTGATAGAAGAAAGATGACGAATATTACAATTAATTTGGCAACTGAATACAGCATGCAGGCGATACACTTTTCATCACGTGACACAATTTACCGAATAATTACAAATCTAGTTTAAATTGTCACATGGCATACTTGCTGACATTTTTATCAATTGACATAATTTACCGAATAATTAAAAATCTAGTTTAAATTGTCACATGGCAAACTTGCTGACAATTTTCATCACTTGACATAATTTACCGAATAATTAAAAATCTAGTTTAAATTGTCACATGGAAAACTGGCTGACAATTGCGTGGTCCGAGTATTAACTTTCATACCCCATCCAACCCCTTCTCAAAGAAGCGAAAACAGGGTTGGCTCGGGTATGAAATAAATAAAAAGTTTGAATATTGTAACATGAAAACATTTAATAATTAATTTTGAACAGGTTCAGTAAAAACATATTTTTAAACATATTTTATTGTCGAAATATCTGTTATAAAATCCTGCTAATATAAGCTTTCCCATCGCTTAATGGAATTAAGGCGGGACCACGTAATGCAATGTGTATCCGCAATTAGTTTGAAAGCAAAAATCCTTCAAGCGAAAGTTATATCAGATAAAGGTTCTTATTTATTGATTTTCTAAAAGAGAAATAGCTCAAACATAAATTAAACATAAAGTACACTTTCAAAAACAATGTATGGCATTCAGTAGAAACTAATGCATAGTAATATCTGAGGTACGCATACTTTGTTTTAACATGTTCATGCAATTTAACGAATTTCCTTCATTCCTTTTTAGACCATTGTGACATCACTACAATTAGAAAAAAAAGTACACATTATTTAAAAGGCATACACCATATTCAACGAAACACACTTTTTTTAAAACTTGGTTTGGAGTGATGTTTGAACATATGTAAAACAAGCCTCAAGTTTGACGTAGCAAATGATCCTGTAATTGTTTTTGTAAAACTTGTGGCCTCCCGTTAGTTTTTCTGCATAACTTGCATATTTGAAAATCATTATTATTATCTATTAATTAATATTTCAAAGTGAAATGATTTTTGTTATTACGTTTTACAAATTGTTCATTATTGCACCTTTAATTTATTTATACCTATACTAGTACAACGGAGAACAAATGAAAATTACTTTAACTATATTAAATTACATGAAAGAGTCAAAATGATACTGAATTAATAACTTTAGGTACTAGGTACTACGTTTAATGCTTGATACATACATCAACCTTTTAAGTTATTCTGTATTGAATCCTATTTCACCTACATGTTCATCAAAGTCATGTAACAACCACATATTCTGAACAAAATAAGTTTAGCACATACAATGCATGTAATTCCATAGTCGAGATACGAAGCCGTGTATGTTTGGAGTCAATGACAAAGTGCCATAGATATGAAAATTAATAATGTTACAAAGTCATTGTGAACAAAGTTGGTGATACAAATAAGGCAAACATGTTGGGAACTTACAATTATATAGGTTATCGAAAATCGTTCTTATTTCAATGAAAAGGGAGGTAGTTTTAAAATTTTAAATTTGGAACGTTTTTGTTTCAAAGTAACTACGTCATTTTAAACACATTTTAGCGGTTTTTAAACAATGGCAGAATGGGCAATTCTTGTTGATGCCAAACACTAAATTTGTTCAAAGCAATACTTTTGTATATCAAAGCAGGTTGTTTTTATTAGCTTAGAAAATAATAAAATAACTCCATTTCTTGAAAATCAAATCCAGGCATGTACCTAACATTTGTAAAAGCTTCAAACAATTATATCAAAATTAATATGTTTAAGCTATGATCCTAAAAAGTCGAGCTAAACTTATTTTGTTCAGTATGTAATAGCTGAATGCTATATTATTATGTAAAACTTACAACCTGCATTTTCAGTAAACACCTTTCCTCTGAATTTAATAAGTTTGCAAGTAAAGTGCACTGATGAATATTGTGCGTGTGTTCAGCAGCCGAACATGGACAAACCGTCCTAGTATGTACACGCAATCGTGATTATCAAAACACACGCTCTGTTTCAGGTAACTTTTAAAAAACATAGGTTAGTATTTAGGGATTTCCTTCTCATTAATCTTTCTAATTCTTTGTTTCGGGATGGTATATAAGTGCTTATACAATTGTCGCGTAATAATTTGAGCACTTTGTCCTCCTGTCTGTTGATTACATATTCTTGCGATACAATTAACACTTTTAACTGTTATATGTATGTTCATAAATAAAACAAACACAGTGTGTAACAATTATTAATTGCATTTAGTGGAATTCTTTGGTTTTAGTTAAAACTCTACGGCAAGAGAAGCATATAGGTTTAAAATTTGAAATTAGCAAGCAACTAATTAAAGATCTTATTGAAAGCGAACCGCATTAAATCGAAAATTATTTTTCAATGTATCAGTTTTAAATGGCAGTTTCACATAATAAAATAATGTATTTTTAATAACAACCACTTTGGCTGAAGAAAGAAATCTTAAATGAAAGTGTTACTTTATAAGTTGAACACCTCTTGTACATAAAAATATATATATGAATGTAACTGGTATAATTAGTTGATAGTTTAATACATCATGTGTTGCTTAGTTTAGCGTATATGTTAACACTTCATAATTGAATAACAGTGCAAGTGTTTAATGTTTGGATTAAACGTATTTTTTATTCATATTAATTGCGAAATCCTCAGAGCCAGTTTACTTAGAAATGAACAAACAAAACGGCATATAAATTACTTAAACCCTTCAACGTGAAGGAGTGGTTTATTTATTACACGGAAACACAATTGCATGTAATACACTACACTAATACTACCCACTTAATTCCACGTAATATTCGAAAGGGCTTAAGCTAGTTAGATACATGGCAAAACTGTACTGTAATAGCCATTATAATCACAGTATTCACAGTAAACCTTGTTACACGAAATTTATAAATGATGAAGTTCCGCAATCAAAATTCGAATAATGTCATTACTCAGTTGGTATTTCATGTGAAGAGATTGCAAAATATTACACCTAACTTTGCTTGATCCAATTGCGCTTGAGCCAAACGTGTATTCTGTCAATAATGAAATATTGAAGGGATACATATTGGTGTGTAATGCTCTTTCCGAAAGGAAAGACTAATGTATAGCTGTACCATACGATTAACAGCAGTATATTATACATTCATTATAAGTACATGTTTCTTTTTGCTTTTAGGTTATATAACTAATGTGCTTAATTAAATGTATGTCTATAACAATGTGATACAAATCCTAATTTTCAAATTCTACACGTGTTATTATTGTGATACAATGTATGGCATATAGTCAGATACATGTATCAACTTTAGTATTTCTCAAAGCTAGGAGAACATCCATAGATTAGAAAACTACAGAATATTGTTTAAAACATAAAAAGAAAACAAAAGAGTCGGCTTATTTGAAGATATGGACACTCTTAAGAAAGAAGTCTCTTTTGTAGATATCTGATATGTTTTATGCGTCTAAATATGTAAACCTGAAGATTGCAATGTGTCCCTTTACTGTGATATTGCCTAGTTGTCTTATCCGGGTGTTGTTGCTGGGGTAGAATACAACCACTGCAACCATGCATATGGGTAGGACTCCCATTCATATTCATTTTGTCATTTATTTTTTATCATGCTCATTCGTGGTATTATCATGACACTGGTATGCAAACGTGGAAACGTGGCTCCATCGTAAACGGAGGGTTTACTATAGAATTTGCGGACACTCTGCAGTTCCGCAGACAAGAAGGTTCCAGGCTCATTCTTCATATTGTTAAATGAAGATGTAAATGGAGGATGAGCCTGGCATGCACATTCCTGTTAGGCGCCATATAACCTTTCATGTGATGGTGCCTCTTAAAACCCAATTCAGTTCAATTCAATTCAATTCTATGTTTGCTGTGATGATTGATCAATATTAGAGATCTAATAAATGTAGCTTTATTTGTTGGTTAATTTGTTGCTTTATGTTGAATAACCAGTTCTTTTGTTTTAAAGCTGTTATAAATAGCAAGACAGAAACACTGAGGAAGAACAAGAATTGTAAAAAGACAGTCGAGAGGAGTACCCCATTTAACATTCACGAGCACACAACGCATTTTATATTGAACAAAGGTAAAACATTTGGGACATTACACATTCATTTTAATATATAATTTACAAAACATACACTTCTTAAATTCCTCCATATAGCACTTATATGACGATGTAACAATCAGTTGTACAAATACACACAAATTACAGGTAGGGAAACAAGAATGATGTTTATCGTTTAAAATAGTTATCAAATTATCTCCAGCAATTAAAAAACAATTTAATGAAAATGCTAACTTTGTAAAATGTTAATAATTATATATAAATTGTAAACTATTTCACTCGGCAAATGGCATAAGAAATTTTACTAACCCATTAAAGGTTCGTCGGTGATACAACACTTTGCTACTGTGACTAAGTCATGTTTCGTGTAAAACATAAAGAGTTTTCAAGAAGCCGTCGTTTTAGAGTCGTTCTACGTTTAACGTACTGCTTTAAAGTAGAATATCGCTTAAGCCGGTGCTAGGAAGCTTAAGAGGTGTTTCACATGACATTGCCTCTCATGAACAGACTCAATAAAACCGAGTCTGCTACTATTATCTCTTGTTTGTATTTGTTGCTTCTAATGGATCCCCTTTTCAGTATTTAATTGTATTATCATTCACACTAGCGTTTGTTTAGTGCTGTGTGGCGGTCGTGAAAGGTTGCCCCGACTACAAATCAGTAGTAGTATTACTTACTTGGTCCTTTGAGATCATCAAGTCCAATACGTGTGGCTTTAAAGCCGAATATCGCTTAAGCCGGTGCTAGGAGACGTGAGATGTTGCAATTTACATTACCTCTCATAAACAGACTCAATACAACCAAGTCTGCTACTGTTATCTCTTGTTTGTGTTTGTTGCTCTACGGGATCCCTTTTCATATTTATTAAATACATTGATTTAGGAATCGTTCATGCGACCTACTTTTAGGTAAGTGACATGTTCTGTTTGTCTTATTAACGAAACACGCTGAAACATAATTTGAATTTTTAATAAACTTTAAAAAGGTAAACAATCTAAAAGGGTTAATTGCTGAAAATATTTTAATAGTATACGAGGTCACGAGTAATAGAATATAATATGTTTTTCTTTATCCTGTAAAAAACCTGTTAATGGCATTATGTCCATCATGTTCTAATTAATCTCTGATGATTGGGTAATGAAAATATATTCATGTGTATATTCTATTAGTAGTGTTCTTCACAGGCAATGGTCTCACATTCCCTGCTATACATAGCATTATTAGTCAGTATGACGTAATCTGAGTATTAACGTTTATACCCAATCCAAATCCTTCTCCAAGAATCGAAAACGGTGTTGGCTGGGGTATGAAAAAATCCCACTTTATTTCGGCCTAAAACGTTTGCATATTGTAAAATTAAAACATTTAATATGTAATTTTAAACAGTTTATCGCATTTTTTCACTAAACATGTTTTAAACGTGTTTTATCTTCGAAATATCCGTTATAAAATCCTGCTAATATAAGCTTTCCCATCGCTTAATGGAATTAAGACCGGACCACGTAATGAAGATGTGCCTTTTATCAAGATACAACTAGAGTTAGTATGGTTGCTCTCTTACCGGCGTACGTCAACGTCTATATTCTCTATGCAGAATCCACTTGGTCAGTTTTGATCAAACTACAAATGAATAATCCTTAAGTAAATGTATTTAAAAAAGGATAAAAATATCGGACAGGGAAAGCAGCATTCAAGGACGACAGTCAACCACAAAACACAAAAACAAACATGCAAACAGACAAACGAAAAGACAAAAGTAATAAGAAATGCAAACGACATCACAAACACAAAACGGTTGACAATAGGGCTAAGTTTCGTTAAACGTAGAACGACTCTTAAATGTCAGCTTCTCGTTTTCGTTGATGAAATTACCGCTTTGAAGGTTCTAAGTTCACCGTCCGATGCATACATATCATCTTCGGGATGGTTCAAATATCTGTACTATTGGCGTTTTAGATATCTGCTCAACCCAGGGCTAGAGGGCGTGAACAGTAGCAAGCACTTTTCACTACTGTTCATGAAACCGAGACTGCAATGTTTTGTATTTAACGTGTTCAACGATTTCCACATTTCTCCTTTCATACCTTTTTACACGAATGATCGTATTGACCAGGATAACAATATTAAAGCTCCAAAAGTAAAGGTCTCACACCTCTATTATCTACCTTGAAAGCTCACGGACCTAGAGACAAAAGGAAAACAGAAAATAATTCTAATTTTTCTCTATTTTAGGCAATTTTTAATTTGACAAAGAGGTTTTTCTTTGCTTCAGAATACATCTGCAGTGTAAAAGACTGATGATACAGAAAATCCCACGTTGATATGAAGTTGCATTCAAAATTCATAAGCATTTGACCGAAGCAGCACAAAGTCAGCTAGATAGTGTATGAATTTGGTATTTTTCATAGAGGTTGCATATATATGAGCGAGGAAAAAAACCAACCTGGCTAATGTTTGTATTTTTTTGTTTTATTTTACAGATCTTAGCAGTCCTGAAGATATTAAATCAACAACAAGGTCTGCTGGGACGTTTTGAAGGTCATGTGTTGGAAACAGCTATACAGTAACCCTATGTGAAATTAATTGTGGTGTGAGACCCAAAGTGTTCCAGCCGGTCGACTGTGTACAGCCTATACATAAAACGTAAGAGATGTTTGGGAATAACATTGGACACTCTTCTTGACGAAATTGCGTTTATTGCCCAATTAAAGCGTCTTACAGACGTAGAAAATCTGTCTTACACATAAAAGCCCTAAAATAACAAAGGACCATTTTACCAATCATTCGATTGAGCGATACTAAAGCACGTATTTTCAAGAATTACATATGCATATATTTAAAAGTGTGAGATATAAAAAGACACAAATATATTGGAACATACTGTTGTTAAACGGCTGTTTGGTTCTAGGATACATCAAACCTCAGTGGTACCCGATAGTTATCCCAGTCAAACGAGACAGTATAAATAAAATAAAAAGGGATGACTGAAGCGAGAGCAACAAGAGAACGAATCATTAAGGGTAAGCTTTGACCTTCCTGTTCAAGATAAAGGTAGGCGACATCATAGGTTCCCCAATCTGTCCGGTCATCCCTCAATCATACAGGAATTAATAGTGGCAAACTCAACAACTAAACATGCAAAGCGTTGCAAAAAATTAGGATCACAACCAGTTTTGATAAATGTTGCTTGAAAATGAATATGACCAAACATCTTACGAAGGTTATAAATCACGCCAACATTACATAGACAACTGCGAAAAAGGGTTCTAAAGAAACCACAGCATCCAAACGCAGTGACACGATAGGCCCGCACTGTACCACAAACAAAGAGACAATTAAATAGATGTATACAGTGAAAAAGACAATACACAACATAAAGAGACGTGAAGACATGGTTACCGACTTGGAACGGTCAGCAGGTACTACGGCCTATTGGTC
>JAWPHD010003583.1:0-212463 GCA_037043455.1 Cyrtodaria siliqua
AACATTATTCAGCAGTTTCTATATGTGAATCCATCAAGAAAATGCAACTTTTCAGTTCAAAATGACAAAAAATTATTCTGAGACTATCCTCCCCAACTCCATTTTTAGGGCCATGCCATGTTTTACAATATGCTCATTACACAAAATTCACTGTAAATGTACTATTTATTGTATTTGTTTTATTAGATATTGTTTGTAGCATCTTTACAGGTCATTTTCATGCAACCATGCAGCCAATAAGCACTGTTTAAAGTACAGATCCATGAAAATTCATTAAAATGAAGGGGGGTGGGGTAAATAAAAACTTTTAAAAAGCATAGAAAAGGTCATATTTTTTACCAACTAAATAATTTAATTTGTAAAATGTATTAAACCGCATGAAATATTTGCATATCGACACTAACCGTATAGAAGCGATGAACTCAAAGTCAGAGTTTACCTCAACATCTTTTTCAAAACAGACATAAGCGGCTTTTCGACATCTTTTCGGAAAGATGTAGATTGTCGCTTACTGACATTTTTGCCAAACAACGTATGCAAAGCCCTCAGAAATGAATAAAACTTACTAGATATACCTTTAACTGTGTCAAACATGTGCATTACAGGCCAATTGTGTATACCAGGTGTCAGGTATGGCTAATTTTGTGTCCACAACCTTTAATAAAATAATTTAAAATACCTATTTTGCATCATAAAACTTTGAAATATTTAAAAATCATGAAAAGAGTTATAAGAAAAGTCAAAATACACCATAATTTAACATTTCTCACACTTCCAAATCATTGTGTTAGAAAAAAAGTATGTCTACTTTCACTTTTACCATATGCAGAATCTAGCCTATAGAGAGACATTCAGACCTGACAGAAGGTATTTTTTCTGGCTAAATGTTTTGATACATTTAATCTGAGAAAAATTAAACCATTCTTTTTTAGAAAAAAATCCTTTTCGACAAAATATGAGGGCTTAGATTAGCTTCGGCTAAGGCAAAATTCCTTCGGTTTTTACGCGTAAATCCAGAATCTTCAAAATGCCATATATCGACAACCGTTCCAATCTTTCGCTTCAAATAAAGTGATTTTAAACTGATTTCATCAACAACATGTGATGGTTAACCAGTTGAAGCTATCTTGAAAATAATATCTACTCAAAAATGATATTTGTGATTTTCAGGGGTCAAAATAGCAGATTTTACCATACAAATGCCACTGTTTTTGTATATATTTAAAATCTGCCTTCAAATGAATTAATTAACATTATTCAGCAGTTTCTATATGTGAATCCATCAAGAAAATGCAACTTTTCAGTTCAAAATGACAAAAAATTATTCTGAGACTATCCTCCCCAACTCCATTTTTAGGGCCATGCCATGTTTTACAATATGCTCATTACACAAAATTCACTGTAAATGTACTATTTATTGTATTTGTTTTATTAGATATTGTTTGTAGCATCTTTACAGGTCATTTTCATGCAACCATGCAGCCAATAAGCACTGTTTAAAGTACAGATCCATGAAAATTCATTAAAATGAAGGGGGGTGGGGTAAATAAAAACTTTTAAAAAGCATAGAAAAGGTCATATTTTTTACCAACTAAATAATTTAATTTGTAAAATGTATTAAACCGCATGAAATATTTGCATATCGACACTAACCGTATAGAAGCGATGAACTCAAAGTCAGAGTTTACCTCAACATCTTTTTCAAAACAGACATAAGCGGCTTTTCGACATCTTTTCGGAAAGATGTAGATTGTCGCTTACTGACATTTTTGCCAAACAACGTATGCAAAGCCCTCAGAAATGAATAAAACTTACTAGATATACCTTTAACTGTGTCAAACATGTGCATTACAGGCCAATTGTGTATACCAGGTGTCAGGTATGGCTAATTTTGTGTCCACAACCTTTAATAAAATAATTTAAAATACCTATTTTGCATCATAAAACTTTGAAATATTTAAAAATCATGAAAAGAGTTATAAGAAAAGTCAAAATACACCATAATTTAACATTTCTCACACTTCCAAATCATTGTGTTAGAAAAAAAGTATGTCTACTTTCACTTTTACCATATGCAGAATCTAGCCTATAGAGAGACATTCAGACCTGACAGAAGGTATTTTTTCTGGCTAAATGTTTTGATACATTTAATCTGAGAAAAATTAAACCATTCTTTTTTAGAAAAAAATCCTTTTCGACAAAATATGAGGGCTTAGATTAGCTTCGGCTAAGGCAAAATTCCTTCGGTTTTTACGCGTAAATCCAGAATCTTCAAAATGCCATATATCGACAACCGTTCCAATCTTTCGCTTCAAATAAAGTGATTTTAAACTGATTTCATCAACAACATGTGATGGTTAACCAGTTGAAGCTATCTTGAAAATAATATCTACTCAAAAATGATATTTGTGATTTTCAGGGGTCAAAATAGCAGATTTTACCATACAAATGCCACTGTTTTTGTATATATTTAAAATCTGCCTTCAAATGAATTAATTAACATTATTCAGCAGTTTCTATATGTGAATCCATCAAGAAAATGCAACTTTTCAGTTCAAAATGACAAAAAATTATTCTGAGACTATCCTCCCCAACTCCATTTTTAGGGCCATGCCATGTTTTACAATATGCTCATTACACAAAATTCACTGTAAATGTACTATTTATTGTATTTGTTTTATTAGATATTGTTTGTAGCATCTTTACAGGTCATTTTCATGCGACCATGCAGCCAATAAGCACTGTTTAAAGTACAGATCCATGAAAATTCATTAAAATGAAGGGGGGTGGGGTAAATAAAAACTTTTAAAAAGCATAGAAAAGGTCATATTTTTTACCAACTAAATAATTTAATTTGTAAAATGTATTAAACCGCATGAAATATTTGCATATCGACACTAACCGTATAGAAGCGATGAACTCAAAGTCAGAGTTTACCTCAACATCTTTTTCAAAACAGACATAAGCGGCTTTTCGACATCTTTTCGGAAAGATGTAGATTGTCGCTTACTGACATTTTTGCCAAACAACGTATGCAAAGCCCTCAGAAATGAATAAAACTTACTAGATATACCTTTAACTGTGTCAAACATGTGCATTACAGGCCAATTGTGTATACCAGGTGTCAGGTATGGCTAATTTTGTGTCCACAACCTTTAATAAAATAATTTAAAATACCTATTTTGCATCATAAAACTTTGAAATATTTAAAAATCATGAAAAGAGTTATAAGAAAAGTCAAAATACACCATAATTTAACATTTCTCACACTTCCAAATCATTGTGTTAGAAAAAAAGTATGTCTACTTTCACTTTTACCATATGCAGAATCTAGCCTATAGGTTGCAGAAAACTAAATACTTTCCCATAGACCTCCTGTTGCACCTGTCAGCTAATATCTCATGAATTATACACCAGATTTTCTTTAAATTACCTTATTTCATAGATATTTCCATCACAAAGCCTTTGAAAGTGTGAAAAAGACAACTTTTCCAGCTCAACCACTCTGCACATGTCTGTGTTTACAAACACTATTGAATCCGCACTGAATATTGACATGCAATTTCAATGGGTGTAAAATTTTCAAAAACATTAAAAAATATTTTTTTATTTAATTTAATGATCCTAGCTGATGGGGATTATTTTACCTATAGTTTATCCTTCCTGAAAATGCATATTGAATATTTCAAAGTTATATCTGCTGACCTCTGTGAACTCTGTGAACTTTCACTTCTGTACTGAATCGTACACAACAAAAGGCGGGGCTTCAGCCAGGCTATATTTAGCTGTATGCAACCTATAGAGAGACATTCAGACCTGACAGAAGGTATTTTTTCTGGCTAAATGTTTTGATACATTTAATCTGAGAAAAATTAAACCATTCTTTTTTAGAAAAAAATCCTTTTCGACAAAATATGAGGGCTTAGATTAGCTTCGGCTAAGGCAAAATTCCTTCGGTTTTTACGCGTAAATCCAGAATCTTCAAAATGCCATATATCGACAACCGTTCCAATCTTTCGCTTCAAATAAAGTGATTTTAAACTGATTTCATCAACAACATGTGATGGTTAACCAGTTGAAGCTATCTTGAAAATAATATCTACTCAAAAATGATATTTGTGATTTTCAGGGGTCAAAATAGCAGATTTTACCATACAAATGCCACTGTTTTTGTATATATTTAAAATCTGCCTTCAAATGAATTAATTAACATTATTCAGCAGTTTCTATATGTGAATCCATCAAGAAAATGCAACTTTTCAGTTCAAAATGACAAAAAATTATTCTGAGACTATCCTCCCCAACTCCATTTTTAGGGCCATGCCATGTTTTACAATATGCTCATTACACAAAATTCACTGTAAATGTACTATTTATTGTATTTGTTTTATTAGATATTGTTTGTAGCATCTTTACAGGTCATTTTCATGCAACCATGCAGCCAATAAGCACTGTTTAAAGTACAGATCCATGAAAATTCATTAAAATGAAGGGGGGTGGGGTAAATAAAAACTTTTAAAAAGCATAGAAAAGGTCATATTTTTTACCAACTAAATAATTTAATTTGTAAAATGTATTAAACCGCATGAAATATTTGCATATCGACACTAACCGTATAGAAGCGATGAACTCAAAGTCAGAGTTTACCTCAACATCTTTTTCAAAACAGACATAAGCGGCTTTTCGACATCTTTTCGGAAAGATGTAGATTGTCGCTTACTGACATTTTTGCCAAACAACGTATGCAAAGCCCTCAGAAATGAATAAAACTTACTAGATATACCTTTAACTGTGTCAAACATGTGCATTACAGGCCAATTGTGTATACCAGGTGTCAGGTATGGCTAATTTTGTGTCCACAACCTTTAATAAAATAATTTAAAATACCTATTTTGCATCATAAAACTTTGAAATATTTAAAAATCATGAAAAGAGTTATAAGAAAAGTCAAAATACACCATAATTTAACATTTCTCACACTTCCAAATCATTGTGTTAGAAAAAAAGTATGTCTACTTTCACTTTTACCATATGCAGAATCTAGCCTATAGAGAGACATTCAGACCTGACAGAAGGTATTTTTTCTGGCTAAATGTTTTGATACATTTAATCTGAGAAAAATTAAACCATTCTTTTTTAGAAAAAAATCCTTTTCGACAAAATATGAGGGCTTAGATTAGCTTCGGCTAAGGCAAAATTCCTTCGGTTTTTACGCGTAAATCCAGAATCTTCAAAATGCCATATATCGACAACCGTTCCAATCTTTCGCTTCAAATAAAGTGATTTTAAACTGATTTCATCAACAACATGTGATGGTTAACCAGTTGAAGCTATCTTGAAAATAATATCTACTCAAAAATGATATTTGTGATTTTCAGGGGTCAAAATAGCAGATTTTACCATACAAATGCCACTGTTTTTGTATATATTTAAAATCTGCCTTCAAATGAATTAATTAACATTATTCAGCAGTTTCTATATGTGAATCCATCAAGAAAATGCAACTTTTCAGTTCAAAATGACAAAAAATTATTCTGAGACTATCCTCCCCAACTCCATTTTTAGGGCCATGCCATGTTTTACAATATGCTCATTACACAAAATTCACTGTAAATGTACTATTTATTGTATTTGTTTTATTAGATATTGTTTGTAGCATCTTTACAGGTCATTTTCATGCGACCATGCAGCCAATAAGCACTGTTTAAAGTACAGATCCATGAAAATTCATTAAAATGAAGGGGGGTGGGGTAAATAAAAACTTTTAAAAAGCATAGAAAAGGTCATATTTTTTACCAACTAAATAATTTAATTTGTAAAATGTATTAAACCGCATGAAATATTTGCATATCGACACTAACCGTATAGAAGCGATGAACTCAAAGTCAGAGTTTACCTCAACATCTTTTTCAAAACAGACATAAGCGGCTTTTCGACATCTTTTCGGAAAGATGTAGATTGTCGCTTACTGACATTTTTGCCAAACAACGTATGCAAAGCCCTCAGAAATGAATAAAACTTACTAGATATACCTTTAACTGTGTCAAACATGTGCATTACAGGCCAATTGTGTATACCAGGTGTCAGGTATGGCTAATTTTGTGTCCACAACCTTTAATAAAATAATTTAAAATACCTATTTTGCATCATAAAACTTTGAAATATTTAAAAATCATGAAAAGAGTTATAAGAAAAGTCAAAATACACCATAATTTAACATTTCTCACACTTCCAAATCATTGTGTTAGAAAAAAAGTATGTCTACTTTCACTTTTACCATATGCAGAATCTAGCCTATAGGTTGCAGAAAACTAAATACTTTCCCATAGACCTCCTGTTGCACCTGTCAGCTAATATCTCATGAATTATACACCAGATTTTCTTTAAATTACCTTATTTCATAGATATTTCCATCACAAAGCCTTTGAAAGTGTGAAAAAGACAACTTTTCCAGCTCAACCACTCTGCACATGTCTGTGTTTACAAACACTATTGAATCCGCACTGAATATTGACATGCAATTTCAATGGGTGTAAAATTTTCAAAAACATTAAAAAATATTTTTTTATTTAATTTAATGATCCTAGCTGATGGGGATTATTTTACCTATAGTTTATCCTTCCTGAAAATGCATATTGAATATTTCAAAGTTATATCTGCTGACCTCTGTGAACTCTGTGAACTTTCACTTCTGTACTGAATCGTACACAACAAAAGGCGGGGCTTCAGCCAGGCTATATTTAGCTGTATGCAACCTATAGAGAGACATTCAGACCTGACAGAAGGTATTTTTTCTGGCTAAATGTTTTGATACATTTAATCTGAGAAAAATTAAACCATTCTTTTTTAGAAAAAAATCCTTTTCGACAAAATATGAGGGCTTAGATTAGCTTCGGCTAAGGCAAAATTCCTTCGGTTTTTACGCGTAAATCCAGAATCTTCAAAATGCCATATATCGACAACCGTTCCAATCTTTCGCTTCAAATAAAGTGATTTTAAACTGATTTCATCAACAACATGTGATGGTTAACCAGTTGAAGCTATCTTGAAAATAATATCTACTCAAAAATGATATTTGTGATTTTCAGGGGTCAAAATAGCAGATTTTACCATACAAATGCCACTGTTTTTGTATATATTTAAAATCTGCCTTCAAATGAATTAATTAACATTATTCAGCAGTTTCTATATGTGAATCCATCAAGAAAATGCAACTTTTCAGTTCAAAATGACAAAAAATTATTCTGAGACTATCCTCCCCAACTCCATTTTTAGGGCCATGCCATGTTTTACAATATGCTCATTACACAAAATTCACTGTAAATGTACTATTTATTGTATTTGTTTTATTAGATATTGTTTGTAGCATCTTTACAGGTCATTTTCATGCAACCATGCAGCCAATAAGCACTGTTTAAAGTACAGATCCATGAAAATTCATTAAAATGAAGGGGGGTGGGGTAAATAAAAACTTTTAAAAAGCATAGAAAAGGTCATATTTTTTACCAACTAAATAATTTAATTTGTAAAATGTATTAAACCGCATGAAATATTTGCATATCGACACTAACCGTATAGAAGCGATGAACTCAAAGTCAGAGTTTACCTCAACATCTTTTTCAAAACAGACATAAGCGGCTTTTCGACATCTTTTCGGAAAGATGTAGATTGTCGCTTACTGACATTTTTGCCAAACAACGTATGCAAAGCCCTCAGAAATGAATAAAACTTACTAGATATACCTTTAACTGTGTCAAACATGTGCATTACAGGCCAATTGTGTATACCAGGTGTCAGGTATGGCTAATTTTGTGTCCACAACCTTTAATAAAATAATTTAAAATACCTATTTTGCATCATAAAACTTTGAAATATTTAAAAATCATGAAAAGAGTTATAAGAAAAGTCAAAATACACCATAATTTAACATTTCTCACACTTCCAAATCATTGTGTTAGAAAAAAAGTATGTCTACTTTCACTTTTACCATATGCAGAATCTAGCCTATAGAGAGACATTCAGACCTGACAGAAGGTATTTTTTCTGGCTAAATGTTTTGATACATTTAATCTGAGAAAAATTAAACCATTCTTTTTTAGAAAAAAATCCTTTTCGACAAAATATGAGGGCTTAGATTAGCTTCGGCTAAGGCAAAATTCCTTCGGTTTTTACGCGTAAATCCAGAATCTTCAAAATGCCATATATCGACAACCGTTCCAATCTTTCGCTTCAAATAAAGTGATTTTAAACTGATTTCATCAACAACATGTGATGGTTAACCAGTTGAAGCTATCTTGAAAATAATATCTACTCAAAAATGATATTTGTGATTTTCAGGGGTCAAAATAGCAGATTTTACCATACAAATGCCACTGTTTTTGTATATATTTAAAATCTGCCTTCAAATGAATTAATTAACATTATTCAGCAGTTTCTATATGTGAATCCATCAAGAAAATGCAACTTTTCAGTTCAAAATGACAAAAAATTATTCTGAGACTATCCTCCCCAACTCCATTTTTAGGGCCATGCCATGTTTTACAATATGCTCATTACACAAAATTCACTGTAAATGTACTATTTATTGTATTTGTTTTATTAGATATTGTTTGTAGCATCTTTACAGGTCATTTTCATGCGACCATGCAGCCAATAAGCACTGTTTAAAGTACAGATCCATGAAAATTCATTAAAATGAAGGGGGGTGGGGTAAATAAAAACTTTTAAAAAGCATAGAAAAGGTCATATTTTTTACCAACTAAATAATTTAATTTGTAAAATGTATTAAACCGCATGAAATATTTGCATATCGACACTAACCGTATAGAAGCGATGAACTCAAAGTCAGAGTTTACCTCAACATCTTTTTCAAAACAGACATAAGCGGCTTTTCGACATCTTTTCGGAAAGATGTAGATTGTCGCTTACTGACATTTTTGCCAAACAACGTATGCAAAGCCCTCAGAAATGAATAAAACTTACTAGATATACCTTTAACTGTGTCAAACATGTGCATTACAGGCCAATTGTGTATACCAGGTGTCAGGTATGGCTAATTTTGTGTCCACAACCTTTAATAAAATAATTTAAAATACCTATTTTGCATCATAAAACTTTGAAATATTTAAAAATCATGAAAAGAGTTATAAGAAAAGTCAAAATACACCATAATTTAACATTTCTCACACTTCCAAATCATTGTGTTAGAAAAAAAGTATGTCTACTTTCACTTTTACCATATGCAGAATCTAGCCTATAGGTTGCAGAAAACTAAATACTTTCCCATAGACCTCCTGTTGCACCTGTCAGCTAATATCTCATGAATTATACACCAGATTTTCTTTAAATTACCTTATTTCATAGATATTTCCATCACAAAGCCTTTGAAAGTGTGAAAAAGACAACTTTTCCAGCTCAACCACTCTGCACATGTCTGTGTTTACAAACACTATTGAATCCGCACTGAATATTGACATGCAATTTCAATGGGTGTAAAATTTTCAAAAACATTAAAAAATATTTTTTTATTTAATTTAATGATCCTAGCTGATGGGGATTATTTTACCTATAGTTTATCCTTCCTGAAAATGCATATTGAATATTTCAAAGTTATATCTGCTGACCTCTGTGAACTCTGTGAACTTTCACTTCTGTACTGAATCGTACACAACAAAAGGCGGGGCTTCAGCCAGGCTATATTTAGCTGTATGCAACCTATAGAGAGACATTCAGACCTGACAGAAGGTATTTTTTCTGGCTAAATGTTTTGATACATTTAATCTGAGAAAAATTAAACCATTCTTTTTTAGAAAAAAATCCTTTTCGACAAAATATGAGGGCTTAGATTAGCTTCGGCTAAGGCAAAATTCCTTCGGTTTTTACGCGTAAATCCAGAATCTTCAAAATGCCATATATCGACAACCGTTCCAATCTTTCGCTTCAAATAAAGTGATTTTAAACTGATTTCATCAACAACATGTGATGGTTAACCAGTTGAAGCTATCTTGAAAATAATATCTACTCAAAAATGATATTTGTGATTTTCAGGGGTCAAAATAGCAGATTTTACCATACAAATGCCACTGTTTTTGTATATATTTAAAATCTGCCTTCAAATGAATTAATTAACATTATTCAGCAGTTTCTATATGTGAATCCATCAAGAAAATGCAACTTTTCAGTTCAAAATGACAAAAAATTATTCTGAGACTATCCTCCCCAACTCCATTTTTAGGGCCATGCCATGTTTTACAATATGCTCATTACACAAAATTCACTGTAAATGTACTATTTATTGTATTTGTTTTATTAGATATTGTTTGTAGCATCTTTACAGGTCATTTTCATGCAACCATGCAGCCAATAAGCACTGTTTAAAGTACAGATCCATGAAAATTCATTAAAATGAAGGGGGGTGGGGTAAATAAAAACTTTTAAAAAGCATAGAAAAGGTCATATTTTTTACCAACTAAATAATTTAATTTGTAAAATGTATTAAACCGCATGAAATATTTGCATATCGACACTAACCGTATAGAAGCGATGAACTCAAAGTCAGAGTTTACCTCAACATCTTTTTCAAAACAGACATAAGCGGCTTTTCGACATCTTTTCGGAAAGATGTAGATTGTCGCTTACTGACATTTTTGCCAAACAACGTATGCAAAGCCCTCAGAAATGAATAAAACTTACTAGATATACCTTTAACTGTGTCAAACATGTGCATTACAGGCCAATTGTGTATACCAGGTGTCAGGTATGGCTAATTTTGTGTCCACAACCTTTAATAAAATAATTTAAAATACCTATTTTGCATCATAAAACTTTGAAATATTTAAAAATCATGAAAAGAGTTATAAGAAAAGTCAAAATACACCATAATTTAACATTTCTCACACTTCCAAATCATTGTGTTAGAAAAAAAGTATGTCTACTTTCACTTTTACCATATGCAGAATCTAGCCTATAGAGAGACATTCAGACCTGACAGAAGGTATTTTTTCTGGCTAAATGTTTTGATACATTTAATCTGAGAAAAATTAAACCATTCTTTTTTAGAAAAAAATCCTTTTCGACAAAATATGAGGGCTTAGATTAGCTTCGGCTAAGGCAAAATTCCTTCGGTTTTTACGCGTAAATCCAGAATCTTCAAAATGCCATATATCGACAACCGTTCCAATCTTTCGCTTCAAATAAAGTGATTTTAAACTGATTTCATCAACAACATGTGATGGTTAACCAGTTGAAGCTATCTTGAAAATAATATCTACTCAAAAATGATATTTGTGATTTTCAGGGGTCAAAATAGCAGATTTTACCATACAAATGCCACTGTTTTTGTATATATTTAAAATCTGCCTTCAAATGAATTAATTAACATTATTCAGCAGTTTCTATATGTGAATCCATCAAGAAAATGCAACTTTTCAGTTCAAAATGACAAAAAATTATTCTGAGACTATCCTCCCCAACTCCATTTTTAGGGCCATGCCATGTTTTACAATATGCTCATTACACAAAATTCACTGTAAATGTACTATTTATTGTATTTGTTTTATTAGATATTGTTTGTAGCATCTTTACAGGTCATTTTCATGCGACCATGCAGCCAATAAGCACTGTTTAAAGTACAGATCCATGAAAATTCATTAAAATGAAGGGGGGTGGGGTAAATAAAAACTTTTAAAAAGCATAGAAAAGGTCATATTTTTTACCAACTAAATAATTTAATTTGTAAAATGTATTAAACCGCATGAAATATTTGCATATCGACACTAACCGTATAGAAGCGATGAACTCAAAGTCAGAGTTTACCTCAACATCTTTTTCAAAACAGACATAAGCGGCTTTTCGACATCTTTTCGGAAAGATGTAGATTGTCGCTTACTGACATTTTTGCCAAACAACGTATGCAAAGCCCTCAGAAATGAATAAAACTTACTAGATATACCTTTAACTGTGTCAAACATGTGCATTACAGGCCAATTGTGTATACCAGGTGTCAGGTATGGCTAATTTTGTGTCCACAACCTTTAATAAAATAATTTAAAATACCTATTTTGCATCATAAAACTTTGAAATATTTAAAAATCATGAAAAGAGTTATAAGAAAAGTCAAAATACACCATAATTTAACATTTCTCACACTTCCAAATCATTGTGTTAGAAAAAAAGTATGTCTACTTTCACTTTTACCATATGCAGAATCTAGCCTATAGGTTGCAGAAAACTAAATACTTTCCCATAGACCTCCTGTTGCACCTGTCAGCTAATATCTCATGAATTATACACCAGATTTTCTTTAAATTACCTTATTTCATAGATATTTCCATCACAAAGCCTTTGAAAGTGTGAAAAAGACAACTTTTCCAGCTCAACCACTCTGCACATGTCTGTGTTTACAAACACTATTGAATCCGCACTGAATATTGACATGCAATTTCAATGGGTGTAAAATTTTCAAAAACATTAAAAAATATTTTTTTATTTAATTTAATGATCCTAGCTGATGGGGATTATTTTACCTATAGTTTATCCTTCCTGAAAATGCATATTGAATATTTCAAAGTTATATCTGCTGACCTCTGTGAACTCTGTGAACTTTCACTTCTGTACTGAATCGTACACAACAAAAGGCGGGGCTTCAGCCAGGCTATATTTAGCTGTATGCAACCTGTAACGCGACGTGGCAAAAATGTTACGGGGCACGACGAAACAAAAGTGTTACGCGATGCGACGCGACGTTACGGACAACGTGATTCCTTTATAGCCCCACTAAAGAAAAGTGGGGTATAATAAAAAACGTGTTACGCAAAGCGACTTCCCGGGATACGACGCAACGAAAAAAAGTGTTACGGGATGTGACGCAACGGGATGTAACGCAATGGGGATGTGACGCAACGGGACATCAAATGTGTTACGAGACGCGCGGCGACGGAACACACATTTGTTATGGGACACGAGGCTATCTTACAGACAACGTGATTCCAATATAGCCCTCACTTCACTTTGTGAAATGGAGTATCATCATAAATCAATATTGTCCTTACCATTTTTGCAGTGTTGAGATGACAGGCTCCAACCAACGTCTGTGACTTCTGACTCCATTCAACGTCTTTGAATTCATGTAAAAAAAGAAAACAAATAGTTAATAAAAAATGAATCAATCTTGTCCTTACCATTTTTGCAGTAGTGGGATGACAGGCTCCATCCAACGTCCGACTTCTGACATCACGCAATGTCTGTGGCTTCTGACTCCATCCAACGACTGTAACGCGACGTGGCAAAAATGTGTTACGTGGCGCAACGAAAAAAATGTGTACAGGATGCGACGCGACGGGATTTAACGCAACAGGGATGTGACGCAACGGGACAACAAATGTGTTACGAGACGCGCGGCGACGGAACAAACATTTGTTATGGAACACGAGGCTATCTTACAGACAACGTGATTCCAATAGAGCCCCCACTTCACTTTGTGAAGTGGAGTATCATCATAAATCAATATTGTCCTTACCATTTTTGCAGTGTTCCCTTGGAGAAAAGTGGGGTATAGTAAAAACGTGTTACGCAAAGCGACTTCCCGGGATACGACGCAACGGAAAAAAGTGTTACGGGTTGTGACGCAACGGGATGTAACGCAACGGGACAAAAATGTGTTACGAGACGCGCGGCGACGGAACAAACATTTGTTATGGAACACGAGGCTATCTTACAGACAACGTGATTCCAATATAGCCCCCACTTCACTTTGTGAAAGTGGAGTATAATAAATCAATATTGTCCTTACCATGTTTGCGGTGTTGAGATGACAGGCTCCAACCAACGTCTGTGAATTCTGACTCCATCCAACGTCTTTGACTTCATGTAAAAAAAGAAAGCAAATGGTTTATAAAAAATGAATCAATCTTGTCCTTACCATTTTTGTAGTAGTGGGATGACAGGCTCCATCCAACGTCCGACTTCTGACATCACGCAATGTCTGTGGCTTCTGACTCCATCCAACGTCTTTGACTTCATGTAAAAAAGAGAACAAATGGTATAATAAAAATGTGTTACGCAAAGCGACTTGACAAAAACGGGTGCCGGGAAACGACGAAACGGAAAAAAAGTGTTACGGGATGTGACGCAACGGGATGTAACGCAACGGGATGTGACGCAACGGGGCATGGAAATGTGTTACGGGACGCGTGGCGATGGAACAAACATTTGTTATGGGACACGACGCTATGTTACAGACAAGGTGATTACAATTTATACACCACTTCACTTTGTGAAAATGGAGCATAATAAATCAATATTGTCCTTACCATTTTTGCAGTGTTGAGATGACAGGCTCCAACCAGCGTCTGTGACTTCTGACTCCATCCGACGTCTTTGACTTCATGTAAAAAAGAAAAAAAATGGTTAATAAAAAATGAATTAATCTTGTCCTTGCCATTTTTGTAGTATTGGGCTGACAGGCTTCATCCAACGTCCGACTTCTGACATCATGCAATGTCTGTAGCTTCTGACTCCATCCAACGACTGTAACGCGACGTGGCAAAAATGTGTACGTGGCGCAACGAAAATGCGTTACGGGATGCGACGCGATGTTACGGACAACGTGATTCCTTTACAGCCCCCACAAGACCCCACTTCCCTTTGAGAAAAGTGGGGTATAATAAAAACGTGTTACGCAAAGCGACTTCCCGGGATACGACGCAACGGAAAAAAAGTGTTACGGGATGTGACGCAACGGGATGTAACGCAACAGGGATGTGACGCAACGGGACATCAAATGTGTTACGAGACACGCGGCGACGGAACAAACATGTGTTATGGAACACGAGGCTATCTTACAGCCAACGTGATTCCAATATAGCCCCAACTTCACTTTGTGAAGTGGAGTATCATAAATCAATATTGTCCTTACCATTTTTGCAGTGTTGAGATGACAGGCTCCAACCAACGTCTGTGACTTCTAACTCCTTCCAACGTCTTTGACTTCATGTAAAAAAAAACAAATGGTTGATAAAAAATGAATCAATTAGGTCCTTACCATTTTTGCAATAGTAGCCGACAGTCGGGCTCCATTCAACGTCCGACTTCTGACACAATGCAATGTCTGTGGCTTCTGACTCCATCCAACGACTGTAACGCGACGTGGCAAAAATGTGGTATTATACCCCACTTCCCTTTGAGAAAAGTGGGGTATAATAAAAATGTGTTACGCAAAGCGACTTGACAAAAACGGGTGCCGGGAAACGACGCAACGGAAAAAAAGTGTTACGGGATGTGACGCAACGGGATGTAACGCAACGGGATGTGACGCAACGGGGCAAAAAATGTGTTACGAAACGTGTGGCGATGGAACAAACATTTGTTATGGGACACGACGCTATGTTACAGACAAGGTGATTACAATATATACCCCACTTCACTTTGTGAAAGTTGAGCATAATAAATCAATCTTGTCCTTACCATTTTTGCAGTGTTGAGATGACAGACTCCAACCAGCGTCTGTGACTTCTGACTCCATCCGACGTCTTTGACTTCATGTAAAAAAGAAAACAAATGGTTAATACAAAATGAATCAATCTTGTCCTTACCATTTTTGCAGTAGTGGGATTTCAGGCTCCATCCAACGTCCGACTTCTGACAGCATGCAATGTCTGACTTCTGACTCCATCCAACAACTGTAACGCGACGTGGCAAAAATGTGTTAAGGGGCGCAACGAACCAAAAATGTTGAGAAACGGGATGTTACGCTACGGGATGTGACGCAACGGGACAAACAAATATATTACGAGACGAGTGGCGATGGAACAAATATTTGTTATGGAACACGAGGCTATCTTACAGACAACGTGATTCCAATATAGCCCCCCTTCACTTCGTGAAAGTGGAGTATACTAAATCAATATTGTCCTTACCATTTTTGCAGTGTTGAGATGAAAGGCTCCAACCAACGTCTGTGACTTCTGACTCCATCCTTGGCAACAACTGTGACATAAGGTCCATCCGATGACTGACATAAAACTCCATTCAGTTTCTGTGACTGACTCCATCCTACGTCTGTGAATTCAAAAATAGACAAGCTAATTACCTGAATGTAAACATTGAAAGTAAACTAAAGGAACATGTAGGTCTATGTAATTAAAATTGACCCTAAACTCCCAATTAAAGAAATGTTACGGACAACATGATTATAGCCCTTTTAGCCCCAACTTCACTTGTGAATCCATCCTACGTCTGTGACTTGTGACTCCATCCTACATCTGTGACTTGTGACTCCATCCTACGTATGTGACTTGTGACTCCATCCAACGTCTGTGAATTGTGACTCCATCCTACGTCTGTGACTTGTGACTCCATCCTACGTCTGTGACTTGTGACTCCATCCTACGTCTGTGACTTGTGACTCCATCCAACGTCTGTGACTTGTGACTCCATCCAACGTCTGTGAGTTGTGACTCCATCCTACGTCTGTGACGTGTGACTCCATCCAACATCTGTGACTTGTGACTCCATCCTACGTCTGTGACTTGTGACTCCATCCTACGTCTGTGACTTGTGACTCCATCCTACGTCTATGACTTGTGGCTCCATCCTACGTCTGTGACGTGTGACTCCATCCAACGTCTGTGACTTGTGACTCCATCCTACGTCTGTGACGTGTGACTCCATCCAACGTCTGTGACGTGTGACTCCATCCTACGTCTGTGACTTGTGACTCCATCCTACGTATTTGACTTGTGACTCCATCCTACGTATTTGACTTGTGACTCCATTCTACGTCTGTGACTTGTGACTCCTTCCTACGTCTGTGACTTGTGACTCCATCCAACGTCTGTGACTTGTGACTCCATCCTACATCTGTGAATTCAAAAATAGACAATCTAAATACCTGAATGTAAACCTTGAAAGTAAACTGAAGGAAACAGGTAGGTCTTTGTAATTAAAATTGACCTAGTTGTGTTGTGTTTTATTTATAACTTTATGTAAAACTGTTCCAACAAGGGGACATAAGCCTCCTGTGGACGCTTTACTGGCTAAAGTTAAAGCTTATGCAAAATGGACCATAACTCTGTCAAAAATGATTCAACCAGAACATGGCTAAAGATCGGATGGAAAATGAAGGCTGTATCGTTTTAACGAGGTAAAAGTTAATGGACGGACCGGACCGACAGACGACGGACGATGGAAACTCGCCATCCCATAAGCTCTGCTGGCCATTAAAACTAAAAAATATAAAATATGATAATTAAAAAAACAAAAAAAACTATAAAACTAGATGGGTGACCTGTCAGAGCTTTGTCAGTATAACAAGGTCTACCGGACCCAGATAAATGACCTTGACAAACTGGCCTGAGTGAAGAAAAAAATAGTATTTTTAACCCCTATAATGACCTTCAATGTGACCCTGACCTTTTTATTTTAGTATGGCCATGTCTATGTTGTCATGACAAGTATATATTGAAAGTTTGATGAAGAAATATCAATAAATGAGAAAGTTATAGCCAATGTTAAGTTTTCTTGAAGAAAATAATGAGTATTTAACCCATATAATGACCTACAGTGTGACCTTGACCTTATATTTTAGTATGATCATGTTGATGTTGTCCTGATGAGTACATATTGAAGTTTTGAAGAAGAAATATCAAGAAATGAGAAAGTTATAGCCAACGTTAAGTTTTTGTGAAGACAAAAATGAGTATTTAACCCATATAATGACCTTTAGTGTGACCTTGACCTTTAGTTTAGTATGGTGATGTCGATGTTGTCCTGAGTATATATTGAGAGTTTGATGAAGAAATGTAAAGAAATGAGAAAGTTATAGCCAACTTTAAGATTTAGTGACGAACTGACGGACGACAAAATGATCCCTATGTGTCGCAGTTTTCTTCGAAAAGGCGACACAAAACTTTTTAACACAAAATCCTGATTTTTAAAAAATAAAAATAAAAAAATGCGCGAAGAACATTTTAAATGGACATTTGGAGTACACGACTTGATTTTCGCACTATTTTGTTTTTAAAGGGAAACACGGCAATCTTGATTTTTTTAAAAACTCACGGCGACGCGTTAGTTTTTCTCTTCACTTGCATAACAATTAATATTAATGATTGAATAAATGCAACATAGGTGAAATCATTTTTTTTTTACACATTACTAACTTCTTACAATATTGCACCAATAATATATTTTAAAAAATGGTAAAATATTGAAGAAAATCTTAATTTTTTATTTAATTATATGCAAGGAGTTTAAAAGTCAAAATGACAGGATAATTAAATCTAGTAGCAAATTTTAATATTTGAATATTACTCAAGATTGCCATGTGTCCCTTTAAAGCTTTTCCACAAAGATGCGTGCTAAATGCAAATACAAAGTCAACTCTTTTACAAATAATAATCATCGTGCACATCAGCAGCTGTGATAGTACGTGGGTACCACACACAAGGAGTTGCTATTTCCTCAATTTAGGCTAACCAATTAAAGAAATCACAGATATTGCTGCATTACGCATGTCGTTATGCCACTGAAGGAACTAATTATGTCCTTAGGTGTTAATTGTATATTCAATCAGTGCATTACTCGGATGACCTCCACTGATTCGACACTTGTATATGATTACTCTGACTTAGGGAGCGTAACAGGAAAAAGAAAGTCCAGACTCTATTGTACCTCATAAGGCAAAAAAAACAACTGTGTTTCTGGTTACCCGATCGTCCCTATTTTTTGGCGCCGACCCTACAGTTTTTTATCATAAAAAAAAATAAAAAATAAAAATAAAAAAAAGATTTCCGTGTTTTTTGTTGAAAACAAGCATGTTTTAAGTTTTCCTAAAAAAAATGTCCCAAAGTAATGTAGTTATAGATAATGTGTGAAGCTCTCTCTGGTCAACATTTGGTACCTAACTGCTTTCATCAATTTTTTCTCTGGTCAAATTCCGAGAATTATCTACAAATCTGGGCTGGTTGGAATCGCAGATGTATGTCATTCTCGAAACCGAAAACCGAAAACAATTTGATCAAACCGTTTGTCTGTGACAAGTCAAAATGCTTTGAAAAACGCGATTTCCAATTAGGTATACATCACTATGGAACAGAATAAAGCACATATTCACCGCTATTGGTGGCGATTCCCCGAATGTACCAGTGTCAAAGAATTCAAGACGATGTGATTTCAACAACGGAACAAGTAATACACATAATATTATACTTATATATATTAAAATAGAATCCGATTAAATAAAAAAAATTGATCTGTATAATATGTATGTTTTGTACAACTAATTATTATTATGCAAAGACTGGAATCCATTATGTGTTTGAAACATCACCTTTTAAAACTTTTGTTTCTTAAAGAAATAAACTCAACTTTCTCAGCCTATCAACATATCTTTTGCCTTTACATGTTATACATTGTATATATAAATACTGCACTAAAATAATGCCACATACCTTTTTATAAGTAAAATTTGTTCACCTCAGTATCACTATATAGATCAAGAGTCCAAACAGACACATCTGTTCCTTTCTGAGTATTTCAGCAGTATGATCAGAGATGCAAGATTAAAAAAGGATTAAACTGAAAAGCAGTTCACTCAACAGTTAAAACTAACCAATCAATGATAGTTTTTCCAGTCACAACAGTTGACCAATCAGGGATCGTATTTCCCAAGTAAGGCCAAAAAATGGGTGTCTAAAAATATTCAGAAAGGATTAGTTCCTTAATACAATTGTAATTGTTAAGAAAACTGAAAAGTAGTTCACTCTAACAATGACTTCAGTATAAGCCTTTTAGTTCACTCAACACCCAACTAATCAGTAATGTATCTACCTCGGAAAATTAAGTTATACAATATGAAAAATATTTATGTTTTCATTATTTACTTGTACTGCAGTTATTTTAAAATACATGTGTAGCTTCAAGCAATTTGAAAACCATGAACTTTTAAAGTTATATGGCTATGAGACACAATTTTGACCTTCGACCAATAAGTGTGAATTTGACCTCCTGATTTGTGCACACGACGAGTCCTTCTCATCATGTTGAATATGTCTGTATAGTTTTATTAAAACCCCTTAAAGGGAGTAATCATTTCATGGGGGTCTAGGTGTCAGATTAAAAATTGACAAATATTAATATTTTCTATTCTACATGGCCAAAACATAATGAATGAGTATAAAAATGACCCCTTATTTGCAAAGAAATTGATTCTGCACAGTAATATGCGCTATCCTAGGTTACGCACCAGGATTAATTTCAGCATTTTACGTCCGATTCCGTCCTAGCTATGTGGTGTTTTTAAAGTTTAGACATTAACAAAATGGTTCTAACATCATATTTTGATTGATATAAGTGTTTTATCATGAAATGGAACATTTTTATAATTTAAGATATTTCTAGAAAAATCCTGATGTACTCCCTTGATGTAGTTTAGGTGTTATGGGGAGACACAGTTTTGACTCATATGACCTTGACCTTCAAGTGTGACACACTGACCTTGAGGTACAGACCTGATTATTTTACTACAATTTTTTTGTCATGCTAAACATTTCTTTATAGTTTTATCAAAATCTATTCAGTAGTTTAGCAGTTACACACAATTGTGCTGCTCGAGTCCCAAAAAAACAAAATATAGCATATTTAAAAATAAATTAAGGGCATCAACTCTGCTGTTTGTAGTCCGATATGTCTTAGTTATCAAACTTATCTGAGCTTTTTATAACAACCTCCGTATACTGGCCAAAATCTGACAAAAACGAAGGACCTAGAGCGCTAACGAATCAAAATATAACATTTTTCAATACACCAAGGGCCATAACTGTGGTTTACTAATCTGATCGATCAGCCATTTTCAAACTTGTCCACACAAATGCATCAATATCAACAATCTGACCAAGTTTGGTAAAGATCAAATATAAACAGAATATGGATATTTTTCAATAAATCAAGGACTATCACTCCTGTGTTATTAATTCAATGTAGCTGGTATTCAACTTGTCTGAGCTTCCATAATATTAACATACTGGCCAAGTTTGGTAAATATCAAATACAAAACAAAGGTGCAATGTTCGCAAGGTGGAATATGACATTTTCAGTAAAACAAGTGCCATAACGCTGGTATTACTAATTCGATCTGGCTGGTTTTCAAACTTGTTTGAGATTTTATTCATAACAGGTGACAAAGTTTGGTAAAAATTAAATCCAAAATAAAGGTGCTCGAGTGTTCACAAGGCACAAATGCCTTTTTCAAAATAATCAACTTGAATTGATATAAACAATCTGGCTAAGTTTGATAAAGATCAAATACAAAATGAATCTGCTAGCTTTCACAAAGCAGAATACCGGTATGGCATTAAGTTAACAACAGACGGATGACGGACGAGGGACAGACGACCGTTAAGTCGGCATCCCACAAAAGCTTCAATGTTAGACTTTGGGAGGACAGACAGACAGACAGTCAGGCAGTCTTACAGACAGACAGACAGACGGGTAAATCTATATGATCACTCCACATTCGTGGTGGTTCATAAAAATAGTCAGTCTAATAGTTTTGTTTTCTAACTTCCTATATAGCCCCACAATACCAAAAATGTGGCAGTCTTGTAAAAATCAGATGAAGTAAAAGGACAATAATTATTGCCCCTTATATAATGTTGTACCAAGCAATCTGGAAAGCTAAATCATAAAGATTCTCTGAACAATGTTCGAGTAACGCTCCAGAAACATGTTAAGTATGTTGTTTCCATAGAAACGACTACAAAAAAGTTCTATATATGAAAATAACCACAAGGTCACTAGGTTACATGTACTGTGAATTATCTGCCACATTTCTTATATTGATGTGTTTATTGTCACCCCTTACCAAAATGATTTTGTTTCAGCAACATTGCTGCAATGTTACAGGAATGTTGCAGCAACAAGTGTTTATCGCCAGAACAGATTTTTTGGCATGTATATATTGTTGCGGCTAGCGGCAATTACATCTCTGGCGATTTTCTTGCAACATATAAAATGTTGTAAAATATAAAATGTTGTAAAAGTTGTAAACGCATGATTAAGAGACACGTGCCTCCATCATGAATCATCAGAGTGAAGGGAGAGACACATGCCTCCATCATGAATCATCAGAGTGAAAGGAGAGACACATGCCTCCATCATGAATCATCGGAGTGAAGGGATATTTTGCAATATTGCAGCAACGTTGATAGAAAATCTTTCAGAAATGTCGCCAGAAACTAATTTGCATACGAAAAGCGATATTGTTGCAATGTTGCTGTAACATGTTGCCGGAATGTTGCTGTAACATGTCGCCGGAATGTTGCTATAGCATGTCGCCAGAATGTTGCTGCAGTATTGTCACACATTGTCGCCACAAGTCTTGTATTTTGGTAACGGATGTCGTCGCGACAATCCTTGTATTTTGATAACGGGTGTCGTCGCCACAAGCCTTGTATTTTGGTAACGGGTGTCGTCGCCACAAGCCTTGTATTTTTTTTTTGATAACGGATGTCGTCGCCACAAGCCTTGTATTTTGGTAACGGGTGTCGTCGCAACAAGCCTTGTATTTTGGTAACGGGTGTCGTTCCCACAAGCCGTGTATTTTTTTTTGGTAACGGATGTCGTCCCCACAAGCCGTGTATTTTGGTAACGGATGTCATTTTGCAGAAACGCCGTACGTAGACTTTTATTTTATGCACTAGAACGGAGGGATGGACGGACGGACGAACGAAGAATTATCCAAATAGCTTAGGTGAGCTGAGCCGTGATGTCAGTATTGTGTTGAGAACCTCAAAATCATTTTCCGAGAAAGCTGAAGAATGGTAACAAGTTCATCAGAGGCGTAGCTCACTTGAAATGCATATATAGGCCCAACAAACTAGGTGGAATGATACCCCTGCTTTTTTTTTTAACTTAGCTATGCAGTGGTGGGTTTTGGCATATATCGATCTGATAGAGCACTTGTCATATATATATTTTGAAGACCTCTTTTTTGACAAATTTGAGAATTAACATTTGCAAAGATGAATAAATAAAATCAGAGACAAATGTTGACCATTAACTAGTGCTGTTCCGATTAATCGATTTGATAGAGCATCGGTCATTTCAGTCTTTTTTCGATTACAATTTTTTTTGGTCAAGTTTACTCGGCTGTTGCAAAATTATAACTTATTTCATTCTCTTTTACTAAAATGTACAAGAGAATAAAATAAGTTGTAATTTTGCAATAAGTAATCATATATTTTCTAAAGGGGTATCACATTTTATACTTGAAATAAATGCTTGGTCAGTTTCATTCAATTGCTTAATGACCAGAATATACTTGAAATGTGTTACTTTTCTTCATTATAGTCAGAAAAAGGCTTACACTGGTGTGTTATATGTGTTATATGGAAGCCATGTTTTATCGATTAATGATCGATCATCGTTTTGTTGAAAATTCTGATGATCGATCATGAATTTTCAACCGATTCCCAACGCTACCCTTCCCACACCCTCTGGCTTCAGTTTTTATTGCATTTTTGGACTTTTCATATTTTTCATTTTCAAATTGATGTATAGGCCCGGGCCTAAATGGCCTAATACTAGTAGTAGTACGCTGATGAAAATCATACACAAACTGGTTTAAAATGTTATAGATAGATTGTGATAGAAGCTAATATAATAGATAAATTATTTAAATGCTGTGATTGAGTAAGTCTTTTACTAGGAGGTAGGCGTGTTGTTGTTTTCACCGACTTGAATCTGCTTGTTCAAGATAACAAAAGCAAGAGCTGTCGGACAACAGCGAGCTCGATTTGAGGTCTTTTAAATGATTGGAAAAGGGAAACAAGAGGACCAAAATGGCCTGGAATATTTTGACCCTGAATCGCTCAACATGTTGGTCTTCACAAATAGTAAGAAAAGTTTTATTTTTAGTAACAGTGACATTGACCTTGACCCCAGTGGCTTCATATGCAATCACAAGCTTCCTTTCCATATCAGATATCAACAGACTAAGTTTTTTTCAATATCTGATTCATTACAAAAGTTACTGCCCCAATAATTTTCTGATTTTAGAAACATTGACCTTGACCCAATTGACATCAAATGCAAACACCAAGCTTTCTTACCATATAAGCTACATACTCAGCAAGTCTCGTTGCAATATCTCGTTCCTAACTAAAGTTATTGAGCAGAAACCATTTTTTTCTATTTTAGTAACAGCAACATTGACCTTGATGCCAGTGACCTCAAATGCAATTCAAAGCTTCCTTTCCATATAAGCAGGTTTCCGTCAAATATCTCATTCCTAACTTAAGTTATTGAGCGGATATCATTTTTTCTAGTTTTAGTGACCATGACCCCAGTGACCTCAAATGCAAACCTAAGCTTCCTTCCCATATAAGCTACATACACAGCAAATTGTGTTGCAATATCTCATTCTATCAAAAGTTATGGAGCGAAAACCATTTTTCTATTTTTAGTATCAGCGACCTTTACCTTGTCCCTAGTGACCGCATATGCAATACAAGCTTTCCTTCCATAATAGTATAACCTCCAACACATCAAGCTTCATCACAATATCTCATTCCTAACAAAAGTTATTACCGGGAATCATTATTTTACTTTTAGTAACAGCAACATTGACTTTGAAATCCTAATTTCCATTCCATATAAGCTACATACACAGCAAGTTTCGTCATAATATTTCAATCCTAACAAAAGTTATTGAGCGGAAACCACGTTTCTACTTTCAATAACAGCAACCATGACCTTGACCCCAGTGACCTCAAATGCAAGCCCAAGCTTTCATTCTATATAAGCTACATACACATCAAGTTATGTTGCCTTATCTCATTCATAACAATTAAAATATATTAAGATGAAACTATTTCTCTGTTTTTAGTAACAGCGACTTTGACCTGCAATCCCACGACTACTTTTCGTATAAGCTACCTACATAGCAATTAAGTGCCATCGCAATATATTATTCCTAACAAAAGGTATTGAGACGAAATCACTTTTCTATTGAAGGAACAGCAAAATATCCATATACACACTTAAGACCCCCGGGGCTTGACCATTTTTGACCCAGGGGACTTTATTTGCACACACTTGATAGTACAGGGGTTGGTGATCATTAATTAAAACCATAAAGGCCATGTATATTTCTTAAATATATAAATCCAGGAAAGATGAAGATATGCGTTTGATGGTGTTGCAAGAGAAATAAATTATAAAATTAACTGGTTACAAATCTCAATACACTATCGTAGGAGAACAATACAGCGTATGAATACATTTTACGCAAGATCACGTGATGATCACGTGATGATGATGATGATTGATCTATTTATAGAACTCAGAGCAAAACGGTGGAACAATAGATGAAATAGCTACATAAACAATATAGAACTTAAACAATGTATCGAGGAAATTATTTGAAATTTCTAAATGACATTACCTTATTTGTATCCGCACTAGAAAAAAAGAAACACCTGTTAAAATATGGGTCTTCTTTTTAATGCGTCGATTCATCAGTGAGGCTGTAGTTAGGATTCGTGAAAAAACATGGTTACTAAAGCTTGGTGAACATGTTCACCATGCTAAAAACGTATAATTTCAAACCTAAAACATGTTGTCAACTTGTTAATGCGTTTGTGATGCGTTTGTGGGGGCTATTCTTACTTATGGAGCAGAGATTTAGGGGTTTACACAGTCAAAAGAAATTGAATGAATTCTTTTAAAATTTGGTAAATTTTTGTTCAAAGTTAAAACGTCAACTAGTAATGCAGGAGTCTATAGGGAGTTAGGTAAATCCCTTGTATGTATATATATATATATTTGTATGATCACATGGGCCTATGGCTTACTGATTTTGAAATAAAGTGCTTCCATATATCACGATATGTTAAAATAATTAAGTATTGGAGTAAGGTGGTAAACACGAATACTGTATTAATATCTACTATGTATGAAGAATCACGGGGAGACTGTGAGAGAGGCTGTACACATTGGGCAAATAATTTTACAGGCCTGTCATTTCTCAGGCTTTGCGCCGGTAATTACCGTTTTTTTCATTAGATTACCGGCTTACCGGCTATTCTGTTAAAATTGCCTGCTTTTTCAAACAAAAAGTCATACATTGTATTAGTACCCAATTTTTAACAAAAATAGCAACAAGTGTACCCAATACGCGACTGCGTGTGGTCAAGGATTTGTCAATTCCTTGGTGTGGTCAACTAATTGGTGTGTAAACAACAGTCTACCAATCAATTAGTCCAAATTGCCCGCGGCGTCTTATGTAAATCGAGTTCTGTATATGATAAACAGCAAATTGATATTTCACTTGCTTTGTATAGTGTTATCCGAGTCCCCAATAGATCTTCAAAATAGCCTAACTGCCTTTCATGATTACTGTAATTTATGGAAGTTAAAGGTAAATATATCCAAAACTCAAATTGTCATATTTGAAGCCAGAAACACAACCCGTTACTCTTTCGATATAGGCGGTATACAAATTGAAATTACTAACACATACAAATATCTTGGAACCTTTTTCAATAGCAATTGGTCTTTTTTGTCAGCCAGAAAGCATGTTATAGAGCAAGCAACTAAAGCACTACATCTTTTGTATATGAGAGTCAACAATCTTGATTTACCAATCGATCTAACTTTAAAACTATTTGATCATACTATTGTCCCCATCTTAACTTATGGATCGGAGATATGGGGCTATGAAAACCTTGATATTATAGAAAAAGCGCATAAAGATTTCCTCAGGAAAATAACAAAATCTAGAAAAAATACTCCACTTTATATGCTATACGGCGAGTTAGGACGATATCCCATTTCTATAATCATTAAAAGCCGCATGCTAGGCTTTTGGAATAGAATAATTAAAGGTAAACAAAGTAAATACTCCCACATGATCTACCAACTTATGTTAAACAATCAAAACCAAGAATACAAATGGATTGCACATATACAACGCATCCTAAACGCGACAGGGAGAAATGACCTGTGGCAGCATCAATCCACAATACAACATAAATCTATCAGTAAAAACATTAAACAGATACTTATTGATCAATACAAACAAGACTGGAATCACCAGTTAACGCTATCTAACAAAGGGTTATCATATAGCATTTTTAAAGAAAGCCTAGAACTCGAAAACTACTTCAAAATTTTGCCAATTTCTCTTTGCAAAATCCTTTTCAAATTTAGAACCGCAAATCATCGATTCCCAATCGAAACTGGCAGATGGGATGGTACCCTGGTTCAAAATCGCACATGTCATTTATGCACTAGCACCGAAATCGCCGACGAGTACCATTACTTGCTTAAATGTTGTCATTTTAATACAACCAGGGAGACATTTATTGAGTCTCAATATTTAAATCCAAACTTGCATTCTTTTAAATCCCTACTAACATCGAAGTCAGAATCAACACTTTTTAAACTAAGTAATTTTATATCTATGATTTTAAAAACCGTTCATTAGAGAAAAGTTATGTTGCTAACTGCCTGTATGTGAACATGTAAATGTCTAATACCTTAAATATAGTTATTAGACTACCTGTCACTTCATATGCGTAAATAGTTTTAAGGTGTGAATACCTCCTTTTTATATCTTACCTACTTTCGTTTTCGCAGGAAAGATATGAAATAAAGGACATATTTCCACTTTTAAAATTGTTTGACTGGCCGTTATTAATATCACGATAACCAGATCCTATCGTTTTCGTACGATTAGGTTCTGTGTTACGGAGACCATTTTGGTATTATTGACGGTACATTTGTGCTAATATTTGAATATCAACTTATTGCTTAAATAGTATTAGTAATTTTTATAGAAAAAAAAAAGTATTATATTATTAATATTATTTTAAAAAAATCAAAATAAAAAAAAATCATGTTAACATTCAAGAAACTGCTAATTGAAAGCAATGGTACTCACACAAATGTAGCTTCATGTAATCCAAGTTATATCCAAAACGAAGTGTCTTCATCACAATGTCAACCTCTATTATATAAAGCACGTGTATAAAGCACGTGAATAACTCCCGAATTGCTCCGTTCTTGTTATAATCACAACAATTTGATCCACAAGTCCGTCAAAACATCACATTTCGAAACACACGCTTTACTACTAAACAAGTTCCCTCATTCATAAATTTGTATTCTACCAACATGAAAACAAATTCCGTGCAAACCGTGTGATAAGTCGAAGTTAGCCTCTTCTCAGTGAACGTAATCTAATTTGCATATAAAAGGCCGCATTTATTTATTTATTCTTTAGCACAAAGAATTACTATACCATTCCATTACTGTATTTTTTTTTGTTCATATTTGTTTTTGTTCTGTTTATAATTGTTTCACCGTCTGTTTCATTATTTCCCCTCTTTGTTCACTCTACGCATACATGTACATAACTCTCCCTTGTTCTCCATGTTTCTGGGGTTTCTTCACCAACAATGATAGAAGGGAGATAACAAGATGGGAAAAGGAGGATTTCATTAAATGCCATAAGGATGACACAATTGTCGCCGTTAGAAGTATTTCTTGAAAACCACTAAAGGAAGACAATATTAAGAGTATAAGACGCGTACCGAATATATATCATGTTTACGAAATACTGGTATGTGTCTCTATGTAGACATGTAATTATTTATAATATCATTGTGACTGCCCCCCCCCCCCCTACCCCCCACCCCCACCCCCACTACTCCTCCCAACTCTCGACCATAATTACAAATTGAAATATATTATTTATGTCGGTCATTAGTTACACTGTTTAATAATGTTGTTTGTATTGTACATGTTCCTCATGTTTGCACCATGTTGATGCCTGAGAGTAATAAAGTTTTTGTTGTTGTTGTTGTTGTTGTTATTAATGTCGACTGTTTTTAATGTGGTAGTGTTACATTTTTGGTCACTTGTATATTGCAGTTGAAGTGTTTCTTTAAATCTCGTCATTACAGCACATAGGCATAAAAATAATGCACAAACATACTAATCTGTGAATAAAGTCATTAGGTTTGTGGTTTAACACATTTAAAATGCACAAATGCCGGGATTCAACAATTAAATTACAAGAGATGAATATCCAGCATATTCAGTTTTTATATACACGTATAGAAAATAAGATAATAAATGTTAATCTTTATTATGCAAGATCGACCTAATATGACCGGACAAAATATAACACTGTAAATAAAATAACAAAATCCTGACAGATTAAATGTGTTATAAGCTTTATAAATTCTTTTCGATAAAACAACGTATTCATAAAAGCACTAATTGTTTTCCCCATAGACACCAATGTTAAAGTGTCACATATTAATGATTTGCTGCAAATTCAACTCAAGTATGGATAATGCAGCAGTGTAATGAACAGAACAGAACAGAACAGAACTTTATTTACATCTCAGGCATACATATATGCAGTAAGAGGAAATGTAACAAAATCACAAATAATATATTATAGAGTGTGACCAAAGACAAGAACAATTTTCATTTAGTACATTTCAATGTTGGGGGAAACAGATGCTATATATATATGTATCTGCCACATTGTAGAGCATAAGGGATTTAAAAAAGCAAAACAAATAATCTTTATACGCGAGGTTTCAAAAAGTCTAGCAATGAACAATATATGAAGACTAGTAATGGTTTGGCATAATAAACTAGTAAACTTACATACCAGATAAAGGCCGTATCCTGATTGAGACTATGTATGGAGTGTGTTTGAAATACTTATCAATTAGTTGCATAGCCTATGATAGATCAGCGGAGTGTTTCACGTGGAAAATTCTTAAACATGTAAGTAGCAAAGTTACTTAATTTTAAAAGATGTTCAGATGTCGATAACGTTAGAAGGAATTTAACATCATTATCGGGGTTCGTTTGTCTAATCAGGGAATGAAGGTGTTGCCTATTGTTCGAGAAGTAACTGCATTCTATTAAGTAGTGTTGTTCATTTCCTATTTTATTTGCGTTACATAAGTGACATATTCTTTCGTTTTCCGCTGTTCCATTCCATCTACCAGTTTCTTTGGGGAAATTATGATTCGCCGTTCTAAGTTTATAAATTTGGATACCTTTTGATATAGGCAGAAGCTTAAAGTACTTTTCAATATCAAGATTTATTTTAAACGAGTTGTAAAATTTTCCTTTGTTAGATTGGGTCATTTGAGAACTCCAATTCTGTATATTTTGATCTAGAAGTACTCGTTTAATTGGGTATTTAATATTTTTGGATGTAATGATTCGTTGGTTAAGCCATAGGTCAGTTCTTCCAGCTATATTTAAAATTTCTTTAATTTTTGATATCCATTTAAATTCATGCATATTGTAGTTTAGAAGTATATTGTATATTTGTTTCGAGTATTTTTCAGCTTTGCAAAACAACATTCTGTTCCAAAAGCCTATCATTCTACTATTTACGGTTATTGAGAGAGGATATCTACCTAGTTCGCCATATAACATATAAGTGGGTGTGCTTTTTCTCGAATAAGTTATTTTCCTTAGGAAATCTCTGTGAACTTTCTCAATAATATCTAAATTTTCGTAACCCCAAACTTCACAGCCGTATGTGAGAATTGGTACAATAGTATGATCAAACAATTTCAAAGTCAGGTCCAGAGGTAAGTCTAAGTTTTTTGAACGGATGTATAATAAATTCATTGCCTTCTAAGCCTGTTCTACATTATGTTTGCGCGCATTGAGGAAAGAGCCATTACTGGAAAATATGACACCAAGATATTTATATTGTTTAATTACTTCTATATCATTCGCACCAATTAAAAATTTAAACGTGATATATTTCTAGCACCAAATACCATAATTTTTGTTTTCGATACGTTAATGTTTAGTTTCCAATTGTTACAATATTCATCAAAAGCATTTAGGCTATTCTGAAAATCAGTCGCGTCTTCCGATATAATAATTGTATCATCGGCGTACAATAGTACACGTAGCTTCAGCCAGTTATGCACAGAACTTGGATCTTTAACATCTACACCTTTGCTATTCCGAATTAAGAGATGGCTTTCCATATCATTCAAAAAAAGAGAAAACAAAACGGGAGATAAATTTTCACCTTGGCGGACTCCTGTTTGGCAGGGGAAATATAGGGACGAAGTTCCGTTTTTAAATACGCATGATTTTATGTTTTGATACATATTGTATATAACTTGAAATACTTTTCCCGTAACTGAACTAGCTAAGAGTTTGAACCAAAGTCCACTTCGCCATACTTTATCAAAGGCCTGGGAAAAGTCTATAAAGGCACAGTATAGTTTTTTTTTGTTTACACGCAAAATTTCTAAAAGAGACTGCATTAAAAATATATGATCCATACATGAGTAATGTTTCCTAAAACCTGCTTGGTTGTCTTTCAGGATAGCATTGTCCTCGATAAATGTATTTAATCTGTAATTGATAATAGCGGTAAAAAGTTTTCCGAGCAGCTTAAGATTGTAATCGGCCTGTAATTATTTGGATCAGTCGATTCACCTTTATTTTTGTAAATAGCGTATATCAACGGTATTCCTGAAGGTTCAAACTTTGATGATACGCATTTGGAAAATATTAGAGAACTCACCAAAAATCCAGACAACCCAATATTTCCCAAACCTGACAGCACAACTCTAAATTTGCCAATTTCTAGAGTCGAGGTTAAACTGTCAATTTACAACGCAAAATTACGTAAAGCTTCAGGTTTTGATCAAATTCCTGCTGAAATATTAAGAAATGAAACGTGTGTTGATATTTTGTTCAAAATTGTGAGATATGCTTTTGACAAAGGGGTGGTTCCAACAGAATGGACCAAGGGTATTATAAGTCCGATATTTAAAGGAAACGAAGCAAATAACCCATTGAACTATAGGCCTATTGCGTTATTGTCTATTCCATGCAAAATTTATGCTCACATTTTGAATAAACGCTTAACCCACTGGCTTGAGACAAATAATTTGTTAGATGATGGACAAAACGGTTTTAGAAAGAACAGAAGTTGTCTGGATCATATATACACATTGTACACTATTGTTAACAATAGAAAGATAGTCAACAAAGAGACGTTTGTCTGTTTTGTAGATTATAAAAGGGCATTCGATACTATTCAAAGAGATTGCCTCTGGTTCAAACTCATGACTTTGGGTATTCATGGTAAAATATTGAATGCCATACACTCGCTATATGTTGATGTGTCATGCTCTGTCAGAATAAATGAATATGAAACAGATTGGTTTGATGTAAAACAAGGAGTAAAACAAGGGTGTGTTCTCTCGCCAACTTTATTTTCTATTTATGTGAATGATTTAGCCAAAGACATAAATGATTTAAAGTGTGGGGTAACACTGTCTGATGAACTATGTTTAGCTATTCTATTGTATGCTGATGATATTATAATTTTAGCTGAGAACGAAATTGATATGCAAAGAATGTTAGATAAAGTTAGTGAATGGTGTAATAAATGGCGCATGTGCATCAACGAGACAAAAACCAAGGTGTTGCATTTTAGATCCAAACATGTAGAGATCTAGGGTGGGAGTCTTGCGGCGCTAAACAGAAAATTGAAACGGTTCGATTATGGTGCAGAATAAAAAATATGCCAGAACATAGAATAATACGTAGAGTGCATGAATGGTCTTTGAATAAATCAAGGTCATGGGAAAGTAAAATGCTAAAGTTTATTCAAAGCACATATTCTGCAGAATATATGATATGTATAAATCCAAATGCAAGTGTCTGTGTACGTAAGATACGTGAATACCTGAACCAAGAAGATAAAAATGTATGGTTTGGAAAACTAATGAGTGATGGAAAAAACTGTCAAAATGGTAATAAATTAAGAACGTATAGAAAGTATAAGACAGAACTTAAAACTGATTATTATGTAAAGTGTAATCTAAGTAGGGGCCATCGACGCATTCTTGCTAAATTTAGAAGTTGCAATCTGCCCTTAGCAATAGAAACAGGGAGATATGCTCGACCGAAAACACCTGTTAGTGAACGACTTTGTAAATTGTGTACCAAGTCAACTACAGAGGATGAAACTCATTTTTTAGTCGACTGTGATTTTTACTCAGATCTGAGATATGATCTTTTTAATACTGCAAGCCAGTTAGATAATAGATTTTTAAATTGTTCGTCTATAAAAAAATAAATTTTTCTGATGAACTGTGATTCTTTACAGTACAAGTTAGCAAACCTACTTCTTAAAATGTATAAAAGGCGAGTTTTAGCTTTATGAACGAATAATATTTTAACTGAATCACAGTTTACTCATTATATATATTAATACATTAAATACACATATATGCTCTTTTAAATTCACTACTTCTATATGTGTGAATATATGCGTGCATATATAGAGAGATAAGTATATACAATTGTAACATTTAAATACATATGTGTTTGTGCAGTCACGGTTAATAAGGCTATCCAGATTTAATTATTTTTTTATTTTTTTACCAGATATTTTAAGTATAAGTCTTTTACACATTTTAAGTAATTGTTTTACATACTGTAATAAATATTAAATGTAAGTATTATACTAGTATAAATATTAAATGTAAATACTTATATAATCAGTTGTTGTATTATATATTAACTCTGACTGAACAAAACCGTCCAGCTGCACATTTGATGATGGAATTTTTATAATGTATATACATTTATAGTGTAGATATAATGAGATTATTGATTTGAAATATATGTGTTTTAAGTGTCTCATAGGTCGTTATTACGGCCGGGTATAAAAGTTTGTTTGTGTAATATTTGCATATGTTTGTAACTTTTATATGTGACACTATAATAAACTATTAAAGTCTATTAAAGTCTAAAGTCTATATCGTACCTTCAAGCCAGACGTTCAGTAAATGACCTGTATCCAATATCATGTTAAAAAGCCGGGTGTAAGCTGGTAATAATATTACCTTAGTGGTTTTAATATACTCATTTAAAATGTTATCATTAGAGCTTGAAGTTTTTGCGTTCTTCAATTTGTTAATACACGCGAGTATTTCCGCTTCAGTTATAGATGCATTCAATTCATTAAGATCATAGTTCAAATTATTGCCTATTACGTCAGAAATAAAATCGTTCTCACCTGGATAATTAGCGTTATTTTGGTTAATTGTTTTGAAATGGTTATATAAAGTATCGATACTAGGTGATTTTTTGTTTGTTTTAGGGTTAATGCTATGAATATATTTCCAATAATCCTTTGGGTTATTGGATTGTAAATTTCTTAATTTGTCCGCTTTTTTGGATTTATACTCTTTATTATAATATGTCATGGTCCGTTTATATTCCTTGCTGGCGTTTTGTAAAATAAGTTTGTTAATGTTTGATTTATCGTTTCTATAAATCGTTCTCGCGTTATGATAATTTTTCTGCGCTTTTTGGCATCTGTGACCAAACCACGGTTTAATGTTGTTAATGGGATATGTTCGTTTTGTAGGGAATGTGTCTCGGGCTGACTTGTTAAGTAAAGTACTTATTTGATCAGTTATGGCGTTTATAGAATTTGCGGAGCATGGTAGTGTCTCGCACATCTGTATAATATTATTCAGCTGCGTATTGTCGATGTTGTTTAGAAAAGTGTCACCAGAAGACTGCTCCCATTTTGGTTTACACTGGCTATGCGTATTATTATTAGCGTTGTTGTTAGTGCTGCATGCTTCATTTATACCGTTATGCTTACGAAGATTAATTGATATTTTAAGAATCGCGTGTCCATCAGAAAATAACGGGTCTGTTTCGATAATCTCAAAATCGCTTATGAACGGGAAACACTTCGCCGTCGCTATTGCATAATCAATGACTGAGCTATTTCTGATTGTAAATTGACCAATATTCGTGTCCTTACCTAATCGACCATTCAATATAAACAAGTTATTATTTCGGCAAATATCTATCAGACCGAATCCATTTGTATTGGTTTTAGTGTCCTGTGATGATCTAGACAGGGTATATTTAGTTGCTCGAGAATAGAGTATTTGTTAAAAAAGGATAAAGTTTCATCACCAAAATCATACAATTCGGCTAAAAAATTGTCAGCCGTAATAAAATCGGGTAATTTAGAGGTTCTGGCATTTATATTACCTGTAAGCAGTGTGAATTTAAAATTATTGCAAACATTTTGTATTTCATGTTCTAGAGATATAAAGTCGTCTTCATTCAGAAACTTGGATTTATCAGGGGGCACATATAATACACCTAACATAAGATCCTCGTCTTTGTTAGTAAATGATTTTAGCAGTTTTAGCCATAATATATTCACTATCAGAGTAAACAATTTCAACAAATGGCAAAATATCATTTTTTACAAAAACTCCTATTCCACCGGATTTACGAATATATTTCTGTTGTCTATGTTTAGCGAAAAATGTATAACCATTCAGTAATGTTCATATAGAAAACTATTTTTCCACTTGAAAGATCACCAAAAACGTGGTCACAAGACATGTAAGAAAGTTCTTGTTTGTTGAACAGGTCAAGGGTACAGCTGTTTTTATTGATCGACTGTTTTCATTGCTCACAAAGTGCAGGGAGTACGTTATAGGGAGGCGAAACGGGTTCATAAACGCTCTAGTTTATCGATTTATGTTGTCGCGCTAAAACGCCGCCATTTACTATTTTATCGATACAGGTAAATCAATCGTAAGCGCGTTACATTTGAAAAGTTAAAATTTCAGCAAACATCTCAAATTAGGCAGTTTTTACAGCCCCTTTTTACGGCTTTCTGTTATAATCAACATCACGAAATTACATTATTGACAAAGATAAATATGTCTACTATTCACTTTTTGTTATTATTAATGCCTAATATAACCCATACTTCGTATCTCGTTTGCAATAGCTTCACATCAATTTTAATTCTATAAAATTAAAAATTTAGCTGATATCTCAAAAGGCATATTTTCATCACCTCTTTTTAGGCTTTGTCTTATAATCACCACCATGAAATTACCTTCTTTACAAAGACAAATATGTTTACTATTCACTTTTTGTTATTATTAATGCCTAAATAACCCGTAGTCTCGTATCTCGTTTGCAATAGCTATACACTGTCACCATTTTTTATTTGGCGCAGAGTGGCGCCATCTTTGTTACACGGAACCGTCTGGTAAAATGTGCTTTTAAACATGCAAACAAATACACGCTCTGTATCAGAGGACACAATGTAAATAAATAATACTTATGTTTACATGTAGCACCTTTATTGAGTTTGTAAGTGTAATAATTTATAAGAATTTGCTGTTTTTCACACACTCGCGAAACAACCGGAAATAGTCATTTTCACGGAGTAGTGAAACACATGCGCGACAATATAAATCGGAAAACGACCCCGTTTCTCCTCCCTATGACGTACTCCCTGCAAAGTGTAAGCATAGAGTCGAAATTTCGAAAATGTTCATCAGTGATCCAGTAAAACCTATTAATACGCTTCTTATACATATAACCACAACATCGAATAGAAATCGGCAGTTTTCCCCTACTTATAATGCCTATTTCTATCGATAAGGAGGGATTACTTTTTATTATAAGAACTACATTCGACTACAACTCGGAGGTTTACATGTAATTTTTGGTGTTAAACCTAAAACATCATCTATGCAAACTGACTTTTTTTGATAGACGAGATCTTTATCCTAGACGTTGAACCAATTTTACTGTAAAACTTAAAAGTATTTGTTTGATTCTTTTAAAAATCCTGCATATACATGTATATGAATATAAGTATGATATATGTATCTGTTTCAAAATTTAATCTTAAAAATTGGTATCTTTTTACTCTGAGAAAGATTTTTACTTCACTATTGAACCTAAGGATAAAAACCGAGTAACACAAATTGTATGACCTACTGAAATAAGGTGAAATCTCAACATCAGGGTAATGGAAAAGTATGAATAAGATACAACGAATGTAATATGTTGTATTCAAATTGTAATTTTCTTTTGTGAATCACTTCTGAAAATTGTCGACTTTGAAATTTACGCTTCACGCGCTTAAATTCAGCATTTCCAAAATGTTCAGGCTTTTTCTTAATTTTGTTATGGTAGACCTGCTTTTAAATGATTTTGGATTTACCTATGTATGGAATATGAGACCTCACAGTATTAATTTGAAACATTTGCATGTATTTTTCAAACAACGAGTACTTGATTGTTTTGTACAGAAGTGGTAAAGTAATATTGAAAATATAAACATTTCAAGACTTTCTTTAAATATGAATGTTATCTAGATATATTGCCACTTAAACTAAAATACGATTATCTTCGCATTCCCTCAGAGTCGAAACCGGCAGATATACACAAAATAGAACTGATAGAGGTCAAATTTATTGTAATATTTATAATTATAATGACAAAGAAGACGAATCATGTCCTGTCTATGAACATATTCGCAAACTCTACATTATGGCGTATCATTATCGAAACCCTAGTGTTATTAAATTTATTGAATTGATGCAAAGTAAGAAACATAAAGAGATTCATAATGTAGCCAAGTTTGTAAAAGAAGCATTTATTGTACGTAACACATTTAATTTTACGTAGTTGTGTACATGTGTGTAAAGTTTATCCTCATGTAGTATATATTGTTCAACAATGAATTCGTTTATGCAACTGCGTGAGGGAGAGAGAGAGTATACGTACGTGTGTGAGTGTGTGTGCGTAAGAGGTGTGTGAGAGTGTGTGTGCGTATTGGGGTGAATGCGTACATGCCTGTCATGTGTTTAACTAAACGTTGCTTATTATATTTAGATGACGAGATACTAGTACGTATAAGCTGTTCTGTTCTGTTCTGTTCTGTTTTAGCAATGAAATAAAAGTGGTAATTCATACGTGTGAAATATAGAGTTTTATTTTTTTCTCCACCGGAACTACTTTTTTTATAGTTCGCATTGGGTATTATAACTATCTATCTATAGTTTGCATTGGGTATTATAACTATCTATCTATAGTTTGCATTGGGTATTATAACTATCTATCTATATTTTGCAGTGCGTATTATATCTATCTATCTATAGTTTGCATTGCGTATTATAACTTTATATCTAAAGTTTTCAACTTTTTATTGTGTATTATAAACTATCTATCTATATTTTCCATTGGGTATTATAACTATCTATCTATAGTTTGCATTGCATATTATAACTATCTTTCTACATTTTGCATTAGGTGTTATAACTACCTATATGTTGCATTGCGTATTAAAGCTATCTATCTATAGTTTGCATTGGGTATTATACTTATCTATCTATATTTTGCATTGCGTATTATAAATACCTATATATAGTTTGCATTGGTATTATAACTTTTTATCTATAGTTTGCATTGTATATTATAACTATCTATCTATATTTTGCATTGGGTTATATAACTCTATATCTATATTTTGCATTGGGTATTATAACTAGATCTATAGTTTGCATTGCGTATTCTAACTATCTATCTATAGTTTGCATCGGGTTATATAACTCTATATCTATATTTTGCATTGCGTATTATAACTGTCTATCTATATTTTGCATTGCGTATTATAACTATATATCTATAGTTTGCATTGGGTATTATAACTATCTATCTATAGTTTGCATTGAATATTATAACTATCTATATTTTGCATCGGGTGTTATAATTCTCTATCTATATTTTGCATTGCGTATTATAACTATCTATCTATAGTTTGCATTGCGTATTATAACTATCTATCTATAGTTTGCATTGGGTATTATAACTATCTATCTATAGTTTGCATTGGGTATTATAACTATCTATCTATATTTTGCATTGCGTATTATAACTGTCTATCTATATTTTGCATTGCGTATTATAACTATATATCTATAGTTTGCATTGGGTATTATAACTATCTATCTATGGTTTGAATTGCATATTATAACTATCTATATTTAGCATCGGGTGTTATAATTCTCTATCTATATTTTGCATTGCGTATTACAACTATCTATCTATAGTTTGCACTGGGTATTATAACTATCTATATTTTGCATTGGGTGTTATAACTATCTATCTATATTTTGCACTGCGTATTATAACTATCTATCTATAGTTTGCATTGGGAATTATAACTAGATATCTATAGTTTGCATTGCGTATTATAACTATCTATCTATAGTTTGCATTGGTATTGTAACTATCTACCTATAGTTTTCATTGGGTATTATAACTATCTATCTATATGTTGCTTTGCGTATTATAACTGTCTATCTATATTTTGCATTGGGTATTACAACTATGTATCTATAGTCTGCAATGCGTATTATAACTATCTATCTATAGTTTGCATTGCATATTATAACTATATATCTGTAGTTTCAATGGTCTATTATAACTACCTATGTATAGTTTGCATTGCGTATTATAACTATAAATCTATAGTTTGCATTGGGTATTATAACTATCTATCTATATTTTGCATTGTGTATTATAACTATCTATCTATAGTATGCATAGGGCATTATAACTAGATATCTATAGTTTGCATTGCGTATTATAACTATCTATCTATATTTTGCATTGGTATTGTTACTATCTACCTATAGTTTTCATTGGGTATTATAACTATCTATCTATATGTTGCTTTGCGTATTATAACTGTCTATCTATATTTTGCATTGGGTATTACAACTATGTATCTATAGTCTGCAATGCGTATTATAACTATTAATATAGTTTGCATTGCATATTATAACTATATATCTGTTATTTCAATGGTCTATTATAACTACCTATATATAGTTTGCATTGCGTATTATAACTATAAATCTATAGTTTGCATTGGGTATTATAACTATCTATCTATATTTTGCATTGTGTATTATAACTATCTATCTATAGTTTGCATTGCATATTATAACTATATATCTGTAGTTTCAATGGTCTATTATAACTACATATGTATAGTTTGCATTGCGTATTATAACTTTAAATCTACTGTATGGTTTGCATTGGGTATTATAACTATCTATATGTTGCATTGCGTATTATAACTATCTATCTATAGTTTGCATTGGGTATTACAACTATATATATATATAGGTTGCTTTGCGTATTATAACTATATATCCAGAATTTTCACTGGGTATTATAATTATCTATATTTTGTATTGCGTATTATAACTATCTATCTATATGTTGCATTGCGTATTATAACTATCTATCTATATTTTGCATTGGGTATTATAACTATCTATCTATAGTTTGCATTGGATAGTATAACTATGTATCTATAGTTTGCATTGGGTATTACAACTATATATCTATATTTTGCATTGCGTATTATAACTGTCTATCTATATTTTGCATTGCGTATTATAACTATATATCTATAGTTTGCATTGGGTATTATAACTATCTATCTATGGTTTGCATTGCATATTATAACTATCTATATTTAGCATCGGGTGTTATAATTCTCTATCTATATTTTGCATTGCGTATTACAACTACCTATCTATAGTTTGCACTGGGTATTATAACTATCTATATTTTGCATTGGGTGTTATAACTATCTATCTACATTTTGCACTGCGTATTATAACTATATATCTATAGTTTGCATTGGGAATTATAACTAGATATCTATAGTTTGCATTGCGTATTATAACTATCTATCTATAGTTTGCATTGGTATTGTAACTATCTACCTATAGTTTTCATTGGGTATTATAACTATCTATCTATATGTTGCTTTGCGTATTATAACTGTCTATCTATATTTTGCATTGGGTATTACAACTATGTATCTATAGTCTGCAATGCGTATTATAACTATCTATCTATAGTTTGCATTGCATATTATAATTATATATCTGTAGTTTCAATGGTCTATTATAACTACCTATGTATAGTTTGCATTGCGTATTATAACTATAAATCTATAGTTTGCATTGGGTATTATAACTATCTATCTATATTTTGCATTGTGTATTATAACTATCTATCTATAGTATGCATAGGGCATTATAACTAGATATCTATAGTTTGCATTGCGTATTATAACTATCTATCTATATTTTGCATTGGTATTGTTACTATCTACCTATTGTTTTCATTAGGTATTATAACTATCTATCTATATGTTGCTTTGCGTATTATAACTGTCTATCTATATTTTGCATTGAGTATTACAACTATGTATCTATAGTCTGCAATGCGTATTATAACTATCTATATATAGTTTGCATTGCATATTATAACTATATATCTGTTATTTCAATGGTCTATTATAACTACCTATATATAGTTTGCATTGCGTATTATAACTATAAATCTATAGTTTGCATTGGGTATTATAACTATCTATCTATATTTTGCATTGTGTATTATAACTATCTATCTATAGTTTGCATTGCATATTATAACTATATATCTGTAGTTTCAATGGTCTATTATAACTACATATGTATAGTTTGCATTGCGTATTATAACTATAAATCTACTGTATGGTTTGCATTGGGTATTATAACTATCTATATGTTGCATTGCGTATTATAACTATCTATCTATAGTTTGCATTGGGTATTACAACTATATATATATATAGGTTGCTTTGCGTATTATAACTATATATCCAGAATTTTCACTGGGTATTATAATTATCTATATTTTGTATTGCGTATTATAACTATCTATCTATATGTTGCATTGCGTATTATAACTATCTATCTATATTTTGCATTGGGTATTATAACTATCTATCTATAGTTTGCATTGGATAGTATAACTATGTATCTATAGTTTGCATTGGGTATTACAACTATATATATATAGGTTGCTTTGCGTATTATAACTATATATCTATAATTTTCACTGGGTATTATAATTATCTATATTTTGTATTGCGTATTATAACTTGATATCTATAGTTTGCATTGCGTATTATAACTATCTATCTTTATTTTGCATTGGGTATTAAAACTATATATCTATAGTTGGCATTGCGTATTATAACTATATATCTATAGTTTTCATTTGGTATTAAAACTATATATCTATAGTTGGCATTGCGTATTATAACTATATATCTATAGTTTTCATTGGGTATTATAACTATCTATCTATATTTTGCTTTGGGCATTATAACTATCTATCTATAATTTGCATTGTATATTATAACTCTCTATCTATATTTTGCTTTAGGTATTATAACTACCTATATGTTGCATTCGTATTTTAACTATCTATCTATAGTTTGCATTGGGTATTATAAATATCTATCTATATTTTGCATTGCGTCTTATAAATACCTATATATTGTTTGCATTGGTATTATAACTATCAATCTATAGTTTGCATTGCGTATTATAACTATCTATCTATAGTTGGCATTCAATATTATAACTTTCTATCTATAGTTTGAATTGCGTATTATAACTATCTATCTATATCTTGAATTGGGTATTATAACTAAATATCTATAGTTTGCATTGAGTATTATAACTATCTATCTATATTTTGCATTGGGTATTAAAACTATATATCTATAGTTGGCATTGCGTATTATAACTATATATCTATAGTTTTCATTGGGTATTAAAACTATATATCTATAGTTGGCATTGCGTATTATAACTATATATCTATAGTTTTCATTGGGTATTATAACTATCTATCTATATTTTGCTTTGGGCATTATAACTATCTATCTATAATTTGCATTGTATATTATAACTCTCTATCTATATTTTGCTTTAGGTATTATAACTACCTATATGTTGCATTCGTATTTTAACTATCTATCTATAGTTTGCATTGGGTATTATAAATATCTATCTATATTTTGCATTGCGTCTTATAAATACCTATATATTGTTTGCATTGGTATTATAACTATCAATCTATAGTTTGCATTGCGTATTATAACTATCTATCTATAGTTGGCATTCAATATTATAACTTTCTATCTATAGTTTGAATTGCGTATTATAACTATCTATCTATATCTTGAATTGGGTATTATAACTAAATATCTATAGTTTGCATTGAGTATTATAACTATCTATCTATATTTTGCATTGGGTATTAAAACTGGATATCTGTAATTTGCATTGCGTAATATTACTATCTATCTATATTTTCCATTTCGTATTATAACTGTCTCTATCTATTTATTTTGCTTATTATAACTATATATCTATATTTTGCATTGCGCATTATAACTATCTATCCATATTTGCGCTTCGTATTATAACTATCTATTATCTATTTTATATTGCGCATTATCAACATATTTCGTATCAAAATTATTTAAGATATGCGTTCTTTGGCATTTAATGCCTAAACGATTTTTTTTTTTTGGAAACAATCGAAATTTACGCATTTGACATGTTTGTTTAAATATATCTTACACTAGACAACACTAAATTCGGTCCTGGCTGGGACTGAACGCGCGATCCCTGGGTTACTAAGCCGCAGTGTTAACCATTACACCACGGCGCTACCTTAGGCACTAATGCAAGCCCAGTAATCGACGTCATCAGCAGGTGCACGAGATGATCATCAGTAACGAAGATTTGTTTCGACTCGGTAAGTAAACACACGCATTTCAGCTCACAGTCCATAAAGGTATAATTGTGCCTAAAGTATAGCAATCAATGGTAAAAAGACTCGGTTAATATTCACTACTGCTAATACTTAGTGAATTGAGAGCAGAATCAAAGAAAGTTAAAAATGAAAAAACTCCGCTGAGAATCATCTCGCTAAAATAACTTTCTTTGATACTGCTCTCAATTCGCTAAGTATTAGCAGAAGTGAATATTAACCGAGTCTTTTTTTTTTTGATTGCGATACTTTAGGCATAATTATATCTTCATGGACTGAGAATTAGAGCTGAAATGCGTGTGTTTACTTACCGAGTCGAGACAAATCTTCGTTACGGATGATCATCTCGTGCACCTGCTGATGACGTCGATTACTGGGCTTGTAATGAGTACCCCGATTTTAAATGCTAATAAAACAGGTATTTTTCATCTTTTGCCCAAAATTTTAACAAATTGTTTAAAGCGATGACTGAATATAATCCGATTATCAAATTGATGTATTGTCAAATTTAGTTGATGAATCTGTTAAAATATATTTTTGAGTTCCATACGATTTTTTGTCAAAATTGTGAATTCGATTTAAAAGATATGACATAAAATGCAAACTGGATTACTTATAAATGTCGTCTAGTGTACAGCGGTCGTCATCCAGACAAACGAGAGGTCAAATAATAAAACTGCAGAGAGAGGTCAAATAATAAAAACGCAGAGAGAGAGAGCGAGAGAGAGGGAGGTCAAATAATAAAGCTGCAGAGAGAGAGAGAGAGAGAGAGAGGGAGAGGTCAAATAATAAAACTGGACACATTGTGTTTCTTTTAAAATACTTTATAGAACACGTTTAAGCACAAACGTATATACAACAAGTGTTATTTTATTTACAAACTACAAATATATTATATTAGCTATGTTACAGTCCTTCAGTTATAAATACTAATCAAAATAAGTATGTGTGAATTATTTAGTCTTTCTTAGATCATGCTAATCTAATCATATCATTTATTTTATTTACAATATATCTATTAACAGTTTCACAATTCAATCATGTTAATACTGTTCAAGCAATTCATCATTGTCTTATACATACTGAATTGAACAGCATTTAAATACATTAAATAAATCCGTTATGAAATACTAGTAGTCAGGAAGTATCACTAATTCGATGCCAGTTGTATAAACATAAACTATTATGTCACCGCTTCAACGCCCGGTTAAAACCAGATGACACAGTCTGCATATTGCATTTTGACAATTTAAAATAGTGATATCATTTAAATAAGTAAAATATAAATAAACATAACTGAAACAACGTTCTTTGGCGCGGGTTAAATTAATATTATTCAGATTCAACACACATGAACATCGTTATTTAGCACGAGTTAATTATCCAATATGTCTGCTCAGCAAACGACAATCACAACCATTCAGAATAGTTCCACACACGTGTAAGCACTTCAAAACTGCCATGCACGTGTAAGCACTTCAAAACTTCCCATTCAGCTTGCGGTTCTTCAGACTTGGGTTACCGTTGTTCTTGGTACAGTATCTGATGGTGTGGGCTACATCGCCGGAAACCCCGCACAGGGGACACGTATACCTCCGCAGAATCGGGCACGACACCCGCCCGGCACTGTCCTTCAGCACGTGCGACTGATACACTGACGCCACCTCACCGTTGTTCTTGCAAAACACGCATAATACGTTCTTAGGTTTCTTTCCATTACCATCCCGACGGCGTTGTTTCGACACTAAATACCCGGCAAGAACTGAATTGTCCTCCGATTCAAGTTGCTCAGACGTGGTGCGTTCCCGCAACTGTGACGTGTACAAGTCCAGCTCGTCCATATCAGTGGAGACACCATTGTTAGCGAAGTCTTCGTGGGCATCTGATCTAATCATATCTAGAGGATCAAACGACGAAAATCCATCAAGACCTAACACAAAACCACCGCACTTCTCATCGTCCCCATTTCTACACTTAGGGGGACTCATAATCCTGTCTAAATCCGAATGTAGATCATCCGCTCTCCAGGCGACATTAGTAAGTCCAAAGTAATCTTGGAACGGTAAATACTCCATTTTCCCAGAAAACTTCACTAATTCACAGAAACGCACACACAAAGTTTAATCAGAATTGTGAATAATTGTATATGTCACACTTGTATCTGACTGGTATGATTTTTGAAATTAAAATAGTCATATTTACAAAACGCGCGCTATTTATTGAAATAAAAATGTTGTTTATCGCGAGAGGTGATTGGTTACATTGAAATGTTGTCCAGCGCAAACGGTGATTGGTTACTTTGAAATTAGGTCCGCGTGATTGACAGGTCTTTTTTGGAAACTTTAATAATTAAACTTCGCCGGTTTCTTTTTGTCGAGGTCAAAGGTAATTCACACCATTTGGTTAAGCGTTTTGCTTGTTATTGTTTCGATCAGTGATAACGAGTTATTGAAGAGTCCAAGTTTCAATCGGTTGTGAAACAAACATTCAAACACATACAACTATGATAACAATTAGTTGATCTGATTGCATAAGAAATACTTCCTTGTTGGAAGAAACAACAACAAACAACAAAACACAACACTTGTTATACATTGTATCCGCATGGGCTTTATTATACAAAGAGTACAATTTAAGTTCTTAAAACATATCTTAAATATGTAAAGTTGCACGCTAAATTGTATGGTTTATGGAGAAACTGGTGTTTACCCTATTATATTTGATGTATATGCTAGAATGGTGTATTTTTGGACAAAACTTACAGTTACTGAATCAAACAAGTTATCTACACATATGTATGATATACTGTACAGTCATTCCAGGTTAAGCCTAAAGGCCGGTTCCAATGTAAAATTCCAATGGATAAAGAGATTAAACACATCTTAATTGAGTGTGGGTTCAGTGGAATTTGGAACACACATCATACCCAAATCCTAAATGGCTCATAGCCAGAAAACAGTAAACAGAAACTCAGAGATCTATTTATAAATTCATGGTATGAAACATTACAAAATTCTAATAGTGCTTATAATTATAAAATACTTAAAACGTCCTCTCGGTTCAAAAATTACCTTTTGTAATTATCAAAAAAAGAAAGGAAATGGTTCATAAAATTTGGGATAAAAAACCCCAAGTAAGTTAGCAGTTGAAACTGGTCGATGGAATAACAATCCTTTCAATCAAAGAGTGTGTCTACCATGCTCTTCAGAAATTGGAGACGAATTTCCTTACCTTTTCAATTGCATTTGCTTCTAAGAAATACGAAAACAGTATCTAAAACCATCTTGTTATGCAATACCAAATGCTTATAAGTATGACAAATTAATGAAGAGTAAACACACTATAATTTTAAGAAACCTGAGTAACTTTATTGCCCAGATATTACTTAAAGTAGCTTAACTCTCCCTTCAATTACGGGAAACTAAAACAAAACGTTTAAAGATGGAATTACACCATATAATATGTTTTAGTTAGAGCATGCGATTATGTTTATAAATCTTACAGCTCTCGTCGTCAATGCGTTCACCATCACCATTTTGAATCAAAATTGTGTATATTTATAAGTAGCAATTAATATTTCCTAGGCCAATGTCTTTGACGACGAACTGCATGATAATTATGTTTTGTAATATGCATATATACTGTAAATTTGCATTCCTACTGAAGCCTGTTTGTATATACAACTAATTCGTGTATCCTCGTGTAGCCATTTATGTAATGGATAAAGGAGAAATAAAATAGATATATATAGAACATTCTAAGAAAGTATTTTTTAATACTAGTATATGGGGAAAGGTAAAAGACAAAATTACTCATTAGTTCCCTTTAATTGTGGTAAATGATTATTTTAACCGTGTGAGCGTACATGGCACGAGCGATGTTATGATATTTTTCAAACATTTAATTTGTCCTTTTGACACATTACTAACTGAGAATACTCATAAAAATTTCACAATACTTTTTTTATTGTGTGCCAGCTTGTTCAGTAAATGTTCTGAATCGTCCATCAGTGACGTGGTCCAAATCGTCGAGCAACGGCATAACTAGACCAAATCACCCGCATGACATTTCATAAAACTTATTCCGTAAATATTATCTTATTAGTTATAATGTATCAATTTAAATGTTCAACTTATTTAATCAGCGGGGATTTTGTTTTTGTGTGGGGTGAGGGGCAGGGCGATATTGTCCTACACTCGATTCGAAGCGTCCTTATTAGAGTGGTACAATTTTACCCCTTTTTAACTTCTATTTATTTTGGATATCTCAACATGTAAGCTTTAAGTAATATTTATATCTGTTTGTGCATGAAGTCTTATTTATTTCTGATTGTTTGTGAACAAGGATTTATCAATAGTAAAATAAATCCTTGTTGTGAAGTAATATTTATATCCGTTTGTTTATGAAGTAATAGTTATATACGTTTGTTTATGAAGTAATATTTATATCTGTTTGTTTATGAAGTAATATTTATATCCGTTTGTTTATGAAATAGTTGTTATATCTCTTTGTTTATGAAGTAATAGTTATATCTGGTTGTTTATGAAGTAATAGTTATATCTGTTTCTTTATGAAGTAATAGTTATATCCGTTTGTTTATGAAGTAATAGTTGTATCCGTTTATTTATGAAGTAATATTTATATATGTTTGTTTATGAAGTAATAGTTATATCTGTTTGTTTATGAATTAATAGTTATATCTGTTTCATTATGAAGTAATAGTTATATCCGTTTCTTTATGAAGTAATAGTTATATCCGTTTGTTTATGAAGTAATATTTATATATAATTGTTTATGAAGTAATAGTTATATCTGTTTGTTTATGAAGTAATAGTTATATCTGTTCGTTTATGAAGTAATATTTATATATATTTGTTTATGAAGTTATATCTGTTTGTTTATGAAGTAATAGTTATATCTGTTATTTTATGAAGTAATAGTTATATCTGTTTGTTTATGAAGTAATAGTTATATCTGTTTGTTTATGAAGTAATAGTTATATCTGTTTGTTGATGAAGTAATAGTTATATCCGTTTGTTTATGAAATAATAGTTATATCTGTTTGTTTATGAAGTAATAGTTATATATGTTTGTTTATGAAGTAATAGTTATATCTATTCGATTATGAAGTAATATTTATATATGTTTGTTTATGAAGTAATGTTTATATCTGTTTGTTTATGAAGTAATGGTCATATCTGTTTGTTTATGAAGTAATAGTTATATCTGTTTGTTTATGAAGTAATAGTAATATCTGTTTGTTTATTAAGTAATGGTTATATCTGTTTGTTTATGAAGTAATAATTATATTTGTTTGTTTATGAAGTAATAGTTATATATGTTTGTTTATGAAGTAATAGTTATATCTGTTTGTTTATGAAGTAATAGTTATATCTGTTTGTTTATGAAGTAATAGTTATATCTGTTTGTTTATGAATTACTTGTTATATATGTTTGTTTATGAAGTAATAGTTATATCTGTTTGTTTATGAAGTAATGGTAATATCTGTTTGTTTGTTTGTTTCTTTACTCTTTTTATAACATCTAGATTACCGAAACCCCATACCTCACAGCTAGTACACAAGTATAGGTTTTATAAGTTTGTTTGCATATCAATTGGTAAAATTAAGTGGTTTGCTCTTACTAAACATTGCTCTTGTTGCTTGGTTTGCAACATGATTTTTTGTACTAATACATGATCCGCATCTTAGATTTTCGTCATTTATGTGGTTTTCACATCGGATAGGCAGTTTGACTTATATAATTTTTGAGATAGTTTAAGAATAATGAGAACACGACAGGCGAGAAGTTTTCACCCAGACGAAATCCAATATTACAGCAGAAAAAATCTGATTGAATATTATTGACAAATATACATGATTTGATATTACTATACATGTTTCTAATAAGGTTCAAAGGGTGTTTCCACTCATTAGAAAATGTATTTCCCACAGGTAATTAAAATAACAGTCTGTAATGTTTTTGCACCAATTTTAACTTTGTATCGGCCAGTGTCAAACACAGGAAATGGTTATATAACTTGACTTTTTCCGGATTAAAAACATTGTTATGAAAACAAACACATTGAGAGTGTTCTACAGTTTTATGAACAAATGGCATAATTAATGATTACTCGTTTAAAAATAATTACTTGCTATAATCCTCATGGAACTATTTATTTTAAACCATGACAAACACGTGATCTTTGATTACGCCGCAGCACGTGACAAACACGGGATGAAGTGTTAATTGGTATGGTAGAAAATATTGTCCCCTTGGAGGTCGATCAATCTGACCTTTTAAAATATGAAGAGAACCTGTTCAAGCCGATGGTCATGTCGGGAACCTCTTACATATACTCCTTGACCATGTATATATAGATAGTAAAAAAACATAACATTTGTATTACTATATATATAAACAAAATAATTAAACAATGCAACTTTTTGAGAAGTTTGTAAGAATTTGGCCACCTCGACATTGCCGGCTCCCATAATGAATGTCACCGAGTTTCATCGCACCTCTATACTACGGTCTATACTAACTTTATTATCTTCATTTACACCTCAGTAACAGATATAGAAGAAAATACAACATTGAAATCTCGAATAAGAAGATATACACATTGCAGTTGTCATTTTGAAAAAAAATGACAGCGTTGCGCTAAAATGTTTTATACTCGATCAGATTGCTTGCAAAGAATATCTATGTATTACTAAACACGTGTAAACCTAAACCAATTTAATTTGGTACATCTTACTCTTACATCTTACATCTTACATCTTACATTACATCTTACACTTACATCTTACACATACATCTTACACTTACATCTTACATCTTACACTTACATCTTACACTTACATCTTACACTTACATCTTACACATACATCTTACACTTACACTTACACATACATCTTACACATACATCTTACACATACATCTTACACTTACATCTTACATCTTACATCTTACATCTTACACTTACATCTTACACTTACATCTTACACTTACCTTACACTTACATCTTACACATACATATTACACTTACATCTTACACATACATCTTACACATACATCTTACATCTTACACTTACATCTTACACTTACATCTTACACATACATCTTACACTTACATCTTACACTTACATCTTACTCTTACATCTTACACTTACACTTACACTTACACTTACACTTACACTTACATCTTACACTTACACTTACACTTACACTTACACTTACATCTTACTTACATCTTACAAATACATCTTACACTTACATCTTACACTTACACTTACATCTTACACTTACATCTTACACTTACATCTTACACTTACACTTACATCTTACACTTACGTCTTACACTTACATCTTACACTTACGTCTTACACTTACATCTTCACTTACACTTACGTCTTACGTCTTACACTAACACTTACACTTACACTTACACTTACATCTTACACTTACACTTACATCTTACATCTTACATCTTACATCTTACACTTACATCTTACATCTTACATCTTACACTTACATCTTACACTTACATCTTACACTTACATCTTACACATACGTCTTACACTTACACTTACATCTTACACTTACGTCTTACACTTACATCTTACACTTACACTTACGTCTTACACTTACATCTTACACTTACGTCTTACACTTACATCTTACACTTACACTTACATCTTACACATACGTCTTACACTTACACTTACGTCTTACACTTACATCTTACATCTTACATCTTACATCTTACACATATATCTTGCACTTACATCTTACACTTACATCTTACACTTACATCTTACATCTTGCTTAGATCTTACATCTTACACTTACACTTACACTTACACTTACACTTACACTTACATCTTACACTTGCATCTTACACTTACATCTTACATCTTACACATACATCTTGCTTAGATTTTACATCTTACACTTACATCTTACACTTACACTTACACTTACATCTGACACTTACGTCTTACACTTACATCTTACACTTACACTTACATCTGACACTTACGTCTTACACTTACATCTTACACTTACATCTTACACTTACATCTGCATGACAGCAACATGTTCAACCTATAAGAATCTCAGTCAGAATGACCGTGACTAGTTGTTCATACTCAGTTTTATTCTCTCACAACAGCAGCCACATAGCTTTCAAACTTTATACACACTAACATCTACACTTTCTTATGTGCCACGGCCATGTTTTATTAAACATCTTACGATAAGTCTCAAATTTTAAAATCGTTTACTTGTTTTCACCTAAACATTCAATGCAGACAATTATGCGTGCACGTAGTGCAGAAATATCACATGTATAAGAAAATGGAATGAAATCACGTGTATTTGAAAAGTGTAATTAATAGTGAAGTATTTAAGAAATTGAGTTACGATCATAATGGTCATAAGTTCTTTCATAAATAGGGGGCCCTGATCCGCGTGGCACCCGTGTCCCATGGACATATTATAATAATAATAACTGCAATGTTGTCTTCATGTCGAGGCACGTTTTAAATGAGTGACCCATCTGCCAAAAGATCTACAGAACAGTGGGATCATGTAACTTCTAAGACAAAAACGCGTTGTCTCAAGAATCACTGCACTGTTTAAACCACTGTGTTCTAACAATTATCCAGAGATCTCGGAAAAATATAAACACGGAGATGTAAAGAAAACTCAGTCATTTTCATATATCAACAAAATGCTTTCTTTAAATTAAAAAGAAGGATTTTTACTGGCGTCATTATGCAACCTTAGTCGAACCCTTACTATACTCATATAAGGTCTGTGAGGTACAGCAACAATGAAGGTACGCGTTTAAATGGTTGAATAGTTCAGGTCTGTGAGGTACTGCAACAATAAAAGTGCTCGTCTCAATGATTGAATAGTTCAGGTATATGAGGTACTGCAACAATAAAGGCACTGGTTTCAATGATTGAATAGTTCAGGTCTCTGAGGTACTGCAACAATAAAGGTACTGGTATCAATGTCTCAATGATTAAATAGTTCAGGTCTGTGAGGTACTGCAACAATAAAGGTACTGGCATCAATGATTGAATAGTTCAGGTATGTGAGGTACTGCAACAATAAAGGTACTGGCCTCAATGATTGAATAGTTCAGGTATGTGAGGTACTGCAACAATAAAGGTACTGGTCTCAATGATTGAATAGTTCAGGTATGTGAGGTACTGCAACAATAAAGGTACTGGCCTCAATGATTGAATAGTTCAGGTATGTGAGGTACTGCAACAATAAAGGTACTGGTCTCAATGATTGAATAGTTCAGATCTATGAGGTGAGGTACTGCAACAATATAGGTACTGGTCTCAATGATTGAATAGTTCAGTTCTGTGAGGTACTGCAACAGTAATGTCACTCGTCTCAATGATTGAATAGTTCAGGACTCTGAGGTACTGGAACAATAAAAGTACAATTTTGTCTCAATGATTGAATAGTTCGGGTCTGTTAGGTACTGCAGCTATAAGGGTACTCGTCTCAATTATTGAATAGTTCAGGTCTGTGAGGTGAGGTATTGCAACAATAAAGGTACGTGTCTCAATGATTGAATAGTTCAGACTGAGACTGTATTGTACCAAACTCACGACGGGCTACCAACCACAGGACTACATACATATGCATTTCTTCAACGCTAGACTACAAGTCTTCCCGTGTATCGCAGACACATTGAAACATATTGTAATAAATGATTTATTATTAATGCAATCAGGACAGATTTGTTTATGAATACATACTTGAATGGATGGTTTTCATATAAAGGTCTTCTTCATACGCATGCATCATGGACAGTTAATAAATGGGGTATAAAGCTGTAACTCCCGCTGATTTTGATGATCGTCTTAAAGGGACACAAGACAATCTTAATTTTTTACGGAAATCTTGATTTTTTCTAAAAACTCACGGCGTTTAGTTAGTTTTTTACATAATGAGCATTTGTTCGATCATTAGTATTAATTATAAGACTTGGTGAAAGCAAAACAGTTTTATTAACTGTTGATTATATGCACCAATAATACAATTAAATCTTTGGTAGAATAAGACAAAAAGAAAGAAAACTCAACGTTTTATTTAATTGATTTGCAAGCAGGTTTAAAGTCATAATGATACTAGATAAATAAATCGTGACGCTAATAGCAATGCTTGATAAACACGTCAAGATTGCCATGTGTCCCTTTAAGTTATGCATGTAAGATATAGGGTGTGATATTAAACATCCTGAAAATAAGGGTCTAAGTAACGACAGACCGCGATTGAATATGCGTAAACTGAATTATAAGTTGGTAACTACAGTGTCCGGTTGGGGCCAGATACAATGTCAAAGTGTCGTGGGCGACAATGCGACAATTGAAAGAATGTCGCATTGTCGTGGGCGACATTACGACAATACGACATAATGTTGCGTTGTCGTGCACGACAATGCGACGCCCGACAATGCGACATCGCGATACGACATTGCGCTACGACAATACGACATAATTGTCGCGATGTCGTATCGCAATGTCGTATCGCATTGTCGAGTTGTCGTATCGCAATGTCGAACTGTCGTATCGCGATGTCGCGTTGTCGGGCGTCGCATTGTCGTCCACGACAATACCGACATTGTATCTGGCCCCAACCGGACACCGTAGGTAACTCTTAATTCGAAGCTCCAGTTTTCGGATTTGGTCTGACTGGTTAAAGCCGTTTATATTGCGTCTACAGAGAATATGTTATTTATATACATCGTCGTCAGTAGTTTAGAAACAACGTACATATGTTGTACAATTTAGCTGTTGTTGGCACGATAGCTGCTTTAAAACTGAAACGTATTGTTGTTTTTTTTGTTTTGTTTTTTTTGCATATTACAAGTTCATTATATTGCACCAGTACTATATTTAAAACTATGGTAAAATAAAGAAATTCTAAATTGTTAAGTTATCCTTTTTTATCAACGCATCAGTCTCATATCGTGTTCATTTGGTTAATACGTTATTTACTTCATTATTTTCAACATCATCATACTAATGCATGATATTAATTAATGTAAATTACAGCACATAATAAATCTATAGCATATTTCAAGCGTGTAATTTGTATACTTGTCATACATTTTAACTCATATAAGGTGCATTTACAACATACTCTTCTCATTGTATTGAATTGTACCCGCCTATATTGTATTGAATTGTACCCGCCTATATTGTATTGTCGAAAAACATTGTAATATTGTGCCGAATAAAGAATTTTGAACTGAATTTGAATTATTCATTTATACGCAGACAGATTTAAAGTCAAAATGATGCATGATAAATAAATCAGGGTTCTTAGTTAGATAAACATACTCCAAGAGTGCCGTGCGTCCTTATACATATACAAATACCGGGTCTAAAATGAAGCATTGAATATTATTACGACACAAATACTGCATTATTCAAAGTCGCTACAAGGTCACACGCGGAAATGTTAAAGACGTCATTTTTATAAATAAAACAATTAAAAGTGTCGTGCTTCTTTTTTTGTTGTTTTTGTTGTTTTCAACGAGGAAGTATTCCTTATGCAATCAGATCTAATTGTTATCATTGTAGTATGTGTTTGAATGTTTGTTTCACAACCGAATGAAACTGAACCCTTCAATTGATGGAAACAATAACAAACAAAGTGCTTAACCAATTGGTGTGAATTACCTTTGACCTCGACAAAAAGAAAGCGGCGAAGTTTAATTATTGAAGTTTCCAAAAAAGACGTGTCAATCACGCTGACCTAATTTCAAAGTCACCAATCACCGTTCGTGCTGGACAACATTTCAATGTAACCAATCACCGTTCGCGCTGGGCAACAATTTTACTTCAATAAATAGCGCTCGTTTTGAAAAAGAGACTATTTTAATTTCAAAAATCAGATACAAGTGTGACATATACAATTATTCACAATTCTGATTAAACTTTGTGTTTCTGTAAATTAGTGAAGCTTTCTGGGAAAATGGAGTATTTAACGTTCCAAGATTACTTTGGACTTACTAATGTCGCCTGGAGAGCGGATGATCTACATTCGGATTTAGACAGGATTATGAGTCCCCCTAAGTGTAGAAATGGGGACGATGAGAAGTGCGGTGGTTTTGTGTTAGGTCTTGATGGATTTTCGTCGTTTGATCCTCTAGATATGATTAGATCAGATGCCCACGAAGACTTCGCTAACAATGGTGTCTCCACTGATATGGACGAAATGGACATGTTCACGTCACAGTTGCGGGAACGCAGCACGTCTGAGCAACTTGAATCGGAGGACAATTCAGTTCTTGCCGGGTATTTAGTGTCGAAACAACGCCGTCGGGATGGTAATGGAAAGAAACCTAAAAACGTAGTATGCGTGTTTTGCAGAACAACGGTGAGGTGGCGTCAGTGTATCAGTCGCACGTGCTAAAGGACAGTGCCGGGCGGGTGTCATGCCCGATCCTACGGAGGTATACGTGTCCAAGAACAACGGTAACCCAAGTCTGAACATTCCCGCCAGGACGAACCGCAAGCTGAATGATAAGTTTTAAAGTGCTTACACGTGCATGGACGTTTGCAGTGCTTACACGCGTGTGGAACTATTCTGAACGGTTGTGATTGTCGTTTGCTGAGCAGACATATTGGATAATTAACTCGTGCTAAATAACGATGTTCATATGTGTTGAATCTGAATAATATTAATTTAACCCGCACCGATGAACGTTGTTTAAGTTATGTTTATTTATATTTCACTTATTTAAATGATAACACTATTTTAAATTGTTCAAATGCAATATGTAGACTGTCATCTGCTTTTAACCAGGTTTTGAAACGGTGACATATTAGTTTATGTTTATAAAACTGGCATCGAGTTTGTGATTTTTTTCTTAATACTAGTATTTCAATTTCATAACGGATTTATTTAAATGTATAATTACTATTTAAATGCTGTTCAATTCAGTATGTATAAGACAATTATGAATTGCTTGAACAGTATTAACATGATTGAATTGTGCCTCTGAAACTGTTAATAGATATATTGTAAATAAAATAAATCTTAAGATATGATTAGATTAGCATGGTCTAAGCAAGACTAATTAATTCACACATACTTATTTTGCTTAGTATTTATAACTGAAGGGACTGTAACATAGCTAATATAATATATTTGTAGTTTGTAAATAAAATAACGCTTGTTGTATATACGTTTGTGCTTAAACATGTTCTATAAAGTATTTTAAAAGAAACACAATGTGTCCAGTTTTATTATTTGACCTCTCTTCTCTCTCTTTCTCTCTCTGTGCAGTTTTATTATTTGACCTCTCTATCTCTCTCTCTCTCTCTCTCTCTCTCTCTCGTTTGTCTTTATGACGGCCGCTGTACACTAGACGACATAAGTCGTATCGTAGACGATAAGTACTCCAGTTTCATTTTATGTCATAGCTTTTAAATCGACTTCACAATTTTGACAAATTGTATGGAACTCAAAAATATATTTTAACAGATTCATCAAATAAAATTGACAATAAATAGTCAATTTGATAATCGGATTACTTTAAACAACGTGAACATTTGGGCAAATTATGATGAAAAATACCTGTTTTGTTAGCATTTAAAATCAGGGTATTCATAATTGTCGTCTAGTGTAATACATTTTAAATAATCTTAAATAATTTGTTCATCCTCCGTAAACCATCTTTTGATATAAAATATGTTGATAATACGCAATACAAAAGAGAGTAATAGATAGATAGATATAATACGAAATGCAAACATGGATCGATAGTTACAATACGCAATGGAAAATATAGATAGATAGTTATAATACTCAATGCAAACTATAGATATATAGTTATAATACCCAATGCAAAATATAGATATATAGTTATAATACGCAATGCAAACTATAGATAGATAGATAGATAGATAGATAGATAGATAGATAGATAGATAGATAGATAGATAGATGCAAACTATATAGAGATAGTTGTAATACGCAATGCAAAATATAGATAGATAGTTGTAATACGCAATGCAAAATATAGATAGATAGTTGTAATACGCAATGCTAAATATAGATAGATAGTTATAATACGCAATGCAAACTATACAGATAGTTATAATGCGCAATGCAAAATATAGTTAGATAGTTATAATAACCGATGCCAAATATAAATATATAGTTATAATACGCAATACAAAATAAAATATAGATAGATAGTTATAATAACCGATACAAACTATAGATAGATAGTTATAATACCCAATGCAAAATATAGATAGATAGTTATAATACTCAATGCAAACTATAGATATATAGTTATAATACCCAATGCAAAATATAGATATATAGTTATAATACCTAGTGAAAACTATAGATATATAGTTATAATACCCAATGCAAAATATAGATATATAGTTATAATATCCAATGAAAACTATAGATATATAGTTATAATACCCAATGCAAAATATAGATATATAGTTATAATACCCAATGAAAACTATAGATATATAGTTATAATACGCACTGCAAAATATAGATATATAGTTATAATACCCAATGAAAACTATAGATATATAGTTATAATACCCAATGAAAACTATAGATAAATAGTTATAATACGCAATGCAAAACATAGATAGATAGTTATAATACGCAACGCAAACTATATTAGATAAATAGATAGATAGATATTTAGATAGATAGATAGATAGATAGATAGATAGATAGATGCAAACTATATAGAGATAGTTGTAATACCCAATGCAATATATAGCTAGATAGTTGTAATACCCAATGCAAACTATATACAGATTGTAATAATACACAATGAAAAATATAGATATATAACTATAATACCAAGTTCAAACTATAGATAGATAGTTATAATACGCAATGCAAAATATAGATAGATAGTTGTAATACGCAATGCAAAATATAGATAGATAGTTATAATACCCAATGAAAACTATAGATATATAGTGATAATACGCATTGTAAATAGATAGTTGTAATACGCAATGCAAAATATAGATAGATAGTTGTAATACGCAATGCAAAATATAGCTAGATAGTTGTAATACCCAATGCAAACTATATACAGATAGTTATAATACACAATGAAAAATATAGATATATAGCTATAATACCCAGTGCAAACTATAGATAGATAGATATAATACGCAATGCAAAATATAGATAGATAGTTATAATACGCAATGCAAAATATAGATAGATAGTTATAATAACCGATGCAAAATATAAATATATAGTTATAATACGCAATACAAAATAAAATATAGATAGATAGTTATAATATGCAATGCAAAATATAGATATATAGTTATAATACGCAATGAAAAATGTAGATGGATAATTATATTACGCAATGCAAACTTTAGATAGATCGTTATAATACCCAATGCAAAATATAGATAGATAGGTATAATACACAATAAAAAGTTCAAACTATAGATAGATATTTGTAATACCCAATGCAAACTATATACAGATAGTTATAATACACAATACAAACTATAGATAGATAGTTATAATACGCAATGCAAAATATAGACAGATAGTTATAATAACCGATGCAAAATATAGATAGATAGTTATAATACTCAATGCAAACTATTGATATATAGTTATAATACCCAATGCAAAATATAGATATATAGTTATAATACCCAATGAAAACTACAGATATATAGTTATAATACCCAATGCAAAATATAGATATATAGTTATAATGCCCAATGAAAACTATAGATATATAGTTATAATACCCAATGCAAAATATAGATATATAGTTATAATACCCAATGAAAACTACAGATATATAGTTATAATACCCAATGCAAAATATAGATATATAGTTATAATACCCAATGAAGACTATAGATATATAGTTATAATACCCAATGAAAACTATAAATATATAGTTATAATACCCAATGAAAACTATAGATATTAAGTTATAATACCCAATGCAAAATATAGATATATAGTTATAATACACAATGAAAACTATAAATATATAGTTATAATACCCAATGAAAACTATAGATATTAAGTTATAATACCCAATGCAAAATATAGATATATAGTTATAATACCCAATGCAAAATATAGATATATAGTTATAATACACAATGAAAACTATAAATATATAGTTATAATACCCAATGAAAACTATAGATATTAAGTTATAATACCCAATGCAAAATATAGATATATAGTTATAATACGCAATGCAAAGTATAGATATATAGTTATAATACCCAATGAAAACTATAAATATATAGTTATAATACCCAATGAAAACTATAGATATTAAGTTATAATACCCAATGCAAAATATAGATATATAGTTATAATACGCAATGCAAAGTATAGATATATAGTTATAATACCCAATGAAAACTATAGATATTAAGTTATAATACCCAATGCAAAATATAGATATATAGTTATAATACCCAATGCAAAATATAGATATATAGTTATAATACACAATGAAAACTATAAATATATAGTTATAATACCCAATGAAAACTATAGATATTAAGTTATAATACCCAATGCAAAATATAGATATATAGTTATAATACCCAATGCAAAATATAGATATATAGTTATAATACACAATGAAAACTATAAATATATAGTTATAATACCCAATGAAAAATATAGATATTAAGTTATAATACCCAATGCAAAATATAGATATATAGTTATAATACGCAATGCAAAGTATAGATATATAGTTATAATACCCAATGAAAACTATAGATATTAAGTTATAATACCCAATGCAAAATATAGATATATAGTTATAATACGCAATGCAAAGTATAGATATATAGTTATAATACCCAATGAAAACTATAGATATTAAGTTATAATACCCAATGCAAAATATAGATATATAGTTATAATACCCAATGAAAACTATAGATATTAAGTTATAATACCCAATGCAAAATATAGATATATAGTTATAATACCCAATGCAAAATATAGATATATAGTTATAATACACAATGAAAACTATAAATATATAGTTATAATACTCAATGAAAACTATAGATATTAAGTTATAATACCCAATGCAAAATATAGATATATAGTTATAATACCCAATGAAAACTACAGATATATAGTTATAATACCCAATGCAAAATATAGATATATAGTTATAATACCCAATGAAAACTACAGATATATAGTTATAATACCCAATGCAAAATATAGATATATAGTTATAATGCCCAATGAAAACTATAGATATATAGTTATAATACCCAATGCAAAATATAGATATATAGTTATAATACCCAATGCAAAATATAGATATATAGTTATAATACACAATAAAAACTATAAATATATAGTTATAATACCCAATGAAAACTATAGATATTAAGTTATAATACCCAATGCAAAATATAGATATATAGTTACTATATATATTTACAATTTGCATTGCGCATTATCAACATAATTTATTGATCAAAATATTGCAAGTTCATTAACAGACACATGCTGAAAGGGAACGTAGGCATACAGCCAAACAATCGTTTGTATTGAGAGTTCTGAAAAACTTGATCGATGGTGAAAGAATTATCAAAATCGGAGGATAAACAAAGAAGATATGATCGTTTGATGGTTCTTTGAAACGGATATGGAAGCCGCCATTTGAGAACTATAACATCAAAGTGCTAAATTACCAGATATGGAATATTTATAAATATGTTAATTAAATGATTTATAGGAGAAAATCACAGAAAAGGTATAAACCATAAGTCTACTAAAGTGTTATAATGCATTATATGGCGATTAAAGGATTTTGCATTCATTTGTTGATATTTACTAATATGCCATATATGGTAATTTAGTATTATGACGTCAATTTCACAAAATGGCGGCTCCTATAACAATCTTCAAATGGTCATCTTCTTTGTTTATTATCCGATTTTAATCATTCTTACACCTTTATCCAAGGTTTTCGCTCTCAATAATTAATAATTAGGTTCTTTTCCTGGCAGACATGTCTGACGCGAACTTCATTCTTTGTTTCATCTCTCGCCGAGGTTGCTTTCCCAATATAACCTCTGTGATGTGTTAACGAGACGTAAAACGCTTTAAAGCAACTTGAGTAGAAAATATTAGTTAAATCAAAAAAATAAGTGCTTTTTTTTTTTACATATTTCCAAATATCCTTAACAACCTCTCAGCTACACTACAGAGCATCTAGTTTAAGATATAGAGGATATTTGTTTGTTTCGAGTGAATATAGGATTTATTTTCATCGAGAAGTGAGAAAACTTATATTTTCACGAGTGCTTTAGCACTAGTGTAAATTTTTGACTTTTCTCACTTTGAGATAAATAAATGAGAAAATTAATCCTATATTCACGAAAAACCAACACATATTCTATTTATTATATACTCCATTACTCTGTACCATGTACTCATTACCTGGATGTGTATGCAGAAAAAATATAATGCGCCAAAACAATGACGTCACTCAGTAACAGTTGCGTCATTTTGAGTGAAAATATATTTTATTATATACCTATCAGTCATTTATAAGGATTTTTTAGTGACATATTTTTAGTATCAGACAAAAATGATATCGTCACCCCAGTGACGATATCATTTATCGTCACCCCAGTGACGATATCATTTCTCTATATCGTCACTGATAAGTACTTTTTACCATTTTTGTATTTAATGGTACTGTACAAAATGAGTATTTCTTTTATTCAGAAATGTCATCGAGTGATCAGAGCGCGATAGCTAGATTCAGCTGTGCATTTATTTTCATATGTAGATACTTTACGGATACTAAAACATACGAGAGACCCAAGAGGGCATTTATCGCCCGTCTGGCTTAATGGCATTTGGTGTCTCCAAAAGTCGTTCTTTAAGGATCATTGATAAAACTCGTACGACAATTTAGGTTAAAAGCGAGTAAAAAGCAAAACGTTCATGCTTAGAAAAATGTTGACGGGTATGTGTGTGGATTGGGGCGGGTGGTAATTTTTTTTTTAATAATTCAAGGGTCATAACTCTAGGGTTGTTTCTAGTCTGACCTGGCTAGATACAGAATTTTTGAATTTGACCACGCATTCTTCTGTGCCCGAGGTAATTTTTTTCACCAGCCCTTTTAGGCGCCGCGCTACCGCAATACCTTCACTTCAGAAAGTGACCTACGCCTTAGTGAGTAATAGTTATTATTTTTGCTCGCCCTATGGCACTAGGCCTTTTGGCGAGCTTTTGACCTACGCCTTAATGTTGCCACGATGTTTTAAATGTGTTGACAACCAATCAGATACAGAACACGACTTAATAATTTACATATTTTACATGATTGAAAATACACGCGTGGCATTTGTTGTTTCGTTTTGAGGACAATCGCATATGCGCGGTATCCGCCTCTAAATTTCGCTAAAAATATGCAAATGTGTTACGCGAAGCAGTCGTTTATTTATACGATTATTATCTAAATTACCATATATGGCATATTGGTAAATATCAATTAAAGCAAAGAAAAGCATTGCATGCAGATGAATGTACAATTATTTACTAAAAAATCTCAAAATTGGGGCTTCCATAGCCGTGTCAAAAAAACACCTTCAACTGATCATATCCTCTTTGTTTATCATACAATTTTGAGAATTATTTCACCCTTGACCTCTCAAAAATAACGATTGCTTGAATGTATGCCTACATTCCCTTTAAGTGTTTATCATTGGTCAACTACATGTATGTTATTTAATGTACATGGAATTGCATCTTTCCCAAATAAGTCATAAAAACGTAGCGATATGCGAATGTCATTGCTTTTTGCGATTCACATTTTTTTAAGGTGAACTCTTGTTATTGACCGAGCCATCTTAAACAATCAAATGGAAGCCCCATATATATGCTCCTTGCTGTCATTTTTTCAACTTGAGTTTATTTAAACATATACAGTTATGTAGGAACATTCCAGATATTGGGGGGTCAGAAACAGTAACCGCTTTTCAAGTACTTGCTGTTGTTTATTACAACGTTTTTATTAAAATCAACAACAATATAAAGATTTTTTTGTAATTATTTATTTCATTCTTAGGATACCAGATTTACATAAAATCTCTTCTTTTCAACTGCCATTTAAACAAAAGTTATTGAGCCGAAGCCATTTTTCTATTTTAGTAACAGCGACCTTGACCTTGATTCCAGTAGACCCAAATGCATTACCAGCCTTCCTTTTCATATAAGCTACCTACCCAGCAAGTTTCGTCACAATACATCACTCCTAACAAAAGTTACTAAGCGGAAAACATTTTAGTGACAGTGAACTTGACCTTGCCCCCAAGTGGCTCCAAACGCGTTCCCAGTCCTCCTTTCCATACCAGTTAAACATAGCCTCAAGTTGCATTGCAATACATCACTCCTAACGAAAGGTATTGAGCAGAAACCATGTTTCTATTTTCAGTAACAATGACCTTGACCTTGAACCCAGTGACCCCAATTGCAATTGTAACATTCCTTTCCACAGAAGCTACCTACATAGCAAGTTTCGTCGCAATACCTCACTTCAAACAAAAGTTATTGAGCGGAAGCCATTGTTTCTATTTCTAGTAACAGCGACCTTGACCCCAGTTTCCCCAAATGCAACCCCAATCTTTCTTTCCATATATCATTTTTATATATCATCATTCTCGTCCAGACCATCGGACCATCAGGACGTGTCCATCTACAGCTCACCAGGCGATGTTGATGCGTCCTGCGAGAGGATCAACGATCAAGATTTTCATAGTGGGTTATTTTGATATAATAGGATTATTACTAGAGTAACGTGTTCTGGAAGTTTGTATCGCCTCGAGTAGGTAAATGACAGATCAAGGATCTCACGAGAGGCTCCCTCGTGAGATCCTTGATCTGTCATTTACCTACGAGAGGCGATACAAACCTTCCAGAACACGCTACTCTAGTAATGATCCTTTTATTATATACCTCCTACATATGATTAAACATATTTATATTTCTGTTGCATATGCATATATATGCAATAAAGAAGGTTTCTAAATGTTTCAAGTCTTATGTTTTGATAAAGCGTAGAAGGAAAATGGGCGTATTTTAATATATTTGTGGGTATAGCTACAGTTTACAAGTTAAAGTTCATTGGTGCGACGTACTTGTTTTGTTTGTTTGAGATAACGTCGTCTGGACGTTCTCGTGCAAACTGGTGTAAATGCGAGCATTATTAGGAATTTCCCGGTTCTATTTTAAGTAGGATAGTGATAAGGAATCTATTTTTAGTAGCATACTGATACGGATTCAGAAAACCTCTAGAGTCTAAGAAAATGACGGTACTATGTATATAATTATTGATAGGTATATAATAAATATTTTAACCATTGCAGTTCAGACCATCGAATAGGCAGGACGTGTTGCGGCCGTCTGGAGCAAGGTGACCTCGCAAAAAGTGCCGTTTTCTGGAATCTCCCCACGCTACGGGGAGTTAGAAATCTTATTGTTGTACATATGTACATATGTTTTTAACCAAAGGATATTTCTAACGTGGTCCTGAAGAGAGGCGATTGATAGACTTCTACTGAAAACAACCAACGTCGAGATACAACTTGTCAATGCAAGCTCCAGCAAGAGACTAGGGGAACTTACGGCAATCAATAAGAGTTTTTGATTATCGCCCCCTATGGCACAGGGCGAGCTTTTCAGAAGAAGGTTATGGATGCAGAAGGGTCCGGGTGTAGAAGTCAGTATCCCTCTTCCAAAGTGGTTTAGTATAGATCTGCAGCAGTAGAGTTGAATAGCGAAGAATTCCAACGCAGATAGTCTGTGGGTGATTAGGTTTTTTCGAAGAAGATTACAGTCGCTGTTAAAGATTATGGCCAATAATATTGCCTTCAGAATTGTGTATAGGTAGCAGTCGTCTTAGCCAATCAGGAACCAGGAGATTGGTGGCTAACGTGTCCCAAGTATGTCAATCCGGATGCACGTGGTGAGGTGTTTCTGTTTGCGATGGCTCCTAAGCTATCCACGCCGTCGTATCGATGGTAATTTTTGAACTCTCTGGTTGCCCTACATCATACGACAACAGTAGATCTTAGGGTTAATCCAACGTCGGTTGTCCAGGGTGAGCCGTTGGGGGTCCACCGTAGTCTGCCTCTTGTCATGTGCGGGGACTCGCAGTGACAAGGGGTATCTCGCTGGTCCAACGTCGAAGTATTTCAGTAGAAGTCTAAACGTCCCTCTTTATAATGACAACCCCGTTGCGTTCCGCAAAATACCAATATCAATATGGGTATTGGTATTTTGCGGAACGGAACAGGGTTGTCATTATAGTTAGATTCAAATTAGTTTTCGCATAGTTTGAGCGGAATGCTTTCAAACGCGAATGCTGATAAAACAAACAATATATAGTATAAATATTAAATAAAGTGATAGAAAGAACCGTTTTTATTCCGTTATGCCCCGTATGGAGCCTCAATGTTGGTTCCGTTCCTTTCCGCAAAGTACCAATAGCCACAAAACAGCATAAATAACATAGAATATCTATAACGCATGTTTGAACACTTTATAGTTCATCCTCTTTAGAGCTGATATATATCAGTATAGTAATCATATACTTTGTATATTAAACGTGATTTAAATATGTATTTTGAAATTGTTGTATATATGTTATGATGATGTACTTAACGTACAAGTCAATAAAAAGTATGTTCTGTTCTGTTCTGTTCTATAACTATTACTGCCTAAGAACACCGTAGGTATAAATATCACTTTTAATAATGTTAAATGCATATAAATGCAAATAGGTTTAGTGATTATGAAGCACTTTATTTCAAAATCGGTAAGCCATAGGCCCATGTGATCATGCAATATATACATTTACATTTTAACTTCATAGACAAATATATAAATATATCTTCATATTAACAACATACATACATATTATTTCATTCGAAGCAACTTGTAAAAATAACTCATAAACAACACATATAAATCTTAATTAATCATAATAACATATATAAATATTAGTTCATCACAACAAATTATACACAAATGCTTTATTAGAAACAGATATAAGTTCATAATCAGACGTAATAAAAGTATATAACTGTTACTTCATAAGCAAACGGATATAACTATTAATTCATAAACAAACATATATAACTATTACTTCATAAACAAGCAGATATAACCAGTACTTCATAAACAAGCGGATATAAATATTACGTAATAAAAAAACAGATATAACTATTACTTCATAAAGAAACGGATGTATATATTACTTCATAAACAAACAGATATAACTATTACTTCATAAACAAACAGATATAAATATTACTTCATAAACAAACAGATATAAATATTACTTCATAAACAAACATATATAAATATTACTTCATAAATAAACAGATATAACTATTACTTCATAAACCAACGGATATAACCATTACTTCATAAACAAACAGATATAACCATTACTTCATAAACAAACATATATAAATATTACTTCATGCACAAACAGATATAAATATTACTTCATAAACAAACAGATATAACCATTACTTCATAAACAAACAAGATATAACCATAACTTCATAAACAAACATATATACATATTACTTCATAAACAAACAGATATAACAATTACTTCATAAACAAACGGATATAACCATTACTTCATAAACAAACATATATAAATATTACTTCATAAACAAACAGATATAACTATTGCTTCATAAACAAACATATATAACTATTACTTCATAAACAAACAGATATAAATATTACTTCATAAACAAACGGATATAACCATTACTTCATAAACAAACACATATATCAATAACTTCATAAACAGACAGATATAACCATTACTTCATAAACAAACAGATATAACCATAACTTCATAAACAAACATATATTAATATTACTTCATAAACAACAAACAGATATAACTATTACTTCATAAACAAACAGATATAAATATTACTTCATAAACAAACGGATATAACCATTACTTCATAAACAAACACATATATCAATCACTTCATAAACAAACAGATATAACCATTACTTCATAAACAAACAGATATAACCATTACTTCATAAACAAACATATATAAATATTACTTCATTAACAACAAACAGATATAACTATTACTTCATAAACAAACATATATAAATATTACTTCATAAACAAACAGATATAACTATTACTTCATGCACAAACAGATATAAATATTACTTCATAAACAAACAGATATAACCATTACTTCATAAACAAACAGATATAACCATTACTTCATAAACAAACATATAAATATTACTTCATAAACAAACAGATATAACTATTACTTCATAAAGAAACGGATATAAATATTTCTTCATAAACAAACAGATAAAACCATTACTTCATAAACAAACGGATATAACCATTACTTCATAAACAAACAGATATAAACATTACTTCATAAACAAACAGATATAAAAATTACTTCATAAACAAACGGATATAACTATTACTTCATAAACAAACAGATATAACCATTACTTCATAAACAAAGAGATATAACTATTACTTCATAAACAAACAGATATAATCATTACTTCATTAACAAACATATATAAATATTACTTCATAAACAAACGGATATAACTATTACTTCATAAACAAACGGATATAACTATCACTTAATAAACAAACAGATATTACTATTACTTCATAAACAAACGGATATAAATATTACTTCATAAACAAACAGATATAACTATTACTTCATAAACAAACGGATATAAATATTACTTCATAAACAAACAGATAGAACTATTACTTCACAAACAAACGGATATAAATAGTACTTCATAAAAAACCAGATATAACTATTACTTAATAAACAAACAGATATTACTATTACTTCATAAACATAAACAAACAGATATAACTATTACTTCATAAACAAACAGATATAACTATTACTTAATAAACAAACAGATATAACCATTACTTCATAAACAAACAGATATAAATTTACTTCATAACATGGATGTATTTTACTATTTATAAATCATTGTTCACAAACAATCAGTAATGAATATGACTTTATGTACAAACAGGTATAACTATTACTTCATGCACAAACAGATATAACTATTACTTCATCAATAAAAAGATATAACTATTACTTTATAAACAATCAGATATAACCATAACTTCATATAAAAACAGAGATAAATATTACATCCTAAACCAACGGATATAAATATTACTTCATACACAAACAGATAAAACTATTACTTGATAAACAAACGGAAATAAATATTATTTCATAAACAGACATATATAACTATTACTTCATAAACAAACAGATAAAACTATTATTTCATAAACAAACAGATATAACCATTACTTCATAAACAAACATACATAAATATTACATCATAAACAAACATATATAATTATTACTTCATAAACAAACATAAATAACCATTACTTCATAAACAAACGGTCATAATCAAACAGATATAAATATTACTTCATAAACAAACAGATGTAACAATTACTTCATAAACAAACAGATGTAAATACTACTTCATTAACAAGCCGATATAACTATCACCTCATATACAAACAGATAGAGCTATTACTTCATAAACAAGTATATATAACTATTACTTCATATATAAACAGATATAACTGTCACTTCATAAACAAACAGATAGAACTATTACTTCATAAACAAACGGATATAACCATTACTTCATAAACAAACAGATATAAATATTACTTCATAAACAAGCCGATATAACTATCACCTCATATACAAACAGATAGAGCTATTACTTCATAAACAAACATATATAACTATTACTTCATATATAAACAGATATAACTATCACTTCATAAACAAACAGATAGAACTATTACTTCATAAACAAACGGATAAAAATATTACTTCATAAACAAACAGATATAACCATTACTTCATAAACAAACAGATATAACCGTTACTTCATAAATAAACAGATATAAATATTACTTCATAAACAAACAGATATAACCATTACTTTATAAACAAACGGTCATAAACAAACATATATAAATATTACTTCATAAAAAAGCAGATATAACTATTACTTCATAAAATGATAAACAAAACAGATTTAACCATTACTTCATATACAAACGGTCATAAACAAACATATATAAATATTACTTCATTAACAAACATATATAAATATTACTTCATAAACAAATAGATATAACTATTACTTCATAAACAAACATATTTAATTATTAAACATATATAAATATTACTTCATAAACAAACAGATATAACCATTACTTCATAAACAAACCGTCATAAACAAACATATATAAATATTACTTCATAAAAAACAGATATAACTATTACTTCCTATTACTTCATATAAAACAGATACAACTATTACTTCATAAACAAACAGATATAACCATTACTTTATAAACAAACAGATATAACCATTGCGTCGTAAACAAACTGGTATAACCATTTCTTCATAAACAAACAGATATAACAATTACTTCATAAACAAACAGATATAACAATTACTTCATAAACAAACGGATATGAATATTACTTCATAAACAAACAGATATAACTATTACTTCATAAAAAACGGATATAAATATTAATTCATGGACAAACAGATATAACTATTACTTCATAAACAAACGGATATAACTATCACTTTATAACCAAACAGATATAAATATTACTTCATAACAAGGATTTATTTTACTATTTATAAATCCTTGTTCACAAACAATCAGAAATAAATATGATTTCATGCACAAACAGATATAAATGTTACTTAAAAAATTACATATTGAGATATTCAAAATAAATAAAAGATAAAAAGGGGTAAAATTGTACCACTCTAATAAGGGCGCTTCGAATGGTGTATAGGACAAAATCGCTCTGTCCCTCATCCCACACCAAAAAGAAATCCCCGCTGATTAAATAATTTAAACATTTAAATTGATGCATTATGGCTAATAAGATAATATTTTCGGAATAAGTTTAAATTAAAGAAAAATATTTTATGAAATGTCATGCGGGTGATTTTATCTAGTTAGCCGTTGTTTGACGATTTGGACCACGTCATTGACGGACGATTCAGAACATTTATTGAACAAGCCAGTACACAAAATATCCAGTTCAAAACTGTTTTTTAATCATAAAAAAAAAATTGTTAAATTTTTAAGAGTATTCTCAGTTAGTAATGTGGCAAAATGAAATATGAATATCATAAACGCGCTCGTGTCATGCACGCTCACACGGTTAAAATAACCATTTACCACAATTCATTGCAACTAATGAGTATTTTTGTTTTTTACTTTTCTCAAAATGTTTTGAATATAGTAATTAAAAGAAATATACTAGCATTAACAAATACTGTCTAAGAATGTTCAAAGGATTTTTCCACTCATTAGAAAATGTATTTCCCCCAGGTAATTAAAATAACCATCTTTAATGTTTTTGCACCAATTTTAACAATGTATCGGCCAGTGTCAAACACAGGAAATGGTTAAATAACTTGACTTTTTCCGGATTAAAAACATTGTTATGAAAACCAACACATTGAGAATGTTCTACAATTTTATGAACAAATGGCATAATTAATGATTACTCGTTTAAAAATAATTACTTGCTATAATCCTCATGGACCTATTTACGTTAATCCGTGACAAACACGTCATCTTTGATTACGACGCAGCACGTGGTATGGTAGATAATATTGTACCCGTGGAGGTCGATCGATCTGACCTTTTAAAATCTGAAAGAGAACCTCGATGGCCGATAAGAAGATATACAATACCGTTTTCATACTTAAAAAGTGGCAGCGTCGCGCTAAAATGTTTTATACACGATCAGATTGCTTGCAAAGAATATTTAATTATTACTAAACACGTGTAAACCTGAACCAATTTAATTTGTTACACTTACACTTACACTTACACTTACACTTACACTTACACATACATCTTACACTTACACTTACATCTTACACTTACATCTTACACATACATCTTACTCTTACACTTACATCTTACACTTACATCTTACACATACATCTTACTCTTACACTTACATATTACACTTACATCTTACACTTACATCTTACACATACATCTTACACTTACACTTACACTTACATCTTACACTTACATCTTACACATACATCTTACACTTACACTTACATCTTACACTTACATCTTACACATACATCTTACACTTACACTTACATCTTACACTTACACTTACACTTACACTTACACTTACACTTACATCTTACACTTACATCTTACACTTACACTTACATCTTACACTTACACTTACACATACATCTTACACTTACACTTACATCTTACACATACATCTTACACTTACACTTACATCTTACACTTACACTTACACTTACACTTACACTTACACTTACATCTTACACTTACACTTACACTTACACTTACACTTACACTTACATCTTACACATACATATTACACTTACATCTGACACTTACATCTTACACATACATCTTACACTTACATCTTACACTTACATCTTACACTTACATCTGCATGACCGCAACATGTTCAACCTATAAGAAGCTCAGTCAGAATGACCTTTAACAGTTGTTCATACTCAGTTTTAATCTCGCACAACAGCAGCCATATAGCTTTCGAACTTTATACACACTTACATCTACACTTTCTTATGTGCCACGGCCATGTTTTATTAAACATCTTACGATAAGTCTCAAATTTTAAAATCGTTCACTTGTTTTCACCTAAACATTCAATGCAGACAATTATGCGTGCACGTAGTGTAGAAATATCACATGTATTAGAAAATGAAATGAAATCACGTGTATTTGAAAAGTGTAATTAATAGTGAAGTATTTAAGAAATTTATTTACGATCATAATGGTCATAAGTTGTTTCATAAATAGGGGGCCCTGATCCGCTTGGCACCCGTGTCCCATGGACACATTATAATAATAATAACTGCAATGTTGTCTTCATGTCTAGGCACGTTTAAATGAGTGACCCATCTGCCAAAAGATCTACAGAACAGTGGGATCATGTAACTTCTAAGACAAAAACGTGTTGTCTCAAGAATCATTGCACTGTTTAAACCACTGTGTTCTAACAATTATCCATAGATCTCGGAAAAACATAAACACGGAGATGTAAAGAAAACTCAGTCATTTTCATATGTCAACAAAATGCTTTCTTTAAATTAAAAAGATTTTGTTTTACTGGCGTCATTATGCAATCTTAGGCGAACCCTTACTGTACTCATATTAGGTCTGTGAGGTACAGCAACAATGAAGGTACGCGTTTCAATGGTTGAATAGTTCAGGTCTGTGAGGTACTGCAACAATAAAAGTGCTCCTCTCAATGATTGAATAGTTCAGGTATATGAGGTACTGCAAATAAGGGTACTCGTCTCAATAATTAAATAGTTCAGTTCTGTGAGGTACTGCAACAATAAAGGTACTGGTCTCAATAATTGAACAGTTCAGGTCTGTGAGGTACTGCAACAATAAGGGCACTGGTCTCAATAATTAAATAGATCATGTCTCTGAGGTACTGCAACTATAACGGCACTGGTCTCAATGATTGAATAGTTCAGGTCTCTGAGGTACTGCAACAATAAAGGTACTGATCTCAATGATTGAATAGTTCAGGTATGTGAGGTACTGCAACAATAAAGGTACTGGCCTCAATGATTGAATAGTTCAGGTATGTGAGGTACTGCAACAATAAAGGTACTGGTGTCAATAATTGAACAGTTCAGGTCTGTGAGGTACTGCAACAATAAGGGCACTGGTCCCAATAATTAAATAGTGCAGGTCTCTGAGGTACTGCAACAATAAAGGTACTGACCTCAATGATTGAATAGTTCAGGTATGTGAGGTACTGCAACAATAAAGGTACTGGGCTCAATCATTGAATAGTTTAGGTATGTTAGGTACTGCAACAATAAAGGTACAATTGTGTCTCAATGATTAAATAGTTCGGGTCTGTTAGGTACTGTAACAATAATGTCACTCGTCTCAATGATTGAATAGTTCAGGTCCTTGAGGTACTGCAAAAATAATGTCACTCGTCTCAATGATTGAATAGTTCGGGTCTGTTAGGTACTGCAGCTATAAGGGTACTCGTCTCAATTATTGAATAGTTCAGGTCTGTGAGGTGAGGTATTGCAACAATAAAGGTACGTGTCTCAATGATTGAATAGTTCAGACTGAGACTGTATTGTACCAAATTCACGACGGGCTACCAACCACAGGACTACATACATATGCATTTCCTCAATGCTAGACTACAAGTCTTCCCGTGTATCGCAGAAACATTGAAACATATTGTAATAAATGATTTATTATTAATGCAATCAGGACGGATTTGTTGATGAATACATACTTGAATGGATGGTTTTCATATAAAGGTTTTCTTCATACGCATGCATCATGGACAGTAAATAAATGGGGTAAAAAGCTGTAACTCCCGCTTATTTTGATGATCGTCTAAAAGGGACACAAGACAATCTTAATTTTTTACGGCAATCTTGATTTTTTCTAAAAACTCACGACGTTTAGTTAGTTTTTTACATAATGAGCATTTGTTCGATCATTAGTATTAATTATAAGACTTGGTGAAAGCAAAATAGGTTTATTAACTGTTGATTATATGCACCAATAATACAGTTAAATCTTTGGTAGAATAAGACAAAAAGAAAGCTCAACGTTTTATTTAATTGATTTGCAAGCAGGTTTAAAGTCATAATGATACTAGATAAATAAATCGTGACGCTAATAGCAATGCTTGATAAACACGTCAAGATTGCCATGTGTCCCTTTAAGTTATGCATGTAAGATATAGGGTGTGATATTAAACATCCTAAAAATAAGGGTCTAAGTAACGACAGACCGCGATTGAATATGCGTAAACTGAATTATAAGTTGGTAACTACAGTGTCAGGTTGGGGCCAGATACAATGTCAAAGTGTCGTGGGCGACAATGCGACAATTGAAAGAATGTCGCATTGTCGTGGGCGACATTACGACAATACGACATAATGTTGCGTTGTCGTGCGCGACAATGCGACGCCCGACAATGCGACATCGCGACATCGCGATACGACATTGCGACATTGCGATACGACAATACGACATAATTGTCGCGATGTCGTATCGGAATGTCGCCATGTCGTATCGCATTGTCGAGTTGTCGTATCGCAATGTCGCACTGTCGTATCGCGATGTCGCGTTGTCGGGCGTCGCATTGTCGTCCACGACAATGCGACATTGTATCTGGCCCCAACCGGACACCGTAGGTAACTCTTAATTCGAAGCTCCAGTTTTCGGATTCGGTCTGACTGGTTAAAGCCGTTTATATTGCGTCTACAGAGAATATGTTTGTTATATATATACATCGTCGTCAGTAGTTTAGAAACAACGTACATATGTTGTAAAATTTAGCTGTTGTTGGCACGATAGCTGCTTTAAAACTGAAACGTATTGTTGTTGTTTTTTGTTTTGTTTTTTTGCATATTACAAGTTCATTATATTGCACCAGTACTATATTTAAAACTATGGTAAAATAAAGAAATTCTAAATTGTTAAGTTACCCTTTTTTATCAACGCATCAGTCTCATATCGTGTTCATTTGGTTAATACGTTATTTACTTCATTATTTTCAACATCATCATACTAATGCATGATATAAATTAATGTAAATTACAGCACATAATAAATCTATAGCATATTTCAAGCGTGTAATTTGTATACTTGTCATACATTTTAACTCATATAAGGTGCATTTACAACATACTCTTCTCATTGTATTGTATTGAATTGTACCCGCCTATATTGTATTGAATTGTACCCGCCTATATTGTATTGTCGAAAAACATTGTAATATTGTGCCGAATAAAGAATTTTGAACTGAATTTGAATTATTCAATTATACGCAGACAGATTTAAAGTCAAAATGATGCATGATAAATAAATCAGGGTTCTTAGTTAGATAAACATACTCCAAGAGTGCCGTGCTTCCTTATACATATACAAATACCGGGTCTAAAATGAAGCATTGAATATTATTACGACACAAATACTGCATTATTCAAAGTCGCTACAAGGTCACACGCGGAAATGTTAAAGACGTCATTTTTATAAATAAAACAATTAAAAGTGTCGTGCTTCTTTTTTTGTTGTTTTTGTTGTTGTTTTCAACGAGGAAGTATTCCTTATGCAATCAGATCTAATTGTTATCATTGTAGTATGTGTTTGAATGTTTGTTTCACAACCGAATGAAACTGAACCCTTCAATTGATGGAAACAATAACAAACAAAGTGCTTAACCAATTGGTGTGAATTACCTTTGACCTCGACAAAAAGAAAGCGGCGAAGTTTAATTATTGAAGTTTCCAAAAAAGACCTGTCAATCACGCTGACCTAATTTCAAAGTCACCAATCACCGTTCGTGCTGGACAACATTTCAATGTAACCAATCACCGTTCGCGCTGGACAACAATTTTACTTCAATAAATAGCGCTCGTTTTGAAAATGAGACTATTTTAATTTCAAAAATCAGATACAAGTGTGACATATACAATTATTCACAATTCTGATTAAACTTTGTGTTTCTGTAAATTAGTGAAGCTTTCTGGGAAAATGGAGTATTTACCGTTCCAAGATTACTTTGGACTTACTAATGTCGCCTGGAGAGCGGATGATCTACATTCGGATTTAGACAGGATTATGAGTCCCCCTAAGTGTAGAAATGGGGACGATGAGAAGTGCGGTGGTTTTGTGTTAGGTCTTGATGGATTTTCGTCGTTTGATCCTCTAGATATGATTAGATCAGATGCCCACGAAGACTTCGCTAACAATGGTGTTTCCACCGATATGGACGAAATGGACATGTTCACGTCACAGTTGCGGGAACGTGACACGTCTGAGCAACTTGAATCGGAGGACAATTCAGTTCTTGCCGGGTATTTAGTGTCGAAACAACGCCGTCGGGATGGTAATGGAAAGAAACCTAAAAACGTAGTATGCGTGTTTTGCAAGAACAACGGTGAGGTGGCGTCAGTGTATCAGTCGCACGTGCTAAAGGACAGTGCCGGGCGGGTGTCATGCCCGATTCTACGGAGGTATACGTGTCCCCTGTGCGGGGTATCCGGCGATGTAGCCCACACCATCCGATACTGTACCAAGAACAACGGTAACCCAAGTCTGAACATTCCCCCCAGGACGAACCGCAAGCTGAATGATAAGTTTTAAAGTGCTTACACGTGCATGGACGTTTTGCAGTGCTTACACGCGTGTGGAACTATTCTGAACGGTTGTGATTGTCGTTTGCTGAGCAGACATATTGGATAATTAACTCGTGCTAAATAACGATGTTCATATGTGTTGAATCTGAATAATATTAATTTAACCCGCACCGATGAACGTTGTTTCAGTTATGTTTATTTATATTTCACTTATTTAAATGATATCACTATTTTAAATTGTTCAAATGCAATATGTAGACTGTCATCTGCTTTTAACCGGGCTTTGAAACGGTGACATAATAGTTTATGTTTATAAAACTGGCATCGAGTTTGTGATTTTTTCTTAATACTAGTATTTCAATTTCATAACGGATTTATTTAAATGTATAATTACTATTTAAATGCTGTTCAATTCAGTATGTAAAAGACAATGTTTGAATTGCTTGAACAGTATTAACATGAATGAATTGTGCCTCTGAAACTGTTAATAGATATATTGTAAATAAAATAAATCTTAAGATATGATTAGATTAGCATGGTCTAAGCAAGACTAATTAATTCACACATACTTATTTTGCTTAGTATTTATAACTGAAGGGACTGTAACATAGCTAATATAATATATTTGTAGTTTGTAAATAAAATAACACTTGTTGTATATACGTTTGTGCTTAAACATGTTCTATAAAGTATTTTAAAAGAAACACAATGTGTCCAGTTTTATTATTTGACCTCTCTTCTCTCTCTTTCTCTCTCTGTGCAGTTTTATTATTTGACCTCTCTATCTCTCTCTCTCTCTCTCTCTCTCTCTCGTTTGTCTTTATGACGGCCGCTGTACACTAGACGACATAAGTCGTATCCTAGACGATAAGTACTCCAGTTTCATTTTATGTCATAGCTTTTAAATCGACTTCACAATTTTGACAAATTGTATGGAACTCAAAAATATATTTTAACAGATTCATCAAATAAAATTGACAATAAATAGTCAATTTGATAATCGGATTACTTTAAACAACGTGAACATTTGGGCAAATTATGATGAAAAATACCTGTTTTGTTAGCATTTAAAATCAGGGTATTCATTATTGTCGTCTAGTGTAATACATTTTTAAAAAAACATGTTAAATGCGTAAATTACAATAATTTCCAAAAAATAATCTTAAATAATTTGTTCATCCTCCGTAAACCATCTTTTGATATAAAATATATTGATAATACGCAATACAAAAGAGAGTAATAGATAGATATAATACGAAATGCAAAGTTTAACATGGATCGATAGTTACAATACGCAATGGAAAATATAGAAAGATAGTTATAATACTCAATGCAAACTATAGATATATAGTTATAATACCCAATGCAAAATATAGATATATAGTTATAATACCTAGTGAAAACTATAGATATATAGTTATAATACCCAATGCAAAATATAGATATATAGTTATAATACGCAATGCAAACTATATAAGATAGATAGATAGATAGATAGATAGATAGATAGATAGATAGATAGATAGATAAATGCAAAACTATATAGAGATAGTTGTAATACGCAATGCAAAATATAGATAGATAGTTATAATACGCAATGCAAACTATACAGATAGTTATAATACACAATGCAAAAATACTAGATAGATATTATAATGCGCAATGCAAAATATAGATAGATAGTTATAATACGCAATGCAAACTATACAGATAGTTGTAATACCCAATGCAACATATAGATATATAGTGGTAATACGCAATGTAAATAGATAGTTGTAATACGCAATGCAAAATATAGATAGATAGTTGTAATACGCAATGCAAAATATAGATAGATAGTTGTAATACGCAATGCAAAATATAGATAGATAGTTATAATACGCAATGCAAACTATACAGATAGTTATAATACACAATGCAAAATATAGATAGATATTTATAATGCGCAATGCAAAATATAGATAGATAGTTATAATAACCGATGTCAAATATAAATATATAGTTATAATACGCAATACAAAATAAAATAAAGATAGATAGTTATAATAACCGATCCAAAATATAGATAGATAGTTATAATACACAATACAAACTATAGATAGATAGTTATAATACCCAATGCAAAATATAGATAGATAGTTATAATACCCAATGCAACATATAGATATATAGTTATAATACCAGTGAAAACTATAGATATAGTTATAATACCATGCTAATATAGATATATAGTTATAATACCCCAATGAAAACTATAGATATATAGTTATAATACGCACTGCAAAATATAGATATATAGTTATAATACCCAATGAAAAAATAGATATATAGTTATAATACCCAATGAAAACTATAGATATATAGTTATAAATACGCAATGCAAATCATAGATAGATAGTTATACATACGCAATGCAAAATATAGCTAGATAGTTGTAATACGCAATGCAGACAGACAGACAGACAGACAGACAGGCAGGCAGGCAGGCAGGCAGGCAGGCAGGCAGGCAGACAGAGACAGACAGACAGACAGACAGACAGACAGATAGATAAATGCAAAACTATATAGAGATAGTTGTAATACCCAATGCAAAATATAGATATATAGTGATAATACGCATTGTAAATTAGATAGTTGTAATACGCAATGCAAAATATAGATAGATAGTTGTAATACGCAATGCAAAATATAGCTAGATAGTTGTAATACGCAATGCAGACAGACAGACAGACAGACAGGCAGGCAGGCAGGCAGGCAGGCAGGCAGGCAGGCAGACAGAGACAGACAGACAGACAGACAGACAGACAGATAGATAAATGCAAACTATATAGAGATAGTTGTAATACCCAATGCAAAATATAGATATATAGTGATAATACGCATTGTAAATAGATAGTTGTAATACGCAATGCAAAATATAGATAGATAGTTGTAATACGCAATGCAAAATATAGCTAGATAGTTGTAATACCCAATGCAAACTATATACAGATAGTTATAATACACAATGAAAAATATAGATATATAGATATAATACCCAGTGCAAACTATAGATAGATAGTTATAATACGCAATGCAAAATATAGATAGATAGTTATAATACGCAATGCAAAATATAGATAGATAGTTTTTAATAATCGATGCAAAATATAAATATGTAGTTATAATACGCAATACAAAATAAAATATAGATAGATAGTTATAATATGCAATGCAAAATATAGATATATAGTTATAATACGCAATGCAAAATGTAGATGGATAATTATAATACGCAATGCAAACTTTAGATAGATCGTTATAAATACCCAATGCAAAATATAGATAGATAGTTATAATACACAATAAAAAGTTCAAACTATAGATAGATAGTTGTAATACCCAATGCAAACTATATACAGATAGTTATAATACACATTACAAACTATAGATAGATAGTTATAATACGCAATGCAAAATATAGATAGATAGTTATAATAACCGATGCAAAATATAGATAGATAGTTATAATACTCAATGCAAACTATATATATATAGTTATAATACCCAATGCAAAATATAGATATATAGTTATAATACCCAATGCAAACTATATACAGATAGTTATAATACACATTACAAACTATAGATAGATAGTTATAATACGCAATGCAAAATATAGATAGATAGTTATAATAACCGATGCAAAATATAGATAGATAGTTATAATACTCAATGCAAACTATATATATATAGTTATAATACCCAATGCAAAATATAGATATATAGTTATAATACCCAATGAAAACTACAGATATATAGTTATAATACCCAATGCAAAATATAGATATATAGTTATAATGCCCAATGAAAACTATAGATATATAGTTATAATACCAAATGCAAAATATAGATATATAGTTATAATACCCAATGCAAAATATAGATATATAGTTATAATACACAATGAAAACTATAAATATATAGTTATAATACCCAATGAAAACTATAGATATTAAGTTTTATACCCAATGCAAAATATAGATATATAGTTATAATACCCAATGCAAAATATAGATATATAGTTACTATATATATTTACAATTTGCATTGCGCATTATCAACATAATTTATTGATCAAAATATTGCTAGTTCATTAACAGACACATGCTGAAAGGGAACGTAGGCATACAGCCAAACAATCGTTTGTATTGAGAGTTCTGAAAAACTTGATCGATGGTGAAAGAATTATTAAAATCGGAGGATAAACAAAGAAGATATGATCGTTTGATGGTTCTTTGAAACGGATATGGAAGCCGCCATTTGAGAACTATAACATCAAAGTGCTAAATTACCAGATATGGAATATTTATAAATATGTTAATTAAATGATTTATAGCAGAAAATCACAGAAATGGTATAAACCATAAGTCTACTAAAGTGTTATAATGCATTATATGGCGATTAAAGGATTTTGCATTCATTTGTTGATATTTACTAATATGCCATATATGGTAATTGAGTATTATGACGTCAATTTCACAAAATGGCGGCTCCTATAACAATCTTCAAATGGTCATCTTCTTTGTTTATTATCCGATTTTAATCATTCTTACACCTTTTTCCAAGGTTTTCTCTCTTAATAATTCGGTTCGTTTCCTGGCAGACATGTCTGACGCGAACTTCATTCTTTGTTTCATCTCTCGCCGAGGTTGCTTTCCCAATATAACCTCTGTGATGTCTTAACGAGACGTAAAACGCTTTAAAGCAACTTGAGTAGAAAATATTAGTTAAATCAAAAAAATAAGTGCTTTTTTTTTTATACATATTTCCAAATATCCTTAGCAACCTCTCAGCTACACTACAGAGCATCTAGTTTAAGATATAGAGGATATTTGTTTGTTTCGAGTGAATATAGGATTTATTTTCATCGAGAAGTGAGAAAACTTATATTTTCACGAGTGCTTTAGCACGAGTGAAAATGTTTGAGTTTTCTCACTTTGAGATAAATAAATGAGAAAATTAATCCTATATTCACGAAAAACCAACACATATTCTATTTATTATATACTCCATTACTCTGTACTCTGTACTCACAACCTGGATGTGTATGCAGAAAAAATATAATGCGCCAAAACAATGACGTCACTCAGTAACAGTTGCGTCATTTTGAGTGAAAATATATTATATACCTATAATCAGTGATTTATAAGGATTTCTTAGTGACATATTTTTAATATCAGACAAAAGTGATATCGTCACCTCAGTGACGATATCATTTATCGTCACCCCAGTGACGATATCATTTCTCTATATCGTCACTGATAAGTACTTTTTACCATTTTTGTATTTAATGGTACTGTACAAAATGAGTATTTCTTTTATTCAGAAATGTCATCGAGTGATCAGAGCGCGATAGCTAGATTCAGCTGTGCATTTATTTTCATATGTAGATACTTTACGGATACTAAAACATACGAGAGACCCAAGAGGGCATTTATCGCCCGTCTGGCTTAATGGCATTTGGTGTCTCCAAAAGTCGTTCTTTAAGGATCATTAATAAAACTCGTACGACAATTTAGGTTAAAAGCGAGTAAAAAGCAAAACGTTCATGCTTAGAAAAATGTTGACGGGTATATGTGTGGATTGGGGCGGGTGGTATTTTTTTTTTTAATAATTCAAGGGTTATAACTCTGTTGTTTCTAGTCTGACCTGGCTAGATACAGGATTTTTGAATTTGACCACGCATTGTTCTGTGTCCGAGGTAATTTTTTCACCAGCCCTTTTAGGCGCCGCGCTACCGCAATACCTTCACTTCAGAAAGTGACCTACGCCTTAGTGAGTAATAGTTATTATTTTTGCTCGCCCTATGGCACTAGGCCTTTTGGCGAGCTTTTGACCTACGCCTTAATGTTTTAAATGTGTTGACAACCAATCAGATACAGAACACGACTTAATAATTTACATATTTTACATGATTGAAAATACACGCGTGTCATTTGTTGTTTCGTTTTGAGGACAATCGCATATGTGCGGTATCCGCCTCTAAATTTCGGTAAAAATATGCAAATGTGTTACGCGAAGCAGTCGTTTATTTATACGATTATTATCTAAATTACCATATATGGCATATTGTTTAATATCAATTAAAGCAAAGAAAAGCACTGCATGCAGATGAATGTACAATTATTTACTAAAAAATCTCAAAATTGGGGCTTCCATAGCCGTGTCAAAAAAACACCTTCAACTGATCATATCCTCTTTGTTTATCATACAATTTTGAGAATTATTTCACCCTTGACCTCTCAAAAATAACGATTGCTTGAATGTATGCCTACATTACCTTTAAGTGTTTATCACTGGTCAACTACATGTATGTTATTTAATGTATAATATTTATATCCGTTTGTTTATGAAATAGTAGTTATATCTGTTTGTTTATGAAGTAATAGTTATATCTGGTTGTTTATGAAGTAATAGTTATATCTGTTTCTTTATGAAGTAATAGTTATATCCGTTTGTTTATGAAGTAATAGTTGTATCCGTTTGTTTATGAAGTAATATTTATATATGTTTGTTTATGAAGTAATAGTTATATCTGTTTGTTTATGAAGTAATAGTTATATCTGTTTCTTTATGAAGTAATAGTTATATCCGTTTCTTTATGAAGTAATAGTTATATCCGTTTGTTTATGAAGTAATATTTATATATGTTTGTTTATGAAGTAATAGTTATATCTGTTGGTTTATGAAGTAATAGTTATATCTGTTTCTTTATGAAGTAATAGTTATATCCGTTTCTTTATGAAGTAATAGTTATATCCGTTTGTTTATGAAGTAATATTTATATATGTTTGTTTATGAAGTAATAGTTATATCTGTTGATTTATGAAGTAATAGTTATATCTGTTCGTTTATGAAGTAATATTTATATATGTTTGTTTATGAAGTAATAGTTATATCTGTTTGTTTATGAAGTAATAGTTATATCTGTTTGTTTATGAAGTAATAGTTATATCCGTTTGTTTATGAAGTAATAGTTATATCCGTTTGTTTATGAAGTAATAGTTATATATGTTTGTTTATGAAGTAATAGTTATATCTATTCGTTTATGAAGTAATATTTATATCTGTTCGTTTATGAAGTAATGTTTATATCTGTTTGTTTATGAAGTAATGGTCATATCTGTTTGTTTATGAAGTAATAGTTATATCTGTTTGTTTATGAAGTAATAGTAATATCTGTTTGTTTATGAAGTAATGGTTATATCTGTTTGTTTATGAAGAAATAATTATATTTGTTTGTTTATGAAGTAATAGTTATATCTGTTTCTTTATGAAGTAGTATTTATATCTGTTTGTTTATGAAGTAATAGTCATATCTGTTTGTTTATGAAGTAATAGTTATATCTGTTTGTTTATGAAGTACTTGTTATATATGTTTGTTTATGAAGTAATAGTTATATCTGTTTGTTTATGAAGTAATGGTAATATCTGTTTGTTTGTTTCTTTCTTTACTCTTTTTATAACATCTAGATTACCGAAACCCCATACCTCACAGCTAGTACACAAGTATAGGTTTTATAAGTTTGTATGCATATCAATTGGTAAAAGTAAGTGGTTTGCTCTTACTAAACATTGCTCTTGTTGCTTGGTTTGCAACATGATTTTTTGTACTAATAAATGATCCGCATCTTAGATTTTCGTCATTTATGTGGTTTTCACATCGGATCGGCAGTTTGACTTATATAATTTTTGAGATCGTTTAAGAATATTGAGAATACGGCAGGCGAGAGGTTTTCACCCTGACGAAATCCAATATTACAGCAGAAAAAATCTGATTGAATATTATTGACAAATATACATGATTTGATATTACTATACATGTTTCTAATAAGGTTCAAAGGGTGTTTCCACTCATTAGAAAATGTATTTCCCACAGGTAATTAAAATAACTGTCTGTAATGTTTTTGCACCAATTTTAACTTTGTATCGGCCAGTGTCATACACAGGAAATGGTTATATAACTTGACTTTTTCCTGATTAAAAACATTGTTATGAAAACAAACACATTGAGACTGTTCTACAGTTTTATGAACAAATGGCATAATTAATGATTACTCGTTTAAAAATAATTACTTGCTATAATCCTCATGGAACTATTTATTTTAAAACATGACAAACACGTGATCTTTGATTACGCCGCAGCACGTGACAAACACGGGATGAAGTGTTAATTGGTATGGTAGAAAATATTGTCCCCTTGGATGTCGATCAATCTGACCTTTTAACATATGAAGAGAACCTGTTCAAGCCGATGGTCATGTCGGGAATGTAGATAAAAAAACATAACATTTGTATTACTATATATATAAACAAAATAATTAAACAATGCAACTTTTTGAGAAGTTTGTAAGAATTTGGCCACCTCGACATTGCCGGCTCCCATAATGAATGTCACCGGGTTTCATCGCACCTCTATACTACCCTTAACTTTATTATCTTCATTTTCACCTCAGTAACAGATATAGAAGAAAATACAACATTGAAATCTCGAATAAGAAGATATACACATTGCAGTTGTCATTCTGAAAAAAACAACTCGATCAGACTGCTTGCAAAGAATATTTATGTATTACTAAACACGTGTAAACCTAAACCAATTTAATTTGGTACATCTTATACATACATCTTATACTTACATCTTACACTTATATCTTACACATACATCTTACACTTACATCTTACTCTTACATCTTACACATACATCTTACACATACATCTTACACTTACATCTTACACATACATCTTACTCTTACATCTTACACATACATCTTACACATACATCTTACACTTACATCTTACTCTTACATCTTACACATACATCTTACACTTATATCTTACACATACATCTTACACTTACATCTTACTCTTACATCTTACACATACATCTTACACATACATCTTACACTTACATCTTACACATACATCTTACACTTACATCATACTCTTACATCTTACATCTTACATCTTACATCTTACATCTTACACTTACATCTTACACTTACATCTTACACTTACATATTACACATACATATTACACTTACATCTTACACTTACATCTTACACTTACATCTTACACATACATATTACACTTACATCTTACACTTACATCTTACACTTACATATTACATCTTACACTAACATCTTACACTTACATCTTACATCTTACATCTTACATCTTACATCTTACATCTTACACTTACATCTTACACTTACATCTTACACTTACATATTACACATACATATTACACTTACATCTTACACTTACATCTTACACTTACATCTTACACATACATATTACACTTACATCTTACACTTACATCTTACACTTACATATTACACATACATATTACACTTACATATTACACATACATCTTACACATACATCTTACACTTACATCTTACACTTACATCTTACACTTACATATTACACATACATATTACACTTACATCTTACACTTACATCTTACACTTACATCTTACACATACATCTTACACTTACATCTTACATCTTACATCTTACAATTACATCTTACACTTACACTTACATCTTACACATACATCTTACACTTACATCTTACACATACATCTTACACTTACATCTTACACTTACATCTTACACTTACATCTTACACTTACATCTTACTCTTACATCTTACACATACATCTTACATCTTACATCTTACACTTATATCTTACACTTACATCTTACACTTACACTTACACTTACATCTTACACATACATCTTACACTTACATCTTACACTTACATCTTACACATACATCTTACACTTACATCTTACACTTACATCTTACACATACATCTTACACATACATCTTACACTTACACTTACATCTTACACATACATCTTACACTTACATCTTACACTTACATCTTACACATACATCTTACACTTACATCTTACACTTACATCTTACACATACATCTTACACATACATCTTACACTTACACTTACATCTTACACATACATCTTACACTTACATCTTACACTTACATCTTACACATACATCTTACACTTACATCTTACACTTACATCTTTCACTTACATCTTACACATACATCTTACACTTACATCTTACACTTACATCTTACACTTAATTCTTACACTTACATCTTACACTTACATCTTACACTTACATCTTACATCTTACATCTTACACTTACACTTACACTTACACTTACACTTACATCTTACACTTACATCTTACACTTACATCTTACTCTTACATCTTACACTTACATCTTACTCTTACATCTTACCATCTTACACTTATATCTTAAACATACATCTTACAGTTACATCTTACTCTTACATCTTACACTTACATCTTACACTTACATCTTACACTTACATCTTACTCTTACATCTTACACTTACATATTACACTTACACTTACATCTTACACATACATCTTACACTTACATCTTACACTTACATCTTACACTTACATCTTACTCTTACATCTTACACTTACATCTTACTCTTACATCTTACTCTAACATCTTACACTTACATCTTACACATACATCTTACACATACATCTTACACTTACATCTTACTCTTACATCTTACACTTACATCTTACACTTACATCTTACACTTACATCTTACACTTACTTCTTACTCTTACATCTTACACTTACATCTTACACTTACATCTTACTCTTACATCTTACACTTACATCTTACACTTACATCTTACACATACATCTTACACTTACATCTTACACTTACATCTTACTCTTACATCTTACACTTACATCTTACACTTACTTCTTACTCTTACATCTTACACATACATCTTACACATACATCTTACACATACATCTTACACATACATCTTACACATACATCTTACACTTACATCTTACACATACATATTACACTTACATCTTACACTTACATCTTACTCTTACATCTTACACTTACATCTTACACTTACATCTTACTCTTACATCTTACACTTACATCTTACACTTACTTCTTACTCTTACATCTTACACTTACATCTTACACTTACATCTTACTCTTACATCTTACACTTACATCTTACACTTACATCTTACACATACATCTTACACTTACATCTTACTCTTACATCTTACAGTAACATCTTACACTTACTTCTTACTCTTACATCTTACACATACATCTTACACATACATCTTACACATACATCTTACACTTACATCTTACACATACATATTACACTTACATCTTACACTTACATCATACTCTTACATCTTACACTTACATCTTACACTTACATCTTACTCTTACATCTTACACTTACATCTTACACTTACTTCTTATACATACATCTTACACATACATCTTACACATACATCTTACACATACATCTTACACATACATCTTACACATACATCTTACACTTACATCTTACACATACATATTACACTTACATCTTACACTTACATCTTACACTTACATCTTACACTTACTTCTTATACATACATCTTACACATACATCTTACACATACATCTTACACATACATCTTACACTTACATCTTACACTTACATCTTACACATACATCTTACACTTACATATTACACTTACATTTTACACATACATCTTACACTTACATCTTACACTTACATCTTACTCTTACATCTACCAATTACATCTTACACATACATCTTACACTTACATTTTACACTTACATCTTACTCTTACATCTTACATTTACATCTTACACTTACATCTTACACATACATCTTACACATACATCTTACACTTACATCTTACACATACATATTACACTTACATCTTACACTTACATCTTACACTTACATCTTACACTTACTTCTTATACATACATCTTACACATACATCTTACACATACATCTTACACATACATCTTACACTTACATCTTACACTTACATCTTACACATACATCTTACACTTACATATTACACTTACATTTTACACATACATCTTACACTTACATCTTACACTTACATCTTACACTTACATCTTACACATACATCTTACACATACATCTTACACTTACATCTTACACATACATCTTACACTTACATCTTACACTTACATCTTACTCTTACATCTACCAATTACATCTTACACATACATCTTACACTTACATTTTACACTTACATCTTACTCTTACATCTTACATTTACATCTTACACTTACATCTTACACATACATCTTACACATACATCTTACACTTACATCTTACACATACATCTTACACATACATCTTACACTTACATCTTACACTTACATCTTACTCTTACATCTTACATCTTACATCTTACATCTTACAATTACACTTACACTTACACTTAAATGTTACACTTACGTCTTACACTTACATCTTACTTACATCTTTCACATACATCTTACACTTACATCTTACACTTACGTCTTACACTTACATCTTACACTTACATCTTACTTACATCTTTCACATACATCTTACACTTACGTCTTACACTTACGTCTTACACTTACGTCTTACACTTACACTTACATCTTACACTTACATCTTACACTTACACTTACATCTTACACTTACGTCTTACACTTACATCTTACACTTACACTTACACATACATCTTACACATACATCTTACACTTACATCTTACACTTACATCTTACTCTTACATCTTACATCTTATATCTTACACTTACACTTACACTTACACTTACATGTTACACTAACGTCTTACACATACATCTTACACTTACATCTTACACATACATATTACACTTACATCTTACACATACATCTTACACATACATCTTACACATACATCTTACACTTACATCTTACAATTACATCTTACACTTACATCTTACATTTTACACTTACATTTTACACTTACACTTACACTTACACTTACACTTACATGTTACACTTACGTCTTACACTTACATCTTACACTTACATCTTACTTACATCATTCACATACATCTTACACTTACATCTTACACTTACATCTTACTTACATCTTTCACATACATCTTACACTTACGTCTTACACTTACATCTTACACTTACATCTTACACTTACATCTTACACTTACATCTTACACTTACATCTTACACTTACATCTTACACTTACACATACATCTTACATCTTACACTTACATTTACACTTACACTTACACTTACACTTACATCTTACACTTACGTCTTACACTTACATCTTACATCTTACACATACATCTTGCACTTACATCTTACACTTACACTTACATCTTACACTTACATCTTGCATCTTACACTTACACTTACATCTTACTTACATCTTTCACATACATCTTACACTTACATCTTACACTTACACTTACACTTACATCTTACTTACATATTTCACATACATCTTACACTTACATCTTACACTTACACAAACATCTTACACTTACATCTTACACTTACGTCTTACACTTACACTTACATCTTACACTTACACTTACACTTACATCTTACACTTACACTTACACTTACATCTTACACTTACATCTTACACTTACACTTACATCTTACTTACATCTTTCACATACATCTTACACTTACGTCTTACACTTACATCTTACACTTACATCTTACACTTACATCTTACATTTTACACTTACACTTACACTTACACTTACATGTTACACTTACGTCTTACACTTACGTCTTACACATACATCTTACACTTACGTCTTACACTTACATCTTACACTTACATCTTACACTTACGTCTTACACTTACATTTTACATCTTACACTTACGTCTTACACTTACATATTACACTTACATCTTACACTTACAATTACATCTTACACTTACATCTTACACTTACACTTACATCTTACACTTACGTCTGACACTCTCATCTTACACTTACATCTTAAATCTTACACATACATCTTACACTTACATCTTACTCTTACACTTATATCTTACACTTACATCTTACACTTACACTTACATCTTACTTACATCTTTCACATACATCTTACACTTACATCTTACACTTACGTCTTACACTTACATCTTGCAATTACATCTTACTTACATCTTTCACATACATCTTATACTTACATCTTACACTTACATCTTACACTTACACTTACATCTTACACTTACATCTTACACTTACACTTACATCTTACACTTACGTCTGACACTTACATCTTACACTTACATCTTACATCTTACACATACATCTGACACTTACATCTTACACTTACATCTTACACTTACATCTTACACTTACATCTTACACTTACACTTACATCTTACACTTATGTCTTACACTTACATCTTACACTTACATCTTACACTTACGTCTGACACTTACATCTTACACTTACATCTTACACTGACATCTTACATCTTAAACATACATCTTGCTTACATCTTACATCTTACACATACATCTTGCTTACATCTTACATCTTACACTTACATCTTACACTTACACTTACATCTTACACTTACATCTTACACTTACATCTTACACTTACATCTTACACTTACATCTTACTTACACATACATCTTACACTTACATCTTACACATACATCTTGCTTACATCTTACACTTACATCTGCATGGCAGCAACATGTTCAGCCTATAAGAATCTCAGTCAGAATGACCTTGACCCTTACTATACTCATATAAGGTCTGTGAGGTACAGCAACAATAAAGGTACGCGTTTCAATGGTTGAATAGTTCAGGTCTGTGAGGTACTGCAACAATAAAAGTGCTCGTCTCAATGATTGAATAGTTCAGGTATATGAGGTACTGCAAATAAGGTATTCGTCTCAATAATTAAATAGTTCAGGTCTGTGAGGTACTACAACAATAAAGGTACTGGTCTCAATAATTGAACAGTTCAGGTCTGTGAGGTACTGCAACAATAACGGCACTGGTCTCAATAATTAAATAGTTCAGGTCTCTGGGGTACTGCAACAATAAAGGTACTGGTATCAATGTCTCAATGATTGAAGAGTTCAGGTCTGTGAGGTACTGCAACAATAAAGGTACTGGCATCAATGATTGAATAGTTCAGGTATGTGAGGTACTGCAACAATAAAGGTACTGGCCACAATGATTGAATAGTTCAGGTATGTGAGGTAGTGCAACAATAAAGGTACTGGTCTCAATGATTGAATAGTTCAGGTATGTGAGGTACTGCAACAATAAAGGTACTGGCCTCAATGATTGAATAGTTCAGGTATGTGAGGTACTGCAACAATAAAGGTACTGGTCTCAATGCTTGAATAGTTCAGATCTATGAGGTGAGGTACTGCAACAATAAAGGTACTGGTCTCAATGATTGAATAGTTCAGGTCTGTGAGGTACTGCAACAATAATGTCACTCGTCTCAATGATTGAATAGTTCAGGACTCTGAGGTACTGCAACAATAAAAGTACAATTTTGTCTCAATGATTGAATAGTTCGGGTCTGTTAGGTACTGCAGCAATAAGGGTACTCGTCCCAATTATTGAATAGTTCAGGTCTGTGAGGTGAGGTATTGCAACAATAAAGGTACGTGTCTCAATGATCGAATAGTTCAGACTGAGACTGTATTGTACCAAACTCACGACGGGCTACCAACCACAGGACTACATACATATGCATTTCTTCAACGCTAGACTACAAGTCTTCCCGTGTATCGCCGACACATTGAAACATATTGTAATAAATGATTTATTATTAATGCAATCAGGACGGATTTGTTGATGAATACATACTTGAATGGATGGTTTTCATATAAAGGTCTTCTTCATACGCATGCATCATGGACAGTAAATAAATGGGGTAAAAAGCTGTAACTCCCGCTGATTTTGATGATCGTCTAAAAGGGACACAAGACAATCTTAATTTTTTACGGCAATCTTGATTTTTTCTAAAAACTCACGACGTTTAGTTAGTATTTTACATAATGAGTATTTGTTCGGTCATTAGTATTAATTATAAGACTTGGTGAAAGCAAAATAGGTTTATTAACTGTTGATTATATGCACCAATAATACAATTAAATCTTTGGTAGAATAAGACAAAAAGAAAGAAAACTCAACGTTTTATTTAATTGATTTGCAAGCAGGTTTAAAGTCATAATGATACTAGATAAATAAATCGTGACGCTAATAGCAATGCTTGATAAACACGTCAAGATTGCCATGTGTCCCTTTAAGTTATGCATGTAAGATATAGGGTGTGATATTAAACAGCCTGAAAATAAGGGTCTAAGTAACGATAGACCGCGATTGAATATGCGTAAACTGAATTATGAGTTGGTAACTACAGTGTCCGGTTGGGGCCAGATACAATGTCAAAGTGTCGTGGGCGACAATGCGACAATTGAACGAATGTCGCATTGTCGTGGGCGACATTACGACAATACGACATAATGTTGCGTTGTCGTGCACGACAATGCGACGCCCGACAATGCGACATCGCGACATCGCGATACGACATTGCGCTACGACAATACGACATAATTGTCGCGATGTCGTATCGCAATGTCGCCATGTCGTATCGCATTGTCGAGTTGTCGTATCGCAATGTCGAACTGTCGTATCGCGATGTCGCGTTGTCGGGCGTCGCATTGTCGTCCACGACAATGCGACAATGTATCTGGCCCCAACCGGACACCGTAGGTAATTCTTAATTCGAAGCTCTAGTTTTCGGATTTTGTCTGACTGGTTAAAGCCGTTTATATTGCGTCTACAGAGAATATGTTATTTATATATATATATATATATATATATACATCGTCGTCAGTAGTTTAGAAACAACGTACATATGTTGTACAATTTAGCTGTTGTTGGCACGATAGCTGCTTTAAAACTGAAACGTATTGTTGTTGTTTTTTGTTTTGTTTTTTTGCATATTACAAGTTCATTATATTGCACCAGTACTATATTTAAAACTATGGTAAAATAAAGAAATTCTAAATTGTTAAGTTACCCTTTTTTATCAACGCATCAGTCTCATATCGTGTTCATTTGGTTAATACGTTATTTACTTCATTATTTTCAACATCATCATACTAATGCATGATATTAATTAATGTAAATTACAGCACATAATAAATCTATAGCATATTTCAAGCGTGTAATTTGTATACTTGTCATACATTTTAACTCATATAAGGTGCATTTACAACATACTCTTCTCATTGTATTGTATTGAATTGTACGCGCCTATATTGTATTGAATTGTACCCGCCTAAATTGTATTGTCGAAAAACATTGTAATATTGTGCCGAATAAAGAATTTTGAACTGAAATTGAATTATTCAATTATACGCAGACAGATTTAAAGTCAAAATGATGCATGATAAATAAATCAGGGTTCTTAGTTAGATAAACATACTCCAAGAGTGCCGTGCGTCCTTATACATATACAAATACCGGGTCTAAAATGAAGCATTGAATATTATTACGACACAAATACTGCATTATTCAAAGTCGCTACAAGGTCACACGCGGAAATGTTAAAGACGTCATTTTTATAAATAAAACAATTAAAAGTGTCGTGCTTCTTTTTTTGTTGATTTGTTGTTGTTTTCAACGAGGAAGTATTCCTTATGCAATCAGATCTAATTGTTATCATTGTAGTATGTGTTTGAATGTTTGTTTCACAACCGAATGAAACTGAACCCTTTAATTGATGGAAACAATAACAAACAAAGTGCTTAACCAATTGGTGTGAATTACCTTTGACCTCGACAAAAAGAAAGCGGCGAAGTTTAATTATTAAAGTTTCCAAAAAAGACCTGTCAATCACGCTGACCTAATTTCAAAGTCACCAATCACCGTTCGTGCTGGACAACATTTCAATGTAACCAATCACCGTTCGCGCTGGACAACAATTTTACTTCAATAAATAGCGCTCGTTTAGAAAATGAGACTATTTTAATTTCAAAAATCAGATACAAGTGTGACATATACAATTATTCACAATTCTGATTAAACTTTGTGTTTCTGTAAATTAGTGAAGTTTTCTGGGAAAATGGAGTATTTACCGTTCCAAGATTACTTTGGACTTACTAATGTCGCCTGGAGAGCGGATGATCTACATTCGGATTTAGACAGGATTATGAGTCCCCCTAAGTGTAGAAATGGGGACGATGAGAAGTGCGGTGGTTTTGTGTTAGGTCTTGATGGATTTTCGTCGTTTGATCCTCTAGATATGATTAGATCAGATGCCCACGAAGACTTCGCTAACAATGGTGTCTCCACTGATATGGACGAGCCGGACTTGTTTACGTCACAGTTGCGGGAACGCACCACGTCTGAGCAGATTGAGTCGGAGGACAATTCAGTTCTTGCCGGGTATTTAGTGTCGAGACAACGCCGTCGGGATGGTAATGGAAAGAAACCTAAAAACGTAGTATGCGTGTTTTGCAAGAACAACGGTGAGGTGGCGTCAGTGTATCAGTCGCACGTGCTAAAGGACAGTGCCGGGCGGGTGTCATGCCCGATTCTACGGAGGTATACGTGTCCCCTGTGCGGGGTTTCCGGCGATGTAGCCCACACCATCCGATACTGTACCAAGAACAACGGTAACCCAAGTCTGAACATTCCCCCCAGGACGAACCGCAAGCTGAATGATAAGTTTTAAAGTGCTTACACGTGCATTGACGTTTGCAGTGCTTACACGCGTGTGGAACTATTCTGAACGGTTGTGATTGTCGTTTGCATATTGGATAATTAACTCGTGCTAAATAACGATGTTCATGTGTGTTGAATCTGAATAATATTAATTTAACCCGCACCGATGAACGTTGTTTAAGTTATGTTTATTTATATTTCACTTATTTAAATGATAACACTATTTTAAATTGTTAAAATGCAATATGTAGACTGTCATCTGCTTTTAACCAGGTTTTGAAACGGTGACATATTAGTTTATGTTTATAAAACTGGCATCGAGTTTGTGATTTTTTCTTAATACTAGTATTTCAATTTCATAACGGATTTATTTAAATGTATAATTACTATTTAAATGCTGTTCAATTCAGTATGTATAAGACAATGATGAATTGCTTGAACAGTATTAACATGATTGAATTGTGCCTCTGAAACTGTTAATAGATATATTGTAAATAAAATAAATCTTAAGATATGATTAGATTAGCATGGTCTAAGCAAGACTAATTAACTCACACATACTTATCTTGCTTAGTATTTATAACTGAAGGGACTGTAACATAGCTAATATAATATATTTGTAGTTTGTAAATAAAATAACACTTGTTGTATATACATTTGTGCTTAAACATGTTCTATAAAGTATTTTAAAAGAAACACAATGTGTCCAGTTTTATTATTTGACCTCTCTTCTCTCTCTTTCTCTCTCTGTGCAGTTTTATTATTTGACCTCTCTATCTCTCTCTCTCTCTCTCTCTCTCGTTTGTCTTTATGACGGCCGCTGTACACTAGACGACATAAGTCGTATCGTAGACGATAAGTACTCCAGTTTCATTTTATGTCATAGCTTTTAAATCGACTTCACAATTTTGACAAATTGTATGGAACTCAAAAATATATTTTAACAGATTCATCAAATAAAATTGACAATAAATAGTCAATTTGATAATCGGATTACTTTAAACAACGTGAACATTTGGGCATATTATGATGAAAAATACCTGTTTTGTTAGCATTTAAAATCAGGGTATTCATAATTGTCGTCTAGTGTAATACATTTTTAAAAAAACATGTTAAATGCGTAAATTACAATAATTTCCAAAAAATAATCTTAAATAATTTGTTCATCCTCCGTAAACCATCTTTTGATATAAAATATATTGATAATACGCAATACAAAAGAGAGTAATAGATAGATATAATACGAAATGCAAAGTTTAACATGGATCGATAGTTACAATACGCAATGGAAAATATAGATAAATAGTTATAATACTCAATGCAAACTATAGATATATAGTTATAATACCCAATGCAAAATATAGATATATAGTTATAATACGCAATGCAAACTATATAAGATAGATAGATAGATAGATAGATAGATAGATAGATAAATGCAAACTATATAGAGATAGTTGTAATACCCAATGCAACATATAGATATATAGTGGTAATACGCAATGTAAATAGATAGATAATTGTAATACGCAATGCAAAATATAGATAGATAGTTGTAATACGCAATGCAAAATATAGCTAGATAGTTGTAATACCCAATGCAACATATAGATATATAGTGGTAATACGCAATGTAAATAGATAGATAATTGTAATACGCAATGCAAAATATAGATAGATAGTTGTAATACGCAATGCAAAATATAGATAGATAGTTGTAATACGCAATGCAAAATATAGCTAGATAGTTGTAATACGCAATGCAAAATATAGCTAGATAGTTGTAATACCCAATGCAAACTATATACAGATAGTTATAATACACAATGAAAAATATAGATATATAGCTATAATACCCAGTGCAAACTATAGATGGATAGTTATAATACGCAATGCAAAATATAGATAGATAGTTATAATACGCAATGCAAAATATAGATAGATAGTTATAATAACCGATGCAAAATATAAATATGTAGTTATAATACGCAATACAAAATAAAATATAGATAGATAGCTATAATATGCAATGCAAAATATAGATATATAGTTATAATACGCAATGCAAAATGTAGATGGATAATTATAATACGCAATGCAAACTTTAGATAGATCGTTATAATATCCAATGCAAAATATAGATAGATAGTTATAATACACCATAAAAAGTTCAAACTATAGATAGATAGTTGTAATACCCAATGCAAAATATAGATAGATAGTTATAATAACCGATGCAAAATATAGATAGATATTTATAATACTCAATGCAAACTATATACAGATAGTTATAATACACATTACAAACTATAGATAGATAGTTATAATACGCAATGCAAAATATAGATAGATAGTTATAATAACCGATGCAAAATATAGATAGATATTTATAATACTCAATGCAAACTATATATATATAGTTATAATACCCAATGCAAAATATAGATATATAGTTATAATACCCAATGAAAACTATAGATATATAGTTATAATACCCAATGCAAAATATAGATATATAGTTATAATACCCAATGAAAACTACAGATATATAGTTATAATACCCAATGCAAAATATAGATATATAGTTATAATGCCCAATGAAAACTATAGATATATAGTTATAATACCCAATGCAAAATATAGATATATAGTTATAATACCCAATGCAAAATATAGATATATAGTTATAATACACAATGAAAACTATAGATATATAGTTATAATACCCAATGCAAAATATAGATATATAGTTATAATACCCAATGCAAAATATAGATATATAGTTATAATACACAATGAAAACTATAAATATATAGTTATAATACCCAATGAAAACTATAGATATTAAGTTATAATACCCAATGCAAAATATAGATATATAGTTATAATACCCAATGCAAAATATAGATATATAGTTACTATATATATTTACAATTTGCATTGCGCATTATCAACATAATTTATTGATCAAAATATTGCAAGTTCATTTACAGACACATGCTGAAAGGGAACGTAGGCATACAGCCAAACAATCGTTTGTATTGAGAGTTCTGAAAAACTTGATCGATGGTGAAAGAATTATCAAAATCGGAGGATAAACAAAGAAGATATGATCGTTTGATGGTTCTTTGAAACGGATATGGAAGCCGCCATTTGAGAACTATAACATCAAAGTGCTAAATTACCAGATATGGAATATTTATAAATATGTTAATTAAATGATTTATAGGAGAAAGTCACAGCAAAGGTATAAACCATAAGTCTACTAAAGTGTTATAATGCATTATATGGCGATTAAAGGATTTTGCATTCATTTGTTGATATTTACTAATATGCCATATATGGTAATTGAGTATTATGACGTCAATTTCACAAAATGGCGGCTCCTATAACAATCTTCAAATGGTCATCTTCTTTGTTTATTATCCGATTTTAATCATTCTTACACCTTTTTCCAAGGTTTTCGCTCTCAATAATTAATAATTCGGTTCGTTTCCTGGCAGACATGTCTGACGCGAACTTCATTCTTTGTTTCATCTCTCGCCGAGGTTGCTTTCCCAATATAACCTCTGTGATGTGTTAACGAGACGTAAAACGCTTTAAAGCAACTTGAGTAGAAAATATTAGTTAAATAAAAAAAATAAGTGCTTTTTTTTTTTACATATTTCCAAATATCCTTAGCAACCTCTCAGCTACACTACAGAGCATCTAGTTTAAGATATAGAGGATATTTGTTTGTTTCGAGTGAATATAGGATTTATTTTCATAGAGAAGTGAGAAAACTTATATTTTCACGAGTGCTTTAGCACGAGTGAAAATGTTTGAGTTTTCTCACTTTGAGATAAATAAATGAGAAAATTAATCCTATATTCACGAAAAACCAACACATATTCTATTTATTATATACTCCATTACTCTGTACTCTGTACTCACAACCTGGATGTGTATGCAGAAAAAATATAATGCGCCAAAACAATGACGTCACTCAGTAACAGTTGCGTCATTTTGAGTGAAAATATATTATATACCTATAATCAGTGATTTATAAGGATTTCTTAGTGACATATTTTTAATATCAGACAAAAGTGATATCGTCACCCCAGTGACGATACCATTTATCGTCACCCCAGTGACGATATCATTTCTCTATATCGTCACTGATAAGTACTTTTTACCATTTTTGTATTTAATGGTACTGTACAAAATGAGTATTTCTTATATTCAGAAATGTCATCGAGTGATCAGAGCGCGATAGCTAGATTCAGCTGTGCATTTATTTTCATATGTAGATACTTTACGGATACTAAAACATACGAGAGACCCAAGAGGGCATTTATCGCCCGTCTGGCTTAATGGCATTTGGTGTCTCCAAAAGTCGTTCTTTAAGGATCATTAATAAAACTCGTACGACAATTTAGGTTAAAAGCGAGTAAAAAGCAAAACGTTCATGCTTAGAAAAATGTTGACGGGTATGTGTGTGGATTTGGGGGGGGTGGTATTTTTTTTTTTAATAATTCAAGGGTTATAACTCTGTTGTTTCTAGTCTGACCTGGCTAGATACAGAATTTTTGAATTTGACCACGCATTCTTCTGTGCCCGAGGTAATTTTTTCACCAGCCCTTTTAGGCGCCGCGCTACCGCAATACCTTCACTTCAGAAAGTGACCTACGCCTTAGTGAGTAATAGTTATTATTTTTGCTCGCCCTATGGCACTAGGCCTTTTGGCGAGCTTTTGACCTACGCCTTAATGTTTTAAATGTGTTGACAACCAATCAGATACAGAACACGACTTAATAATTTACATATTTTACATGATTGAAAATACACGCGTGGCATTTGTTGTTTCGTTTTGAGGACAATCGCATATGCGCGGTATCCGCCTCGAAATTTCGCTAAAAATATGCAAATGTGTTACGCGAAGCAGTCGTTTATTTATACGATTATTATCTAAATTACCATATATGGCATATTGGTAAATATCAATTAAAGCAAAGAAAAGCACTGCATGCAGATGAATGTACAATTATTTACTAAAAAATCTCAAAATTGGGGCTTCCATAGCCGTGTCAAAAAAACACCTTCAACTGATCATATCCTCTTTGTTTATCATACAATTTTGAGAATTATTTCACCCTTGACCTCTCAAAAATAACGATTGCTTGAATGTATGCCTACATTCCCTTTAAGTGTTTATCACTGGTCAACTACATGTATGTTATTTAATGTATAATATTTATATCCGTTTGTTTATGAAATAGTAGTTATATCTGTTTGTTTATGAAGTAATAGTTATATCTGGTTGTTTATGAAGTAATAGTTATATCTGTTTCTTTATGAAGTAATAGTTATATCCGTTTGTTTATGAAGTAATAGTTGTATCCGTTTGTTTATGAAGTAATATTTATATATGTTTGTTTATGAAGTAATAGTTATATCTGTTTGTTTATGAAGTTATAGTTATATCTGTTTCTTTATGAAGTAATAGTTATATCCGTTTCTTTATGAAGTAATAGTTATATCCGTTTGTTTATGAAGTAATAGTTGTATCCGTTTGTTTATGAAGTAATATTTATATATGTTTGTTTATGAAGTAATAGTTATATCTGTTTGTTTATGAAGTTATAGTTATATCTGTTTCTTTATGAAGTAATAGTTATATCCGTTTCTTTATGAAGTAATAGTTATATCCGTTTGTTTATGAAGTAATATTTATATATGTTTGTTTATGAAGTAATAGTTATATCTGTTGTTTTATGAAGTAATAGTTATATCTGTTTCTTTATGAAGTAATAGTTATATCCGTTTCTTTATGAAGTAATAGTTATATCCGTTTGTTTATGAAGTAATATTTATATATGTTTGTTTATGAAGTAATAGTTATATCTGTTGGTTTATGAAGTAATAGTTATATCTGTTCGTTTATGAAGTAATATTTATATATGTTTGTTTATGAAGTAATAGTTATATCTGTTTGTTTATGAAGTAATAGTTATATCTGTTTGTTTATGAAGTAATAGTTATATCCGTTTGTTTATGAAGTAATCGTTATATCCGTTTGTTTATGAAGTAATAGTTATATCCGTTTGTTTATGAAGTAATAGTTATATATGTTTGTTTATGAAGTAATAGTTATATCTATTCGTTTATGAAGTAATATTTATATCTCTTCGTTTATGACGTAATGTTTATATCTGTTTGTTTATGAAGTAATGGTCATATCTGTTTGTTTATGAAGTAATAGTTATATCTGTTTGTTTATGAAGTAATAGTAATATCTGTTTGTTTATGAAGTAATGGTTATATCTGTTTGTTTATGAAGTAATAATTATATTTGTTTGTTTATGAAGTAATAGTTATATATGTTTGTTTATGAAGTAATAGTTATATCTGTTTGTTTATGAAGTAGTATTTATATCTGTTTGTTTATGAAGTAATAGTCATATCTGTTTGTTTATGAAGTAATAGTTATATCTGTTTGTTTATGAAGTACTTGTTATATATGTTTGTTTACGAAGTAATAGTTATATCTGTTTGTTTATGAAGTAATGGTAATATCTGTTTGTTTGTTTCTTTCTTTACTCTTTTTATAACATCTAGATTACCGAAACCCCATACCTCACAGCTAGTACACAAGTATAGGTTTTATAAGTTTGTATGCATATCAATTGGTAAAAGTAAGTGGTTTGCTCTTACTAAACATTGCTCTTGTTGCTTGGTTTGCAACATGATTTTTTGTACTAATAAATGATCCGCACCTTAGATTTTCGTCATTTATGTGGTTTTCACATCGGATCGGCAGTTTAACTTATATAATTTTTGAGATCGTTTAAGAATAATGAGAATACGGCAGGCGAGAGGTTTTCACCCTGACGAAATCCAATATTACAGCAGAAAAAATCTGATTGAATATTATTGACAAATATACATGATTTGATATTACTATACATTGTTTCTAATAAGGTTCAAAGGGTGTTTCCACTCATTAGAAAATGTATTTCCCACAGGTAATTAAAATAACAGTCTGTAATGTTTTTGCACCAATTTTAACTTTGTATCGGTCAGTGTCAAACACAGGAAATGGTTATATAACTTGACTTTTTCCGGATTAAAAACATTGTTATGAAAACAAACACATTGAGACTGTTCTACAGTTTTATGAACAAATGGCATAATTAATGATTACTCGTTTAAAAATAATTACTTGCTATAATCCTCATGGAACTATTTATTTTAAAACATGACAAACACGTGATCTTTGATTACGCCGCAGCACGTGACAAACACGGGATGAAGTGTTAATTGGTATGGTAGAAAATATTGTCCCCTTGGAGGTCGATCAATCTGACCTTTTAACATATGAAGAGAACCTGTTCAAGCCGATGGTCATGTCGGGAATGTAGATAAAAAAACATAACATTTGTATTACTATATATATAAACAAAATAATTAAACAATGCAACCTTTTTGAGAAGTTTGTAAGAATTTGGCCACCTCGACATTGCCGGCTCCCATAATGAATGTAACGGGTTTCATCGCACCTCTATACTACCCTTAACTTTATTATCTTCATTTTCACCTCAGTAACAGATATAGAAGAAAATACAACATTGAAATCTCGAATAAGAAGATATACACATTGCAGTTGTCATTCTGAAAAAAAAAACTCGATCAGATTGCTTGCAAAGAATATTTATGTATTACTAAACACGTGTAAACCTAAACCAATTTAATTTGGTACATCTTATACATACATCTTATACTTACATCTTACACTTATATCTTACACATACATCTTACACTTACATCTTACTCTTACATCTTACACATACATCTTACACATACATCTTACACTTACATCTTACACTTACATCTTACACATACATCTTACACATACATCTTACACTTACATCTTACACTTACATCTTACTCTTACATCTTACACATACATCTTACACATACATCTTACACTTACATCTTACACATACATCTTACACATACATCTTACACTTACATCTTACACTTACATCTTACACTTACACATACATCTTACATCTTAAACTTACACTTACACTTACATCTTACACTTACACTTACATCTTACACTTACATCTTACATCTTACATCTTACACTTACACTTACATCTTACTTACATCTTTCACATACATCTTACACTTACATCTTACACTTACGTCTTACACTTACATCTTACACATACATCTTACTTACATCTTTCACATACATCTTACACTTACATCTTACACTTACACTTACATCTTACTTACATATTTCACATACATCTTACACTTACATCTTACACTTACATCTTACACTTACACTTACATCTTACAATTACACATACATCTTACACTTACATCTTACACTTACGTCTTACACTTACATCTTACACTTACACTTACACTTACACTAACATCTTACACATACACTTACATCTTACACTTACACTTACATCTTACACTTACATCTTACACTTACACTTACACTTACGTCTTACACTTACATTTTACATCTTACACTTACGTCTTACACTTACATCTTACACTTACACTTACATCTTACACTTACACATACATCTTACACTAACATCTTACACTTACGTCTTACACTTACACTTACATCTTACACTTACACTTACACATACATATTACACTTACATCTTACACTTACGTCTTACACTTACATCTTACACTTACACTTACATCTTACACTTACACATACATCTGACACTTACATCTTACACTTACACTTACATCTTACACTAACACATACATCTTACACTTACATCTTACACTTACGTCTTCCACTTACACTTACACTTACACTTACATCTTACACTTACACTTACACATACATCTTACACTTACAACTTACTCTTACGTCTTACACTTACTTCTTACACTTACACTTACATCTTACACTTACACTTACATCTTACACTTACACATACATCTTACGTCTTACACTTACATCTTACACTTACATCTTACTTACATCTTTCACATACATCTTACACTTACATCTTACACTTACATCTTACAATTACATCTTGCTTACATCTTTCACATACATCTTACACTTACATATTACACTTACATCTTACACTTACAATTACATCTTACACTTACATCTTACACTTACACTTACATCTTACACTTACGTCTGACACTCTCATCTTACACTTACATCTTACATCTTACACATACATCTTACACTTACATCTTACACTTACACTTACATCTTACGCTTACATTTTACACTTACACTTACATCTTACTTTCATCTTTCACATACATCTTACACTTACATCTTACACTTACGTCTTACACTTACATCTTACAATTACATCTTACTTACATCTTTCACATACATATTACACTTACATCTTACACTTACATCTTACACTTACACTTACATCTTACACTTACATCTTACACTTACACTTACATCTTACACTTACGTCTGACACTTACATCTTACACTTACATCTTACATCTTACACATACATCTGACACTTACATCTTACACTTACATCTTACACTTACACTTACATCTTACACTTACGTCTTACACTTACATCTTACACTTACATCTTACACTTACGTCTGACACTTACATCTTACACTGACATCTTACACTGACATCTTACATCTTACATCTTACACATACATCTTGCTTACATCTTACATCTTACACTTACATCTTACACATACATCTTGCTTACATCTTACATCTTACACTTACATCTTACACTTACACTTACATCTTACACTTACATCTTACACTTACATCTTACTTACACATACATCTTACACTTACATCTTACACTTACATCTGACACATACATCTTGCTTACATCTTACACTTACATCTGCATGGCAGCAACATGTTCAGCCTATAAGAATCTCAGTCAGAATGACCTTGACCCTTACTATACTCATATAAGGTCTGTGAGGTACAGCAACAATGAAGGTACGCGTTTCAATGGTTGAATAGTTCAGGTCTGTGAGGTACTGCAACAATAAAAGTGCTCGTCTCAATGATTGAATAGTTCAGGTATATGAGGTACTGCAAATAAGGTACTCGTCTCAATAATTAAATAGTTCAGGTCTGTGAGGTACTGCAACAATAAAGGTACTGACCTCAATGATTGAATAGTTCAGGTATGTGAGGTACTGCAACAATAAAGGTACTGGTCTCAATGCTTGAATAGTTCAGATCTATGAGGTGAGGTACTGCAACAATAAAGGTACTGGTCTCAATGATTGAATAGTTCAGGTCTATGAGGTACTGCAACAATAATGTCACTCGTCTCAATGATTGAATAGTTCAGGACTCTGAGGTACTGCAACAATAAAAGTACAATTTTGTCTCAATGATTGAATAGTTCGGGTCTGTTAGGTACTGCAGCAATAAGGGTACTCGTCCCAATTATTGAATAGTTCAGGTCTGTGAGGTGAGGTATTGCAACAATAAAGGTACGTGTCTCAATGATCGAATAGTTCAGACTGAGACTGTATTGTACCAAACTCACGACGGGCTACCAACCACAGGACTACATACATATGCATTTCTTCAACGCTAGACTACAAGTCTTCCCGTGTATCGCAGACACATTGAAACATATTGTAATAAATGATTTATTATTAATGCAATCAGGACGGATTTGTTGATGAATACATACTTGAATGGATGGTTTTCATATAAAAGTCTTCTTCATACGCATGCATCATGGACAGTAAATAAATGGGGTAAAAAGCTGTAACTCCCGCTGATTTTGATGATCGTCTAAAAGGGACACAAGACAATCTTAATTTTTTACGGCAATCTTGATTTTTTCTAAAAACTCACGGCGTTTAGTTAGTTTTTTACATAATGAGCATTTGTTCGGTCATTAGTATTAATTATAAGACTTGGTGAAAGCAAAATAGTTTTATTAACTGTTGATTATATGCACCAATAATACAGTTAAATCTTTGGTAGAATAAGACAAAAAGAAAGAAAACTCAACGTTTTATTTAATTGATTTGCAAGCAGGTTTAAAGTCATAATGATACTAGATAAATAAATCGTGACGCTAATAGCAATGCTTGATAAACACGTCAAGATTGCCATGTGTCCCTTTAAGTTATGCATGTAAGATATAGGGTGTGATATTAAACAGCCTGAAAATAAGGGTCTAAGTAACGACAGACCGCGATTGAATATGCGTAAACTGAATTATGAGTTGGTAACTACAGTGTCCGGTTGGGGCCAGATACAATGTCAAAGTGTCGTGGGCGACAATGCGACGATTGAAAGAATGTCGCATTGTCGTGGGCGACATTACGACAATACGACATAATGTTGCGTTGTCGTGCGCGACAATGCGACGCCCGACAATGCGACATCGCGATACGACATTGCGACATTGCGATACGACAATACGACATAATTGTCGCGATGTCGTATCGCAATGTCGCCATGTCGTATCGCATTCTCGAGTTGTCGTATCGCAATGTCGCACTGACGTATCGCGATGTCGCGTTGTCGGGCGTCGCATTGTCGTCCACGACAATGCGACATTGTATCTGGCCCCAACCGGACACCGTAGGTAACTCTTAATTCGAAGCTCCAGTTTTCGGATTTGGTCTGACTGGTTAAAGCCGTTTATATTGCGACTACAGAGAATATGTTAGTTATATATATACATCGTCTTCAGTAGTTTAGAAACAATGTACATATGTTGTAAAATTTAGCTGTTGTTGGCACGATAGCTGCTTTAAAACTGAAACGTATTGTTGTTGTTTGTTGTTTTTGTTTTTTTTTTGCATATTACAAGTTCATTATATTGCACCAGTACTATATTTAAAACTATGGTAAAATAAAGAAATTCTAAATTGTTAAGTTACCCTTTTTTATCAACGCATCAGTCTCATATCGTGTTGGTTAATACGTTATTTACTTCATTATGTTCAACATCATCATACTAATGCATGATATTAATTAATGTAAATTACAGCACATAATAAATCTATAGCATATTTCAAGCGTGTAATTTGTATACTTGTCATACATTTTAACTCATATAAGGTGCATTTACAACATACTCTTCGCATTGTATTGTATTGAATTGTACCCGCCTATATTATATTGGCGAAAAACATTGTAATATTGTGCCGAATAAAGAATTTTGAACTGAAATTGAATTATTCAATTATACGCAGACAGATTTAAAGTCAAAATGATGCATGATAATAAATCACGGTTCTTAGTTAGATTTTTAATTACTGAAACATACTCCAAGAGTGCCGTGCGTCCTTATACCTATACTAATACCGGGACTAAAATGAAGCATTGAATATTATTACGACTCAAGTACTGCATTATTCAAAGTCACTACAAGATCATATGCGGAAATATTATTATTAAAGACGTCACTTTTATAAATAAAAAAATAAAAAGTGTCGTGTTTCTTTCTTTTTGTTGTTGTTATGTTTTCAACGAGGAAGTATTCCTTATGCAATCAGATCTAATTGTTATCATTGTAGTATGTGTTTGAATGTTTGTTTCACAACCGAATGAAACTGAACCCTTCAATTGATGGAAACAATAACAAACAAAGTGCTTAACCAATTGGGGTGAATTACCTTTGACCTCGACAAAAAGAAAGCGGCGAAGTTTAATTATTGAAGTTTCCAAAAAAGACCTGTCAATCACGCTGACCTAATTTCAAAGTCACCAATCACCGTTCGTGCTGGACAACATTTCAATGTAACCAATCACCGTTCGCGCTGAACAACAATTTTACTTCAATAAATAGCGCTCGTTTTGAAAATGAGACTATTTTAGTTTCAAAAATCAGATACAAGTGTGACATATACAATTATTCACAATTCTGATTAAACTTTGTGTTTCTGTGAATTAGTGAATCTTTCTGGGAAAATGGAGTATTTACCGTTCCAAGATTACTTTGGACTTACTAATGTCGCCTGGAGAGCGGATGATCTACATTCGGATTTAGACAGGATTATGAGTCCCCCTAAGTGTAGAAATGGGGACGATGAGAAGTCCGGTGGTTTTGTGTTAGGTCTTGATGGATTTTCGTCGTTTGATCCTCTAGACATGATTAGATCAGATGCCCAAGAAGACTTCGCTAACAATGGTGTCTCCACTGATATGGACGAGATAGACATGTTCACGTCACAGTTGCGGGAACGTACCACGTCTGAGCAACTTGAATCGGAGGACAATTCAGTTCTTGCCGGGTATTTAGTGTCGAAACAACGCCGTCGGGATGGTAATGGAAAGAAACCTAAAAACGTAGTATGCGTGTTTTGCAAGAACAACGGTGAGGTGGCGTCAGTGTATCAGTCGCACGTGCTAAAGGACAGTGCCGGGCGGGTGTCATGCCCGATTCTACGGAGGTATACGTGTCCCCTGTGCGGGGTTTCCGGCGATGTAGCCCACACCATCCGATACTGTACCAAGAACAACGGTAACCCAAGTCTGAACATTCCCCCCCGGACGAACCATAAGCTGAATGATAAGTTTTAAAGTGCTTACACGTGCATGGACGTTTGCAGTGCTTACACGCGCGTGGAACTATTCTGAACGGTTGTGATTGTCGTTTGCTGAGCAGACATATTGGATAATTAACTCGTGCTAAATAACGATGTTCATGTGTGTTGAATCTGAATAATATTAATTTAACCCGCACCGATGAACGTTGTTTAAGTTATGTTTATTTATATTTCACTTATTTAAATGATAACACTATTTTAAATTGTTAAAATGCAATATGTAGACTGTCATCTGCTTTTAACCAGGTTTTGAAACGGTGACATATTAGTTTATGTTTATAAAACTGGCATCGAGTTTGTGATTTTTTCTTAATACTAGTATTTCAATTTCATAACGGATTTATTTAAAAGGTATAATTACTATTTAAATGCTGTTCAATTCAGTATGTATAAGACAATGATGAATTGCTTGAACAGTATTAACATGATTGAATTGTGCCTCTGAAACTGTTAATAGATATATTGTAAATAAAATAAATCTTAAGATATGATTAGATTAGCATGATCTAAGAAAGACCAATTAACTCACATATACTTATCTTGCTTAGTATTTATAACTGAAGGATTGTAACATAGCTAATATAATATATTTGTAGTTTGTAAATAAAATAACACTTGTTGTATATACGTTTGTGCTTAAACATGTTCTATAAAGTATTTTAAAAGAAACACAATGTGTCCAGTTTTATTATTTGACCTCTCTCTCTCTCTCCCTTTCTCTCTCTGTGCAGTTTTATTATTTGACCTCTCTATCTCTCTCTCTCTCTCTCTCGTTTATCTTTATGACGGCCGCTGTACACTAGACGACATTTATAAGTACTCCAGTTTCATTTTATGTCATAGCTTTTAAATCGACTTCACAATTTTGACAAATCGTATGGAACTCAAAAATATATTTTAACAGATTCATGAAATAAAATTGACAATAAATAGTCAATTTGATAATCGGATTACTTTAAACAACGTGAACATTTGGGCATATTATGATGAAATATACCTGTTTTGTTAGCATTTAAAATCAGGGTATTCATAATTGTCGTCTAGTGTAATACATTTTTAAAAAAATATGCGTAAATTTCAATAATTTCCAAAAAATAATCTTAAATAATTTGTTCATCCTCCGTAAGCCATCTTTTGATATAAAATATATCGATAATACGCAATACAAAAGAGAGTAATATATAGATATAATACGAAATGCAAACATGGATAGATAGTTACAATACGCAATGGAAAATATAGATAGATAGTTATAATACTCAATGCAAACTATAGATATATAGTTATAATACCCAATGCAAAATATAGATATATAGTTATAATACCCAATGAAAACTATAGATATCTAGTTATAATGCCCGATGCAAAACATAGATAGGTAGTTATAATACGCAATGCAAACTATATTAGATAGATAGATAGATAGATAGATAGATAGATAGATAGATAGATAGATAGATAGATAGATAGATAGATAGATAGATAGATAGATGCAAACTATATAGAGATAGTTGTAATACCCAATGCAACATATAGATATATAGTGGTAATACGCAATGTAAATAGATAGTTGCAATACGCAATGCAAAATATAGATAGATAGTTGTGATACGCAATGCAAAATATAGATAGATAGTTGTAATACCCAATGCCAGGTATAGATAGATAGTTATAATAACCGATGCAAAATATAAATATATAGTTATAATACGCAATACAAAATAAAATATAGATAGATAGTTATGATATGCAATGCAAAATATAGATATATAGTTATAATACGCAATGCAAAATGTAGATGGATAATTATAATACGCAATGCTAACTTTAGATAGATAGTTGTAATACCCAATGCAAAATATAGATAGATAGTTATAATACACAATACAAAATATAGATAGATAGTTATAATAACCGATGTAAATGTAGATAGATAGTTATAATACGCAATGCAAAATATAGATAGATAGTTATAATACGCAATGCCAGGTATAGATAGATAGTTATAATAACCGATGCAAAATATAAATATATAGTTATAATACGCAATACAAAATAAAATATAGATAGATAGTTATGATATGCAATGCAAAATATAGATATATAGTTATAATACGCAATGCAAAATGTAGATGGATAATTATAATACGCAATGCTAACTTTAGATAGATAGTTGTAATACCCAATGCAAAATATAGATAGATAGTTATAATACACAATACAAAATATAGATAGATAGTTATAATAACCGATGTAAATGTAGATAGATAGTTATAATACGCAATGCAAAATATAGATAGATAGTTATAATAACCGATGCAAAATATAGATAGATAGTTATAATACACAATACAAAATATAGATATATAGTTATAATAACCGATGTAAATGTAGATAGATAGTTATAATACGCAATGCAAAATATAGATAGATAGTTATAATAACCGATGCAAAATATAGATAGATAGTTATAATACACAATACAAAATATAGATATATAGTTATAATAACCGATGTAAATATAGATAGATAGTTATAATACGCAATGCAAAATATAGATAGATAGTTATAATAACCGATGCAAAATATAAATAGATAGTTATAATACTCAATGCAAACTATAGATATATAGTTATAATACCCAATGCAAAATATATATATATTGTTATAATACCCAATGCAAAATATAGATATATAGTTATAATACCCAATGAAAACTACAGATATATAGTTATAATTACAAACTGCGAACAATACACATATTTACTGCATTCTGATTGGTTAGTCATTCTTAAAAGTGTCCTGTTATTCCTCAATAACACGTCAAAATAAAATATTTCCAGTTGCGCAGGCGCAGACTAAAATGGAAGCCCAACATTTGATTTGAGCGGCGAAAGTGATCCGGGGTATGCTCGGGCTTCCAAACACTATATCAAGAAAAAAAATGGAACGGTTCCTGCTTTCGACCTTTCACCTGGCTACGCGCCTGATTTTCTTTCCTATTCACGGTGACGTAACGAACGTTACATGACGTCACTTTAAACCATAACGTCACAACAAATGTAAATAAACAGCGGATTTAAACAGATACTCAGTAAAGGTAAACATTTTATCTGATTATTACAATCGTAATGCTTGATTATGTGTACAGTATTTTAAAAAGCTGAATCAATAAGAACAACCGATATTTTAAACCTTTTTTCGCTGGTAAAATGGTGCACTCTTGCGAGTTTGGGGAGAAACTTTTGGGATAAAAAGAGCAAAGCCTATCAGGGAAAAGGTTTTCGGTCGGGGTTTGCAGTGCCTAAAAGCAGCTACGCCACTAGATTATTTTTTTTTATGAAACGTAAAGATCTAGGCCAAGATCTATATTGTACCGTTGGGCGGAGTAGTTTTCAAATTTGAAAATGTGTGATTTGGCTCATCGGTTCAACTGAAATTAATTTAATTCAGAGCTTACTGGGGCATGTGAAATAAAAATCACTGTCAGTAAAGATTATCATTGATATAAGTTTGTAATTATAAGGATTGTTTTTCATTTTTTGCGATGTTATCGAAGTATAACACGTCAATGATGGGTCACAAATTGTATAAAACCGCGTAGCGCAATCCTTAAATAATACCCAATGCAAAATATAGATATATAGTTATAATGCCCAATGAAAACTATAGATATATAGTTATAATACCCAATGCAAAATATAGATATATAGTTATAATACCCAATGCAAAATATAGATATATAGTTATAATACACAATGAAAACTATAAATATATAGTTATAATACCCAATGCAAAATATAGATATATAGTTATAATACCCAATGAAAACTACAGATATATAGTTATAATTACAAACTGCGAACAATACACATATTTACTGCATTCTGATTAGTTAGTCATTCTTAAAAGTGTCCTGTTATTCCTCAATAACACGTCAAAATAAAATAGTTCCAGTTGCGCAGGCGCAGACTAAAATGGAAGCCCAACATTTGATTTGAGCGGCGAAAGTGATCCGGGGTATGCTCGGGCTTCCAAACACTATATCAAGAAAAAAAATGGAACGGTTCCTGCTTTCGACCTTTCATCTGGCTACCCGCCTGATTTTCTTTCCTATTCACGGTGACGTAACGAACGTTACATGACGTCACTTTAAACCATAACGTCACAACAAATGTAAATAAACAGCGGATTTAAACAGATACTCAGTAAAGGTAAACATTTTATCTGATTATTACAATCGTAATGCTTGATTATGTGTACAGTATTTTAAAAAGCTGAATCAATAAGAACAACCGATATTTTAAACCTTTTTTCGCTGGTAAAATGGTGCACTCTTGCGAGTTTGGGGAGAAACTTTTGGGATAAAAAGAGCAAAGCCTATCAGGGAAAAGGTTTTCGGTCGGGGTTTGCAGTGCCTAAAAGCAGCTACGCCACTAGATTTTTTTTTTTTATGAAACGTAAAGATCTAGGCCAAGATCTATATTGTACCGTTGGGCGGAGTAGTTTTCAAATTTGAAAATGTGTGATTTGGCTCATCGGTTCAACTGAAATTAATTTAATTCAGAGCTTACTGGGGCATGTGAAATAAAAATCACTGTCAGTAAAGATTATCATTGATATAAGTTTGTAATTATAAGGATTGTTTTTCATTTTTTGCGATGTTATCGAAGTATAACACGTCAATGATGGGTCACAAATTGTATAAAACCGCGTAGCGCAATCCTTAAATAATACCCAATGCAAAATATAGATATATAGTTATAATGCCCAATGAAAACTATAGATATATAGTTATAATACCCAATGCAAAATATAGATATATAGTTATAATACCCAATGCAAAATATAGATATATAGTTATAATACACAATGAAAACTATAAATATATAGTTATAATACCCAATGAAATCTATAGATATAAAGTTATAATACCCAATGCAAAATATAGATATATAGTTATAATACCCAATGAAAACTATAGATATATAGTTATAATACCCAATGCAAAATATAGATATATAGTTACTATATATATTTACAATTTGCATTGCGCATTATCAACATAATTTATTGATCAAAATAGTAAGTTCATTAACAGACACATGCTGAAAGGGAACGTAGGCATACAGCCAAACAATCGTTTGTATTGAGAGGTCTGAAAAACTTGATCGATGGTGAAAGAATTATCAAAATCGGAGGATAAACAAAGAAGATATGATCATTTGATGGTTCTTTGAAACGGATATGGAAGCCGCCATTTGAGAACTATAACATCAAAGTGCTAAATTACCAGATATGGAATATTTATAAATATGTTAATTAAATGATTTATAGGAGAAAATCACAGAAAAGGTATAAACTATAAGTCTACTAAAGTGTTATAATGCATTATATGGCGAGTAAAGGATTTTGCATTCATTTGTTGATATTTACTAGTATGCCATATATGGTTATTTAGTATTATGACGTCAATTTCACAAAATGGCGGCTCCTAGAACAATCTTCAAATGGCTTTTTTTGTTTATTATCCGATTTTAATCATTCTTACACCTTTTTCCAAGGTTTTCGCTCTCAATAATTAATAATTAGGTTCTTTTCCTGGCAGACATGTCTGACGCGAACTTCATTCTTTGTTTCATCTCTCGCCGAGGTTGCTTTCCCAATATAACCTCTGTGATGTGTTAACGAGACGTAAAACGCTTTAAAGCAACTTGAGTAGAAAATATTAGTTAAATCAAAAAAATAATATTTTTTTATTTTTTTACATATTTCCAAATATCCTTAGCAACCTCTCAGCTACACTACTGAGCATCTAGTTTAAGATATAGAGGATATTTGTTTGTTTCGAGTGAATATATTCACGACAAACCAACACATATTCTATTTATTATATACTCCATTACTCTGTACTCTTTACTCACAAACTGGATGTGTATGCAGAAAAATATAATGCGCCAAAATAATGACGTCACTCAGTAACAGTTGCGTCATTTTGAGTGAAAATATATTTTATTATATACCTATCAGTGATTTATAAGGATTTCTTAGTGACATATTTTTAGTATCAGACTATATCATTTCTCTATATCGTCACTGATAAGTACTTTTTTACCATTTTTGTATTTAATGGTACTGTACAAAATGAGTATTTCTTTTATTCAGAAATGTCATCGAGTGATCAGAGCGCGATAGCTAGATTCAGCTGTGCATTTATTTTCATATGTAGATACTTTATGCAGATGAATGCACAATTATTTACTAAAAAATCTCAAAATTGCGGCTTCCATAGCCGTGTCAAAAAAACACCTTCAACTGATCATATCCTCTTTGTTTATCATACAATTTTGAGAATTATTTCACCCTTGACCTCTCAAAAATAACGATTGCTTGAATGTATGCCTACATTCCCTTTAAGTGTATATCATTGGTCAACTACATGTATGTTATTTAATGTACATGGAATTGCATCTTTCCAAAATAAGTCATAAAAACGTAGCGATATCTGAATGTCATTGCTTTTTGCGATTCACATTTTTTTTAGGTGAACTCTTGTTATTGACCGAGCCATCTTAAACAATCAAATGGAAGCCCCATATATATGCTCCTTGCTGTCATTTTTTCAACTTGAGTTTATTTAAACATATACAGTTATGTAGGAACATTCCAGATATTGGGGGGATCAGAAACAGTAACCGATTTTCAAGTACTTTCTGTTGTTTATTACAACGTTTTTATTAAAATCAACAACAATATAAAGATTTTTTTGTAATTATTTATTTCATTCTTAGGATACCAGATTTACATCAAATCTCTTCTTTTCAACTGCCATTTAAACAAAAGCTATTGAGCCGAAGCCATTTTTCTATTTTAGTAACAGCGACCTTGACCTTGATTCCAGTAGCCCCAAATGCATTACCAGCCTTCCTTTCCATATAAGCTACCTACCCAGCAAGTTTCGTCACAATACATCACTCCTAACAAAAGTTACTAAGCGGAAAACATTTTAGTGACAGTGAACTTGACCTTACGCCCCCCCCCCCCCCCCCAGGGGCCCCAAACGCATTCCCAGTCCTCCTTTCCATATCAGTTAAACATAGCCTCAAGTTGCATTGCAATACATCACTCCTAACGAAAGGTATTGAGCAGAAACCGTTTTTCTCTTTTTAGTAACAATGACCTTGACCTTGAACCCAGTGACCCCAATTGCAATTATAACATTCCTATCCACAGATGCTACATAGCAAGTTTCGTCGCAATACCTCACTTCAAACACAAGTTATTGAGCGGGAGCCATTGTTTCTATTTTTAGTAACAGCGACCTTGACCCCAGTTTCCCCAAATGCAACCGCAAACTTTCTTTCCATATATCATTTTTATGTATCATCATTCTCGTCCAGACCATCGGACCATCAGGACGTGTCCATCTACAGCTCATCAGGCGATGTTGATGGGTCCTGCGAGAGGATCAACGATCAAGATTTTCATAGTGGGTTATTTTGATATAATAGGATTATTACTAGAGTAACGTGTTCTGGAAGTTTGTATCGCCTCGAGTAGGTAAATGACATATCAAGGATCTCACGAGAGGCTCCCTTGTGAGATACTTGATCTGTCATTTACCTACGAGAGGCGATACAAACCTTCCAGAACACGCTACTCTAGTAATTATACCTCCTACATATGATTAAACATATTTATATTTCTGTTGCATATGCATATATATGCAATAAAGAAGGTTTCTAAATGTTTCAAGTCTTATGTTTTGATAAAGCGTAGAAGGAAAATGGGCGTATTTTAATATATTTATGGGTATAGCTACAGTTTACAAGTTAAAGTTCATTGGTGCGACATACTTGTTTTGTTTGTTTGAGATAACGTCGTCTGGACGTTCTCGTGCAAACTGGTGTAAATGCGAGCATTATTAGGAATTTCCCGGTTCTATTTTAAGTAGGATAGTGATAAGAAATCTATTTTTAGTAGCATACTGATACGGATTCAGAAAACCTCTAGAGTCTAAGAAAATGACGGTACTATGTATATAATTATTGATAGGTATATAATAAATATTTTAACCATTGCAGTTCAGACCATCGAATAGGCAGGACGTGTTGCGGCCGTCTGGAGCAAGGTGACCTCGCAAAAACTGCCGTTTTCTGGAATCTCCCCACGCTACGGGGAGTTAGAAATCTTATTGTTGTACATATGTACATATGTTTTTAACCAAAGGATATTTCTAACGTGGTCCTGAAGAGGGGCGATTGATAGACTTCTACTGAAAACAACCAACGTCGAGATACAACTTGTCAATGCAAGCTCCCGCAAGAGACCAGGGGAACTTACGGCAATCAATAAGAGTTTTTGATTATCCTCCCCCTATGGCACAGGGTGAGCTTTTCAGAAGAAGGTTATGGATGCAGAAGGGTCCGGGTGTAGAAGTCAGCATCCCTCTTCCAAAGTGGTTTAGTATAGATCTGCAGCAGTAGAGTTGAATAGCGAAGAATTCCAACGCAGATAGTCTGTGTGTGATTAGGTTTTTTCGAAGAAGATTACAGTCGCTGTTAAAGATTATGGCCAATAATATTGCCTGCAGAATTGTGTATAGGTAGCAGTCGTCTTAGCCAATCAGGAACCAGGAGATTAGAAGCGCCAAACGTGTCCCAAGTATGTCAATCCGGCTGCACGTGGTGCCGTGTTTCTGTTGACGATGGCTCCTAAGCTATCCACGCCGTCGTATCGATGGTAATTGTTGAACCCTCTGGTTGCCCTACATCATACGACAAGAGTAGATCTTAGGGTTAATCCAACGTCGGTTGTCCAGGGTGAGCCGTTGGGGTCCACCGTAGTCTGCCTCTTGTCATGTGCGGGGACTCGCAGTGACAAGGTGTATCTCGCTGGTCCAACGTCGAAGTATTTCAGTAGAAGTCTAAACGTCCCTCTTTAGGTGATTTTTTATTCCAGGTTTATTGCTTTTCAAATTATTCAAGTTTTAGTGACCCAGGGTATTGGTCGAAATTCAGGCCGAGTACCTTTAATATTTTGAAAATCTACAGTAGTGATAAGGATTTTGCATTTTCCTGGTCACTTGTGCTCAGCCATGTCTGAAACTTTCAAATATACATGAAAGGGCATCTCTACATCTGAATATAGCATAAAAATTATCTTTAAGAAATGATTATTGAGAAAAATGCTGAAAATAATAAACTCAAACTAAGGGTTACCCGTCAAAATCTCTCGCTTTAATTTTGACATTTTTTCAAAGTAGTCTGTCTTCATTGATATGTGTGTTTGTTTAACAAGCCAATAGCTGTAAAATAAAGCTAAAATTATGCTTATACCTGTATTGGTTTTGAAAATATAGTAAATTTTTAGTTAAACATGGTATCAAGAAAATTTTCCGCTAATTCCTGCACTATGAAGTTAACTTGAAATAACTATACATACACAGACTGGATTTCTGAATAACCGTGTTAACTGTTTCCTAACATGTCTGAAACGTTCACAGATACACAAACAATGCTTAGAGGTGAAGGATGTAAGATACCCGTTCTGCAGCTCTAAAGCGCAAGGGCTTAGAGATGCATGATGGAAATTTCCATTCTGAAGCTCCAAATTGCAAGGCATTAGAGATGAATGATGAAAGATACCTGTTCTGCAGCTCTAAAGCGCAATGCCTTAGCATTAAAGGATGAAAGATACCCGTTCTGCAGCACTAAAGCGCAATACCTTAGAGGTTACGGATGAAAATGCCATTCTGCAGCTCTAAAGCGCAATGCCTTAAGAATAACGAATAAAAGATACCCATTCTGCCGCTCTTTCTTAACGTCTCACACCACAATTAATTTTCCATAGGGTCCCATTGTAATGATTTTGTTCGTGGCATAGAGATAAAAAAAAAGATTTTGCAACATGTATTTACGCTTAATTTCTTCATTGATCCAATATCTGCATGTTATTAACTTTTAACAAATATTTACCAGATTGAACTTATTTTAATTTCATGTTTGCGTGACACCTATAAAAACTTAGACAAAAATACAACCCAGTGGAGATTAGACCCATGATGTGTAACATGAGGCAGATTTAACTAGAAATCTTATATCAACATGCATTTTTCTGTGATCTCTTCCTAAAATGCTGTAGATTTAGAACCTGGTAAAGATAAATCAATGTATCCTGTAAAATGTAGAAAAGCGAACTTGTTTGTTTTTTTATCTACCTCCTTCATCTGTAGGGCACGAGTATACAAGGGAGATAATAGTGGTGTGAGTCCTTTATAATGACAACCCTGTTCCGTTGCGTTCCTCAAAATACCAAAACCAATATGGGAACAGGGTTGTCATTATAGTTAGATACAAATTAGTTGTCGCATAATTTGAGCGGAATGCTTTGAAACTCGAATGCTGATAAAAACAAACAATCTATAGTATAAATATCAAATATAGTGATAGAAAGTACCATTTGTTTTTTATTACGTTATGCCCCGTATGGAGCCTCAATGTTGGTTCCGTTCCGTTCCGCAAAGTACCATATATAACATAGAATATCTATAACGCATGTTTGAACACTTTATAATTCATCCTCTTTAGAGCTGATATATATCTGTATAGTTATCATATACTTTGTATATCAAACGTGATTTAAATATGTATTTTGAAATTGTTGTATATTTGTTATGATGATGTACTTAACGTACAAGTCAATAAAAAGTAGGTTCTGTTCTGTTCTATAACTATTACTGCCTAAGATTACCATAGGTATAAATATCACTTTTAATAATGTTAAATGCATATAATTGCAAATAAGTTTAGTGATTATGAAGCACTTTATTTCAAAATCGGTAGGCCATAGGCCCATGTGATCATACAATATAAACATTTACATTTTAACTTCATAGACAAATATATAAAAATATCTTCATATTAACAACATACATACATATTATTTCATTCTAAGCAACTTATAAATATAACTCATAAACAACACATATAAATCTTACTTAATCATAACAACATATATACATATTAGTTCATCACAACAAAGTATACACAAATGCTTTATTAGAAACAGATATAACTTCATAATCAACGTAAGAAAAGTATATAACTATTACTTCATAAGCAAACGGATATAACTATCAATTCATAAACAAACATATATAACTATTAATTCAGAAACAAACATATATAACCATTACTTCATAAACAAGCAGATATAGCTATTACTTCATAAGCAAACGGATATAAATATTACTTAATAAACAAACAGATATAACTATTACTTAATAAACAAACAGATATGACCATTACTTCATAAATAAACAGATATAAACATTACTTCATAAACTAACGGATATAACTACTACTTCATAAACAAACAGATATAACTATTACTTCATAAACAAACAGATATTATTATTACTTCATAAACAAACGGATATAACTATTACTTCATAAACAAACATATCTAACTATTAATTCACAAACAAACAGATATAACTAATACTTCACAAACAAACGTATATAACTGTTACTTCATAAACAAACATATATAACTATTAATTCATAAGCAAACAGATATAACTACTACTTCATAAACAAACAGATATAACTAGTACTTCATAAACAAACGGATATAACTAGTACTTCATAAACAAACAAATATAACTATTAATTCATAAAGAAACAGATATGACTATTACTTCATACACAAACAGATATAACTAATACTTCATAAACAAACAGATATAACTATTACTTCATAAACAAACAGATATAACTAATACTTCATAAACAAACAGATATAATTATTACTTCACAAACAAACAGATATAACTATTACTTCACAAACAAACAGATATAGCTATTATTTCATAAACAAACGGATATAAAATAACAATTTACCACAATTCATTGCAACTAATGAGTATTTCTGTTTTTTACTTTTCTCTGTATTTTTTAAATATAGTAATTAAAAGAAATATACTAGCATTAACAAATACTGTCTAAGAATGTTCAAAGGGTGCTTCCACTTATTAGCAAATGTATTCCACAAAGTAATTAAAATAACCATCTTTAATGTTTTTGCAACAATTTTCACTTTGTATCGGCCAGTGTCAAACACAGGAAATGGTTATATAACTTGACTTTTTCCGGATTAAAAGCATTGTTATGAAAACAAACACATTGAGAGTGTTCTACAATTTTATGAACAAATGGCATAATTAATGATTACTCGTTTAAAAATAATTACTTGCAATAATCCTCATGAAACTATTTACGTTAATCCGTGACAAACACGTGATCTATGATTACGCCGCAGCACGTGACAAACACGTGATGAAGTGTTAATTGGTATGGTAGAAAATATTGTACCCGTGGAGGTCGATCAATCTGACCTTTTAAAATATGAAAGAAAACCTGTTCTAGCCGATGGTCATGTCGGGAACCTCTTACATATACTCCTTGACCATGTATATATAGATAGAGAAAAAACATAACATTTGTATTACAATTTTTTTTGCAGGCTTATTATAAGAAAAATTAATTAATGCAACGATGTGAGAAGTTTGTAAGAATTTGGCCTCCTGGACATTGCCGGCTCCCATAATGAATGTCACCGAGTTGCATCGCACCTCTATACTCCCCACAAATTCATTATCTTCATTTTCACCTCGGTATCAGATGTAGAAGAAAACACTACCGTTTTCATTCTTAAAAAAGTGTCTCCGTGGCCTAATGGCTAACGACGTTGCGTTGTAAACCTTCGCCTCTCACCGCTACGGGTTCGAATCCCACTGGGATATATATGTACTATCTCTAGATAAATGAGTATTTACATTTAATATATATATAGTAGTATAATACTTAGCCTATTATAGTATGTAAAACAATTACTTAAAATATGTAAAAGACTTATAAGGTACAAACTTAAAATATCTGGTAAAAAAATTAATCTGCATAGCCTTATTAACCGTGACTGCACAAAAACATATGTATTTAAATGTTAAAATTGTATATACTTATCTCTCTCTATATGCATATTCATCCACGCATATATTCACACATATATAAGTATTGAAATTAAAAGAGCATATATGTGTATTTAATGTATTTATATATATAATGAGTAAACTGTGATTCAGTTAAAATATTATTCGTTCATCAAGCTAAAACTCGCCTTTTATACATTTTAAGAAGTAGGTTTGCTAACTTGTACTGTAAAGAATCACAGTTCACCAGAAAAAATAAATTTTCTATAGACGAACAATTTAAAAATCTATTATCTAACTGGCTCGCAGTATTAAAAAGATCATATCTCAAATCTGAGTAAAAATCACAGTTGACTAAAAAATAAGTTTCATCCTCTGTAGTTGACTTGGTACAAAATTTATAAAGTCGTTCACTAGCAGGTGTTTTCGGTCGAGCATAACTCCCTGTTTCTATTGCTAAGGGCAGATTGCAACTTCTAAATTTAGCAAGAATGCGTCGATGGCCCCTATTTAGATTACATTTCACATAATATTCAGTTTTAAGTTCTGTCTTATACTTTCTATGCGTTCTTAATATATTACCATTTTGACAGTTTTTTCCATCACTCATTAGTTTTCCAAACCATACATTTTTATCTTCTTGGTTCAGGTATTCACGTATCTTACGTCGATTATTACGGATAGCGGGAGGTGTACAGTACTGGTTCTACTATATAACCTTACATGTGTTGGAAATGACGTTAAACACCATACAAACAAAATCATTCTTAAAAAGTGACAGCGTTACTCTAAAATGTGTTATACACGACCAGATTGCTTGCAAAGAATATTTAATTAGTACTAAACACGTGAAAACAAACCTAAACTAATTTAATTTGGTACATCTTACACTTACATCTTACACTTACATCTTACGCTTACATTTTACACTACATCTTGCACTTACATCTTACACATACATCTTACACTTACATATGACACCTACATCTTACACTTACATCTTACACCTACATCTTACACTTACATCTTACACTACATCTTAAACATACATCTGACACTTACATCTTACACTTACATCTGACACTTACATCTTACACTTACATCTGACACTTACGTCTTACACATACCTCTTACACTTACATCTTACACTTACATCTGACACATACATATTACACTTACATCTGACACTTACATCTTACACGTACATCTAACACATACACTTCTCAAAACTGCTAACTACATCGCTACGTTTTGGGTTATATATATCGATGGGTTGAATGTTTTTCAATAAAATAAAAAGGAAATACCAATTCAATCATTTTTACATCATTTCATTTTATTTTTTTCATGGGCAATGCTAGAACTAAACCACAATAAGCAATTACAAACGACCCATGTAAACACTAAAGTCACACTTTTCATTTCTTGTTCATAAAAGTGTGACTTTAGTGTTTACATGGGTCGTTTGTAATTGCTTGTACATCTTACACATACATCTTACACATACATCTTACACTTACATCTTACACTTACATCTTACACATACATCTTACACTTACATCTGACACTTACATCTTACACTTACATCTTACACTTACATCTTACACTTACATCTTACACTTACATCTTACACTTACATCTTACACTTACATCTTACACTTACACCTTACACTTACATCTTACACATACATCTTACACATACATCTTACACTTACATCTTACACTTACATCTGACACTTACATCTTACACTTACATCTGACACTTACATCTTACACTTACATCTGACACGTACATCTTACACTTACATCTTACACTTACATCTTACACTTACATCTTACACTTACATCTGACACTTACATCTTACACTTACATCTTACACTTACATCTTACACTACATCTCACACTTACATCTGTCACTTACATCTGTCACTAATATCTTACACTACATCTTACACTTACATCTTACACTTACATCTTACACTTACATCTTACACATACATCTTACACTTACATCTGTCACTAATATCTTACACTACATCTTACACTTACATCTTACACTTACATCTTACACTTACATCTTACACTTACATCTGACACTTACATCTTACACTTACTTCTTACACTTACATCTTACACTTACATCTTACACTTACATCTTACACTTACATCTGACACTTACATCTTACACTTACATCTTACACTTACATCTTACACTTACAACTGTCATTAATATCTTACACTTACATCTTACACTTACATCTTACACTTACATCTTACACTTACATCTTACACTTACATCTGACACTTACATCTTACACTTACACATACATCTTACACTTACATCTTACACATACATCTTACACTTACATCTTACACTTACACATATACCTTACACTTACATCTGACACTTACATCTTACACTCCATCTTACACTTACATCCGACACTTACATCTTACACTACATCTTACACTTACACCTTACACTTACATCTTACACTTACATCTTACACTTACATCTGACACTTACATCTTACACTTACATCTTACACTACATCTCACACTTACATCTTACACTTACATCTGTCACTAATATCTTACACTACATCTTACACTTACATCTTACACTTACATCTTACACTTACATCTTACACTTAAATCTTACACATACATCTTACACTTACATCTTACACTTACATCTGTCACTAATATCTTACACTACATCTTACACTTACATCTTACACTTACATCTTACACTTACATCTGACACTTACATCTTACACTTACATCTGACACTTACACTTACATCTTACACTACATCTCACACTTACATCTTACACTTACAACTGTCACTAATATCTTACACTACATCTTACACTTACATCTTACACTTACATCTTACACTTACATCTTACACTTACACCTTACACATACATCTTACACATACATCTTACACTTACATCTTACATCTTACACTTACATCTTACACATACATCTTACACTTACATCTGACACTTACATCTTACACTTACATCTTACACTTACATCTTACACTTACATCTTACACTTACATCTTACACTTACATCTTACACTTACATCTTACACTTACACCTTACACTTACATCTTACACATACATCTTACACATACATCTTACACATACATCTTACACTTACATCTTACACTTACATCTGACACTTACATATTACACTTACATCTGACACTTACATCTTACACTTACATCTGACACGTACATCTTACACTTACATCTTACACTTACATCTTACACTTACATCTGACACTTACATCTTACACTTACATCTTACACTTACATCTTACACTACATCTCACACTTACATCTGTCACTTACATCTGTCACTAATATCTTACACTACATCTTACACTTACATCTTACACTTACATCTTACACTTACATCTTACACATACATCTTAAACTTACATCTGTCACTAATATCTTACACTACATCTTACACTTACATCTTACACTTACATCTTACACTTACATCTTACACTTACATCTGACACTTACATCTTACACTTACTTCTTACACTTACATCTTACACTTACATCTTACACTTACATCTTACACTTACATCTGACACTTACATCTTACACTTACATCTTACACTTACATCTTACACTTACAACTGTCATTAATATCTTACACTTACATCTTACACTTACATCTTACACTTACATCTTACACTTACATCTTACACTTACATCTGACACTTACATCTTACACTTACACATACATCTTACACTTACATCTTACACATACATCTTACACTTACATCTTACACTTACACATATACCTTACACTTACATCTGACACTTACATCTTACACTCCATCTTACACTTACATCCGACACTTACATCTTACACTACATCTTACACTTACACCTTACACTTACATCTTACACATACATCTTACACATACATCTTACATCTTACACTTACATCTGACACTTACATCTTACACTTACATCTGACACTTACATCTGACACTTACATCTTACACTTACATCTGACACTTACATCTTACACTTACATCTTACACTACATCTCACACTTACATCTTACACTTACATCTGTCACTAATATCTTACACTACATCTTACACTTACATCTTACACTTACATCTTACACATACATCTTACACTTACATCTTACACTTACATCTGTCACTAATATCTTACACTACATCTTACACTTACATCTTACACTTACATCTTACACTTACATCTGACACTTACATCTTACACTTACATCTTACACTTACATCTGACACTTACATCTTACACTTACATCTTACACTACATCTCACACTTACATCTTACACTTACATCTGTCACTAATATCTTACACTACATCTTACACTTACATCTTACACTTACATCTTACACTTACATCTTACACTTAAATCTTACACATACATCTTACACTTACATCTTACACTTACATCTGTCACTAATATCTTACACTACATCTTACACTTACATCTTACACTTACATCTTACACTTACATCTGACACTTACATCTTACACTTACATCTTACACTTACACTTACATCTTACACTACATCTCACACTTACATCTTACACTTACATCTGTCACTAATATCTTACACTACATCTTACACTTACATCTTACACTTACATCTTACACTTACATCTTACACTTAAATCTTACACATACATCTTACACTAACATCTTACACTTACATCTGTCACTAATATCTTACACTACATCTTACACTTACATCTTACACTTACATCTTACACTTACATCTGACACTTACATCTTACACTTACATCTTACACTTACATCTGACACTTACATCTTACACTTACATCTTACACTTACACATATACCTTACACTTACATCTGACACTTGCATCTGACACTTGCATCTGACACTTACATCTGACACTTACATCTTACACTTACATCTGACATTTACATCTTACACTTACACATACATCTTACACTTACATCTTACACATACATCTTACTCATACATCTTACACTTACATCTTACACTTACACATATACCTTACACTTACATCTGACACTTGCATCTGACACTTGCATCTGACACTTACATCTGACACTTACATCTTACACATACATCTTACACTTACATCTTACACTTACACTTACATCTGACACTTACATCTTACACTACATCTTACACTTACATCTGACACTTACATCTTACACTTACACTTACATCTGACACTTACATCTTACACTACATCTGACACTTACATCTGACACTTACATCTTACACTTACACTTACATCTTACACTTACATCTGTCATTAATATCTTACACTTACATCTTACACTTACATCTTACACTTACATCTTACACTTACATCTTACACTTACATCTTACACTTACATCTTACATCTTACACTTAAATCTTACACATACATCTTACACTTACATCTTACACTTACACATATACCTTACACTTACATCTGACACTTACATCTTACACTTACATCTAACACTTACATCTTACACTACATCTTACACTTACACCTTACACTTACATCTGACACTTACATCTTACACTTACATCTTACACTACATCTTACTCTTACATCTGACACTTACATCTGACACTTGCATCTGACAATTACATCTGACACTTACATCTTACACATACATCTTACACTTACATCTTACACTTACATCTTACACTTACACTTACATCTGACACTTACATCTTACACTACATCTTACACTTACATCTGACACTTACATCTTACACTTACATCTTACACTAACACTTACATCTAACACTTACATCTTACACTACATCTTACACTTACATCTGACACTTACATCTTACACTTACACTTACATCTTACACTTACATCTGACACTTGCATCTTACACTTGCATCTGACACTTACATCTGACACTTACACTACATCTTACACTTACATCTTACACTTACATCTGACACTTACATCTGACACATACATCTTACACTTACATCTTACACTTACATCTTACACTTACATCTGACACTTACATCTTACACTTACATCTTACACTTACATCTTACACTTACAACTGTCATTAATATCTTACACTTACATCTTACACTTACATCTTACACTTACATCTTACACTTACATCTGACACTTACATCTTACACTTACACATACATCTTACACTTACATCTTACACATACATCTTACACTTACATCTTACACTTACACATATACCTTACACTTACATCTGACACTTACATCCTACACTACATCTTACACTTACATCCGACACTTACATCTTACACTACATCTTACACTTACACCTTACACTTACATCTTACACACACATCTTACACATACATCTTACATCTTACACTTACATCTGACACTTACATCTTACACTTACATCTGACACTTACATCTGACACTTACATCTTACACTTACATCTGACACTTACATCTTACACTTACATCTTACACTACATCTCACACTTACATCTTACACTTACATCTGTCACTAATATCTTACACTACATCTTACAATTACATCTTACACTTACATCTTACACATACATCTTACACTTACATCTTACACTTACATCTGTCACTAATATCTTACACTACATCTTACACTTACATCTTACACTTACATCTTACACTTACATCTGACACTTACATCTTACACTTACATCTTACACTTACATCTTACACTTACATCTTACACTTACATCTGACACTTACATCTTACACTTACATCTTACACTACATCTCACACTTACATCTTACACTTACATCTGTCACTAATATCTTACACTACATCTTACACTTACATTTTACACTTACATCTTACACTTACATCTTACACTTAAATCTTACACATACATCTTACACTTACATCTTACACTTACATCTGTCACTAATATCTTACACTACATCTTACATTTACATCTTACACTTACATCTTACACTTTCATCTGACACTTACATCTGACACTTACATCTTACACTTACATCTTACACTTACACTACATCTCACACTTACATCTTACACTTACATCTGTCACTAATATCTTACACTACATCTTACACTTACATCTTACACTTACATCTTACACTTAAATCTTACACATACATCTTACACTTACATCTTACACTTACATCTGTCACTAATATCTTACACTACATCTTACACTTACATCTTACACTTACATCTGACACTTACATCTTACACTTACATCTTACACTTACATCTGACACTTACATCTTACACTTACATCTTACACTTACATCTTACACTACATCTTACACTTACATCTTACACTTACAACTGTCATTAATATCTTACACTTACATCTTACACTTACATCTTACACTTACATCTTACACTTACATCTTACACTTACATCTGACACTTACATCTTACACTTACACATACATCTTACACTTACATCTTACACATACATCTTACTCATACATCTTACACTTACATCTTACACTTACACATATACCTTACACTTACATCTTACACTTACATCTTACACTACATCTTACACTTACATCTGACACTTACATCTTACACTACATCTTACACTTACACCTTACACTTACATCTGACACTTACATCTTACACTTATATCTTACACTGCATCTTACTCTTACATCTGACACTTACATCTGACACTTGCATCTGACACTTACATCTGACACTTACATCTTACACATACATCTTACACTTACATCTTACACTTACACTTACATCTGACACTTACATCTTACACTACATCTTACACTTACATCTGACACTTACATCTTACACTTACACTTACATCTGACACTTACATCTTACACTACATCTTACACTTACATCTGACACTTACATCTTACACTTAAACTTACATCTTACACTTACATCTGACACTTGCATCTGATACTTGCATCTTACACTTACATCTGACACTTACATCTGACACTTACATCTTACACATACATCTTACACTTACATCTTACACTTACATCTGTCATTAATATCTTACACTACATCTTACACTTACATCTTACACTTACATCTTACACTTACATCTGTCATTAATATCTTACACTTACATCTTACACTTACATCTTACACTTACATCTTACACTTACATCTTACACTTACATCTTACACTTACACATACATCTTACACTTAAATCTTACACATACATCTTACACTTACATCTTACACTTACACATATACCTTACACTTACATCTGACACTTACATCTTACACTTACATCTAACACTTACATCTTACACTACATCTTACACTTACACCTTACACTTACATCTGACACTTACATCTTACACTTACATCTTACACTACATCTTACTCTTACATCTGACACTTACATCTGACACTTGCATCTGACACTTACATCTTACACATACATCTTACACTTACATCTTACACTTACATCTTACTTACACTTACATCTGACACTTACATCTTACACTACATCTTACACTTACAGCTGACACTTACATCTTACACTTACATATTACACTTACACTTACATCTGACACTTACATCTTACACTACATCTTACACTTACATCTGACACTTACATCTTACACTTACACTTACATCTTACACTTACATCTGACACTTGCATCTTACACTTGCATCTGACACTTACATCTGACACTTACACTACATCTTACACTTACATCTTACACTTACATCTGACACTTACATCTGACACATACATCTTACACTTACATCTTACACTTACATCTTACACTTACATCTGTCATTAATATCTTACACTTACATCTTACACTTACATCTTACACTTACATCTTACACTTACACATATACCTTACACTTACATCTGACACTTACATCTTACACTACATCTTACACTTACATCTGACACTTACATCTTACACTACATCTTACACTTACACCTTACACTTACATCTGACACTTACATCTTACACTTACATCTTACTCTTACATCTGACACTTACATCTGACACTTGCATCTGACACTTGCATCTTACACTTACATCTGACACTTACATCTGACACTTACATCTTACACATACATCTTACACTTACATCTTACACTTACACTTACATCTTACACTACATCTTACACTTACATCTGACACTTACATCTTACACTTACATCTTACACTTACACTTACATCTGACACTTACATCTTACACTACATCTTACACTTACATCTGACACTTACATCTTACACTTACACTTACATCTGACACTTGCATCTGACACTTGCATCTTACACTTACATCTTACACTTACATCTTACACTTACATCTTACACTTACACTTACATCTTACACTACATCTTACACTTACGTCTTACACTTACATCTTACACTTACACTTACATCTTACACTTACACTTACGTCTTACACTTACATCTTACACTTACATCTTACACTTACATCTGACACTTACATCTTACACTTACATCTGACACTTACGTCTTACACTTACATCTTACACTTACATCTTACACTTACATCTGCATGACAGCAACATGTTCAACCTATAAGAATCTCAGTCATAATGACCTTGACCAGTTGTTCATACTCAGTTTTATTCTCTCACAACAGCAGCCATACGGCTTTCAAACTTTATACACACTAACATCTACACTTTCTTATGTGCCTGATCCGCGCCATGGACACATTATAACAATAATAAATGCAATGTTGTCTTCAATCTAGACCCGTTGTAAATGAAAAAATCTGCCAAAAGATCTACAGAACAATGGGATCATGTAACTTCTAAGACAAAAAAAACGCGTTGTCTCATGAATCACTGCACTGTTTAAAACACTGTATTATAACAATTATCCTTTACTTTTGTAAAAGAAGGAAGTTCACTAAGAAATGCTTAGATCTCTGAAAAACTGATAGATTAACAAATGTGACACGAACAAAAACTTGAACACTTAATTTCTTTAAAATGAATAAAGAAGAATTATTTCCTGGCGGTCAATATGCCGCCATAGCTGAACTCTTACTGTACTCATATTTGGTCAGTGAGGTACTGCAACAATAAAGGTACTCGTCTCATGATTGAATAATGCAGGTCTGTGAGGTACTCAAAAATAAAGATACTAGTCTCAATGATTAAATTGTTCAGGTCTGTGAGGTACTGCCACAATAAAGGTACTGACCTCAATCATTGAATAGTTCAGGTCTGTGAGGTACTGAAACACTAAAGGTACTCGTCTCATTTATTGAATGGTTCAGGTCTGTGAGGTACTGCAACAATAAAGGTACCGGTCTCAATCATTGAATAGTTCAGGTCTGTGAGGTACTGAAACACTAAAGGTACTAGTCTCAATGATTAAATAGTTCAGGTCTATGAGGTACTGCAACAATAAAGGTGCTCGTCACAATGATTGAATAGTTCAGGTATATGAGATACTGCAACAATAAAGGTACTGGTCTCAATGATTAAATAGTTCAGGTCTATGAGGTACTGCAACAATAAAGGTGCTCGTCACAATGATTGAATAGTTCAGGTATATGAGATACTGCAACAATAAAGGTACTGGTCTCAATGATTGAACAGTCCAGGTATGTGAGGTACTGCAGCAATAAAGGTACTGGTCTAAATCATTGAATAGTTTAGGTCTGTGAGGTACTGAAACACTAAAGGTACTCGTCTCAATGATAATAGTTCAGGTCTGTGAGGTACTGCAACAATAAAGGTACTAGTCTCAATGATTGAATAGTTCAGGTCTCTGATGTACTGCAACAATAAGGGTACTCGTCTCAATGATTGAATATTTCAGGTATAAAAGTACTGCAACAATAATGGAACTGGTCTCACTCATTGAATATTTCAGGTATGTGAGTTACTGCAACGATAAGGGTACTCGTCTCAATAAATGAATAGTTCAGTTATGTGAGTTACTGCAACAATAAAGGTACTATGCTCAATGATTGAATAGTTCAGGTCTGTGAGGCACTGCAATAATAAAGGTACTCATCTCAATGATTGAATAGATCAGGTCTCTGAGGTACTGCAACAATAATGGTACTCATTTCAATGATTGAATAGTTCAGGTCTGTGAGGCACTGCAACAATAATGGTACTCATTTCAATGATTGAATAGTTCAGGTCTGTGAGGTACTGCAACAATAATGGTACTCATCTCAATCATTGAATAGTTCAGGTCTCTGAGGTACTGCAACAATAAGGGTACTCGTCTCAATGATTGAATAGTTCAGGTCTGTGAGGTACTGCAACAATAATGGTACTCATTTCAATGATTGAATAGTTCAGGTATGTAAGTACTGCAACAATAAAGCTGCTCATCTCAATGATTGAATAGTTCAGGTCTGTGAGGTACTGCAACAATAAAGATACTCTTCTCAATAAATGAATAGTTCAGTTATGTGAGTTACTGCAACAATAAAGGTACTAGTCTCAATGATTGAATATTTCAGGTATGTGAGGTACTGCAACAATAAGGGTACTGGTCTCAATGATTGAATAGTTCAGGTATAAAAGTACTGCAACAATAATGGAACTGGTCTCACTCATTGAATATTTCAGGTATGTGAGTTACTGCAACGATAAGGGTACTCGTCTCAATAAATGAATAGTTCAGTTATGTGAGTTACTGCAACAATAAAGGTACTATGCTCAATGATTGAATAGTTCAGGTCTGTGAGGCACTGCAATAATAAAGGTACTCATCTCAATGATTGAATAGTTCAGGTCTCTGATGTACTGCAACAATAAGGGTACTCGTCTCAATGATTGAATAGTTCAGGTCTGTGAGGTACTGCAACAATAATGGTACTCATTTCAATGATTGAATAGTTCAGGTATGTAAGTACTGCAACAATAAAGCTGCTCATCTCAATGATTGAATAGTTCAGGTCTGTGAGGTACTGCAACAATAAAGATACTCTTCTCAATAAATGAATAGTTCAGTTATGTGAGTTACTGCAACAATAAAGGTACTAGTCTCAATGATTGAATATTTCAGGTATGTGAGGTACTGCAACAATAAGGGTACTGGTCTCAATCATTGAATAGTTCAGGTATGTGAGGTACTGCAACAATAAAGCTACTCGTCTCAATGATTGAATAGTTCAGGTCTGTGAGATACTGCAACAACAAAGATACTCTTCTCAATAAACGAATAGTTCAGTTATGTGAGTTACTGCAACAATAAAGGTACTAGTTTCAATGATTGAATAGTTCAGGTATGTGAGGTACTGCAAAAATAAGGGTACTGGTCTCAATCATTGAATATTTCAGGTATGTGAGGTACTGCAACAATAAAGGTACTGGTCGCAATGATTGAATAGTTCAGGTCTGCGAGGTACTGCAACAATAATGGTACTGGTCGCAATGATTAAATATTTCAGGTCTGTGAGGTACTGCAACAATAAAGTTACTCATCTCAATGATTGAATAGTTCAGGTCTCTGATGTACTGCAACAATAAAGGTACTCTTCTCAAAGATTGAATAGTTCAGGTATGTGAGGTACTGCAACAATAAAGGTACTCATCTCAATCATTGAATAGTTCAGGTATGTGAGGTACTGCAACAATAAAGGTACTCATCTCAATGATTGAATATTTCAGGTCTGTGAGGTACTGCAACAATTAAGGTACTTTTCTCAATAAATGAATAGTTCAGTTATGTGAGTTACTGCAACAATAAAGGTACTGGTCTCAATGATTGAATAGTTCAGGTATGTGAGGAAGAGCAACATTAAAGGTACTGGTCACAGGTCACAGGTATGTGAGGTACTGCAACAATAAAGGTACGCGTCTCAATGATTGAATAGTTCAGACTATGACTATATTGTACCAAACTCACGACGGGCTACCAACCGCAGGACTACATACATATCCATTTCCTCAACGCTAGAATTCAAGTCTTCCCGTGTATCGCAGATATATTGAAACATATTGTAAAAAATGATTTATTATTAATGCAATCAGGACGGATTTTTTTATGAATACATACTTGAATGGATGGTTTACCATATAAAGGTCCTCTTGATAGGCATGTATCATGGACAGTAAATAAAGGGCGGGATGGGATATAAATCTGTAACTCCCGCTGATTTTGATGATCGTCTAAAAGGATCACGCGGCAATCTTGATTTTTCACGACAATCTTCATTTTTTATAAAAACTCACGGCGTTTAATTAGTTTTCTACATAACGTGCATTTGTTCAATCATTAACATTAATTATAAGACTTGGTTAAAGCAAGGATTTGTACAAATCCTTGGCTAAAGCAAATTATTTTTGCATATTATTAACTGTTGATTATATGCACCAATAATACAATTAAATCTTTGGTAGAATAAGACAAAAAGAAAGAAAACTCAACGTTTTATTTAATTGATTTGCAAGCAGGTTTAAAGTCATAATGATACCAGATAAATAAATCGTGACGCTAATAGCAATGCTTGATAAACACGTCAAGATTGCCATGTGTCCCTTTAAGTTAGGAATGTAAGATATAGGGTGTGATATTAAAGTCGGAGATATTACCACTGATATTACAACCTGAAAATAAGTGGTCTAAGTAACGGCAGACCGTGATTGAATATGTGTAAAATGAATTATGAGTTGGTAACTCTTAATTCGAAGCTCCCGTTATGGGGTTTGTTCTGACTGGTTAAAGCCGTTTATATTGTGTCTACAGAGTTTGGATTCTCAAAATATGGCAGTTATATATATATATATATATATATATATACCTCGTCGTCAGTAGGTTTAGAAACGGCGTAGATCTGTTGTCAAATTTAGCTGTTGTTGGCGGGATAGCTACTTTAAAATTGAGACGTATTATTATTATATATTTTTATTTTGTTTAAAAAAATTGCATTTTACATTTTCATTATATTGCACCAGTACTATATTTAAAACTATGGTAAAATAAGGAAAATCTAAATGGTTAAGTTACCCTTGTTTATCAACGCATCAGTCTCATATCGTGTTCATTTGGTTAATACGTTATTTACTTCATTATTTTCAACATCATCATACATTATCATTGTATTGTATTGAAAATGTATCCGCCTATATTGAATTGGTGAAAATATTGTAATATTTGTGTAATGTAATGTTTGTGCCGAATAAAGAATTTTGAATTGAATTTGAATTATTCAAATATACGCAGACAGATTTAAAGTCAAAATGATGCATGATAATAAATCACGGTTCTTAGTTAGATTTTTAATTACTGAAACATACTCCAAGAGTGCCGTGCGTCCTTATACCTATACTAATACCGGGACTAAAATGAAGCATTGAAGATTATTACGACTCAAGTACTGCATTATTCAAAGTCACTACAAGATCATATGCGGAAATATTATTATTAAAGACGTCACATTTATAAATAAAAGAATAAATATATAAAAAGTGTTGTGTTTTGTTTTGTTTTTTTCAACGAGGAAGTATTTTTTAAGGAATCAGATCGACTAAATGTTATCATAATTGTATGTGTTTGAATGTTTGTTCCACAACCGATTGAAAACTGGACCCTTCAATTATTCGTTATCCCTGATCGAAACAATAACAAACAAAGCGCTTAACCAAATGGTGTGAATTACCTTAGACCTCGACAAAAAGAAAGCGGCGAAGTTTAATTATTAAAGTTTCCAAAAAACACTTGTCAATCACGTTGACCTAATTTCAAAGTAACCAATCACCGTTCGTGCTGGACAACATTTCAATGTAACCAATCAAAATTCGCGCTGGACAACATTTTTACTTTAATAAATAGCGCTCGTTTAGAAAATGTGACTATTTAATTTCAAAAATCATACCAGTCTGATACAAGTGTGACATATACAATTATTCACAATTCTGATTAACTTTGTGTGTGCGTTTCTGTAAATTAGTGAAGCTTTCTGGGAAAATGGAGTATTTACCGTTCCAAGATTACTTTGGACTTACTAATGTCGCCTGGAGAGCGGATGATCTACATTCGGATTTAGACAGGATTATGAGTCCCCCTAAGTGTAGAAATGGGGACGATGAGAAGTGCGGTGGTTTTGTGTTAGGTCTTGATGGATTTTCGTCGTCTGATCCTCTAGACATGATTAGATCAGATGCCCACGAAGACTTCGCTAACAATGGTGTCTCCACTGATATGGACGAAATGGACATGTTCACGTCACAGTTGCGGGAACGTACCACGTCTGAGCAGCTTGAATCGGAGGACAATTCAGTTCTTGCCGGGTATTTAGTGTCGAGACAACGCCGTCGGGATGGTAATGGAAAGAAATTTAAAAACGTATTATGCGTGTTTTGCAAGAACAACGGTGAGGTGGCGTCAGTGTATCAGTCGCACGTGCTGAAGGACAGTGCCGGGCGGGTGTCGTGCCCGATTCTACGGAGGTATACGTGTCCCCTGTGCGGGGTTTCCGGCGATGTAGCCCACACCATCCGATACTGTCCCAAGAACAACGGTAACCCAAGTCTGAACATTCCCCCCAAGACGAACCGCAAGCTGAATGGGAAGTTTTAAAGTGCTTACACGTGCATGGACGTTTGCAGTGCTTACACGCGTGTGGAACTATTCTGAACGGTTGTGATTGTCGTTTGCTGAGCAGACATATTGGATAATTAACTCGTGCTAAATAACGATGTTCATGTGTGTTGAATCTAAATAATATTAATTTATACTAAATAGCACCAATGAACGTTGTTTCAGTTATGTTTATTTATATTTCACTTATTTAAATGATAACACTATTTTAAATTGTCAAAATGCAATATGTAGACTGTCATCTGCTTTTAACCAGGTTTTGAAACGGTGACATATTAGTTTATGTTTATACAACTGGCATCGAATTAGTGATACTTCCTGACTACTAGTATTTCATAACGGATTTATCTAAATGTATTTAAATGCTGTTCAATTCAGTATGTATCAGACAATAATGAATTGCTTGTACATTATTAACATGATTGAATTGTGCCTCTGAAACTGTTAATAGATATATTGTAAATAAAATAAATCTTAAGATATGATTACATTAGCATGGTCTAAGAAAGACCAATTAACTCACACATACTTATCTTGCATAGTATTTATAACTGAAGGACTGTAACATAGCTAATATAATATATTTGTAGTTTGTAAATAAAATAACACTTGATGTATACACGTTTGTGCTTAAACATGTTCTATAAAGTATTTTAAAAGAAACACAATGTGTCCAGTTTTATTATTTGACCTCTCTCTCTCTCTTTCTCTCTCTGTGCAGTTTTATTATTTGACTCTCTCTCTCTTTCTCTCTCTGTGCAGTTTTATTATTTGACCTCTCTCTCTCTCTCTCGTTTGTCTTTATGACGGCCGCTGTACACTAGACGACATTTATAAGTACTCCAGTTTCATGCAATGAAAACTATAGATGTATAGTTGTAATACTCAATGCAAACTATATACAGATATTTATAATACCCAATGCAAACTATAGATAGATAGTTATAATATGCAATTCAAAATATAGATAGATAGGTATAATACCCGATGCAAAATATAGATATATAGTTATAATACGCAATACAAAATATATATTTAAATAGTTATACGCAATGCAAACTACAGATACATAGTTATAATACGCAATGCAAAGTATAGCTAGATAGTTATAATACCCAGTGCAAACTATAGATATATAGTTATAATACGCAATGCAAAATATAGATATAAAGTTATAATACGCAATGCAAAATATAGTAATAAAGTTACTATTATATATTTACAATTTGCATTGCGCATTATCAACATAATTTATTGATCAAAATATTGCGAGTTCATTAACTATAGACACATGCTGAAAGGGAATGTAGGCATACAGCCAAACAGTCGTTATTAAGAATTATCAAAATCGGATGATAAACAAAGAAGATATGATCACTTGATGGTTCTTTGAAACGGATATGGAAGGCGCCATTTGAGAACTATAACATCAAGGTGCTGAATTACCAGATATGGAATATTTATAAATATGTTAATTAACGGATTTATAGGAGAACATCACAGAAAAGGTATGAACCATAAGTCTACTAAAGTGTTATAATGCATTATATGGCGAGTAAAGGATTTTGCATTCATTTGCTGATATTTACTAATATGCCATATATTGTTATTTAGAAATATGACGTCATATTTCACAAAATGGCGGCTCCTAGAACAATCTTCAAATGGCCATCTTCTTTGTTTATTATCCGATTTTAATCATTCTTACACCTTTTTGCAAGGTTTTCTCTCTCAATAATGAAGGATGTTTCGCTGTGTCACTAGATTCCCTTTAATTGTTACAGGACTTTAATTTACCAATAAATGCACAACTAAAATATACAGACTATCTGCAGCACTGGGACACTTGTTTAGCTTTCTCTATTATCTGTTATCATGTGGGACAGTGTATTTGGTTCGCTGCCTGGCAGACATGTCTGACGCGAACTTCATTCTTTGTTTCATCTCTCGTCGAGGTTGCTTTCCCAATATAACCTTTGTGATGTGTTAACGGGACGTTAAACGGTATAAAGCAACTTAAGTAGAAAATATTAGTTAAATCAAAAATTAAAATTTGTTTTATTTATTTTCAAATATCTTTATTAACTTCTCAGCTACACTACAGAGCATCTAGTTAAAGCTATAGAGGATATTTGTTTGTTTTGAGAGAATATAGGATTTATTTATATTTTGACGAGTGCTTTAGTTTCTCACTTTGAGATGAAAATAAATCCTATATTCACGACAAACAAACAAATATTCTATTTATTATATACTCCTGTACTCTGTACTCTATACTCACAACCTGGATATGTATGCAGAAAAAATATAATGAGCCAAAACAATGACGTCACTCAGTAAGAGTTGCATGACGTCATTTTGAGTGAAAATATATGTTATTATATACCTATCATTGTTGATTTATAAAGATTTCTTAGTGAAATACTTTTAGTACCAGACAGATATATCACTTTGCCGGAACTACTGTTTTTACCATTTTTGTATTTAATGGTACTGTACAAAATGAGTATTTCTTTTATTCAGAAATTTCATCGAGAAATCAGAGCGATAACTACATGCAGCTGTGCATTTATTTTCATATGTAGATACTTTACGGATACTAAAACAAACGAGAGACCCAAGAGGGCGTTTATCGCTCGTCTGGCTTAATGGCACGCGGTGTCTCCAAAAGTCGTTCCTTAAGAATCATTGATAAAACTCGTGCGTAGAAAATGTTGACGGGTATGTGTGTGTGTGGGTTGGGGTGGGTGGTAAATTTTTTTTTTAAATAATTCAAAGGTCATAACCCTGTTGTTTCTAGTCTGACATGGCTAGATATAGATTTTTTGAATTTGACCACGCTTTCTTCTGTGCTCGAGGTATTATTTTTCTCCAGCCCTTTTAGGCGCCGCACTACCGCAATACCTTCACTTCAGAAAGTAACCTACGCCTTATGTGTGTATAAGCGTTTATTTATCCTCGCTGTATTGCACTAAGCATTTTAGCGAGCAGACCTAGGTTTAAAGTCTCATCCGAAGGACTGGTAAGGTAGGAAATACTTTATATTTCGATAATTAACCCAAATTCGGTCCTGGCTGGGATTGAACGCGCGATCCCTGGGTTACTAAGCCGCAATGCTAACCATTACACCACGGCGCTACCTTTACCTACGCCTTAATGTAGCCGCGATGTTTTAAATGTGTTGACAACCAATCAGATACAGAAAACGACTTAATAATTAACCTATTTTACATGAATGAAAATACACGCGTGGCATTTGTTGTTTCGTTTTGAGGACAATCGCATATGCGCGGTATCCGCTTCTAAATTTCGCTAAAAATATGCAAATGTGTTACGCGAAGCAGTCGTTTATTTATACGATTATTATCTAAATTACCATATATGGCATATTGGTAAATATCAATTAAAACAAATAAAATCACTGCATGCAGATGAATGCACAATCCTCTACTGGTCATATAATGCATTATAGCATTTTTGTAAAGTTAGTTGTGATACCTTTGCTGTGGTTTCCCCCTATAAATCAATTAATTTAAATATTTATAAATGTTCCATATATGGTAATTTAGAACTGTGATGTCAAAATGGCGGCTTCTATAGCCGTTTCAAAAACACCTTCAACTGATCATATCTTCTTTGTTTATCATACGATTTTGGGAATTATTTCACCCTTAAACCACGTTTTTCAGAACTCTCAAAAACAACGATTGTTTAGCTGTATGCATACATTCCTTTAAGTGTCCATCATTGGTCAACTACATGTATGTTATTTAATGTACATCATTGGTCAACTACATGTATGTTATCTAATGTACATCATTGGTCAAATACATGTATGTTATATAAGTGTACATCATTGGTCAACTACATGTATGTTATTTAATGTATATCATTGGTCAACTACATGTATGTTATTTAATGTACATCATTGGTCAACTACATGTATGTTATTTAATGTATATCATTGGTCAACTACATGTATGTTATTTAATGTACATCATTGGTCAACTACATGTATGTTATTTAATGTACATCATTGGTCAACTACATGTATGTTATTTAAGTGTATATCATTGGTCAACTACATGTATGTTATTTAATGTACATCATTGGTCAACTACATGTATGTTATTTAAGTGTATATCATTGGTCAACTACATGTATGTTATTTAATGTACATCATTGGTCAACTACATGTATGTTATTTAATGTACATCATTGGTCAACTACATGTATGTTATATAAGTGTACATCATTGGTCAACTACATGTATATTATATAAGTGTACATCATTGGTCAACTACATGTGTATTATATAAGTGTACATCATTGGTCAACTACATGTATATTATATAAGTGTACATCATTGGTCAATTAAATGTATGTTATTTAATGTACATCATTGGTCAATTACATGTATGTTATTTAAGTGTATATCATTGGTCAACTACATGTATGTTATTTAATGTACATCATTGGTCAACTACATGTATTTTATTTAAGTGTATATCATTGGTCAACTACATGTATGTTATTTAAGTGTATATCATTGGTCAACTACATGTATGTTATTTAATGTACATCATTGGTCAACTACATGTATGTTATTTAATGTACATCATTGGTCAACTACATGTATGTTATTTAATGTACATCATTGGTCAACTACATGTATGTTATTTAGTGTGTACATCATTGGTCAACTACATGTATGTTATTTAGTGTACATCATTGGTCAACTACATGTATGTTATTTAGGATACATCATTGGTCAATTACATATGTAGTATGTTATTTAAGTGTATATCATTGGTCAACTACATGTATGTTATTTAATGTACATCATTGGTCAACTACATATATGTTATTTAATGTACATCATTGGTCAACTACATGTATGTTATTTAATGTACATCATTGGTCAACTACATGTATGTTATTTAAGTGTATATCATTGGTCAACTACATGTATGTTATTTAATGTACATCATTGGTCAACTACATGTATGTTATATAAGTGTACATCATTGGTCAACTACATGTAGGTTATTTATTGTACATGGAAGTGCATCATTCCTAAATAAGTCATGAAAACGTAGCAATATGCGAATGTCATTGCTTTTTTGCGATTCACAATTTTGCAGGTGAACTTTTGTTATTGACCGAGCCATCATAAAAACAATCAAATGGAAGCTCCCTATATTTGCTCCTTGCTGTCATTTTTTCAACTTGAGTTTATTTAAACATATACAGTTATGTAGGAACATTCCAGATATTGTGCGGTCAGAAACAGTAACTGCTTTTCAAATACTTGCTATTGTTTATTACAACGTTTTATTAAAATTAACAACAATATAAAAATTGTTTCATAATTATTTATTTCATTCTTAGGATACCAGATTTACATCAAATCTCTTCTTTTCAACTGCCATTTAATCAAAAGTTTTTTAGCCGAAGCCATTTTTCTATTTTAGTAACAGCGACCTTGACCTTGATTCCAGTAGACCCAAATGCATTACCAGCCTTCCTTTCCATATAAGCTACATAATCAGCAAGTTTCGTCACAATACATCACTGCTAACAAAAGTTACTGAGCGGAAAATATATTAGTGACAGTGAACTTGACCTTGCCCTCAGTGGCCCCAAACGCAAGGTATTGAGCAGAAAACATTTTTCTGTTTTTAGTAATAATGGCATTGACCTTGAACACAGTGACCCAAATTGCAATCATAACATTCCTTTCCACAGAAGTTACCTACACAGCAAGTTTCGTCGCAATACCTCACTTCAAACAAAAGTTATTGAGCAGAAGCCATTGTGTCTATTTTTAGTAACAGCGACCTTGACCTTGACCCCAGTTTCCCCAAATGCAACCCCAATCTTTCTTTCCATATATTATTTTTATATATAATCATTCTCGTCCAGACCATCGGACCAGCAGGTCCTGCGAAAGGATCAACGATCAAGTTTTTCATAGTGGGTTATTTTGATATAATAGGATTATTACTAGAGTAACGTGTCCTGGAAGTTTGTATCGCCTCGAGTAGGTAAATGACAGATCAAGGATCTCACGAGAGGCTCCCTCGTGAGATCCTTGATCTGTCATTTACCTACGAGAGGCGATACAAACCTTCCAGAACACGCTACTCTAGTAATGATCCTTTTATTATATATCTCCTACATATGATTAAAAATATTTATATTTCTGTTGCATATGCATATATATGCAATAAAGAAGGTTTCTAAATGTTTCAAGGCTTATGTTTTGATAAAGCGTAGAACGGAAATGGGCGTATTTTAATATATTTGTGGGTATAGCTACAGTTTAAAAGTTAAAGTTCATTGGTGCGACGTACTTGTTTTGTTTGTTTGAGGTAACGTCGTCTGGACGTTCTCGTGCAAACGGGTGCAAATGCGAGCCTTATTAAAGGGTATTGGTCGAAATTCAGGCCGAGTACCTTTAATATTTTGAAAAAACTACAGTAGTGATAAGAATTTTGCATTTTCCTGGTCACTTGTGCTCAGCTATGTCTGAAACTTTCAAATATACATGAAAAGGCATCCCTACATCTGAATATAGCATAAAAATGATCTTTAAGAAATGATTATTGAGAAAAATGCTGAAAATAATAAACTCAAACTAAGGGTTACCCGTCGCTTTAATTTTGACATTTTTTCAAAGTAGTCTGTCTTCATTGATATGTGTGTTTGTTTTACAAGCCAATAGCTGTAAAATAAAGCTATATTTATGCTTATACCTGTATTGGTTTTGAAAATATAGTAAATTTTTAGTTAAACATGGTATCAAGTAAAATTTCAGCTAATTCCTGCAATATGAAGATAACTTGAAATAACTATACATACACAGACGGGATTTCTGAATAACCGTGTTAGCTGTGTCCTAACATATCTGAAATGTTCACAGATACACAAACAATGCTTAGAGGTGAAGGATGTAAGATATCCGTTCTGCAGCTCTAAAGCGCAAGGGCTTAGAGATGCATGATGGAAATTTCCATTCTGAAGCTCCAAATTGCAAGGCGTTAGAGATGAATGATGAAAGATACCTGTTCTGCGGCTCTAAAGCGCAATGCCTTAGCATTAAAGGATGAAAGATGCCCGTTCTGCAGCTCTAAAGCGCAATACCTTAGAGGTGACGGATGAAAATGCCATTCTGCAGCTCTAAAGCGCAATGCCTTAAGAATAACGAATAAAAGATACCCATTCTGCCGCTCTTTCTTAACGTCTCACACCACAATTAATTTTCCATAGGGTCCCATTGTAATGTTTTTGTTCGTGACATAGAGATAAAAAAAAAGATTTTGCAACATGTATTTATGCTTAAATTCTTCATTGATCCAATATCTGCATGTTATTAACTTTTAACAAATATTTACCAGATTGAACTTTTTTTAATTTCATGTTTGCGTGACACCTATCAAAATTTAGACAAAAATACAACCCCGTGGAGATTAGACCCATGATGTGTAAAATGAGGCAGATTTAACTAGAAATCTTATATCAACATGCATTTTTCTGTGATCTCTTCCTAAAATGCTGTAGATTTAGAACCTGGTAAAGATAAATCAATGTATCCTGTAAAATGTAGAAAAAGCGAACTTGTTTTTGTTTTTATCTACCTTCTTCATCTGTAGGGCACGAGTATTCAAGGGAGATAATAGTGGTGTGAGTCCTTTATAATGACAACCCTGTTCCGTTGCACTCCTCAAAATACCAAAACCAGTATGGGTATTGGTTTTTGCGGAACAGAACAGGGTTGTCATTATAGTTAGATTCAAATTAGTTGTCGCATAATTTGAGCGGAATGCTTTGAAACTCGAATTCTGATAAAAACAAACAATATATAGTATAAATATTAAATAAAGTGATAGAAAGTACCTTTTGTTTTTTATTACGTTATGCCCCGTATGGAGCCTCAATGTTGGTTCCGTTCCGTTCCGCAAAGTACCAATAGCCACAAAACTGCATATATAACATAGAATATCTATAACGCATGTTTGAACACTTTATAGTTCATCCTCTTTAGAGCTGATATATATCTGTATAGTAATCATATACTTTGTATATTAAACGTGATTTAAATATGTATTTTGAAATTGTTGTATATATGTTATGATGATGTACTGAACGTACAAGTCAAGAAAAAGTCTGTTCTGTTCTGTTCTATAACTATTACTGCCTAAGAACACCATATGTATAAATATCAATTTTAATAATGTTAAATGCATATAATTGCAAATAAGTTAAGTGATTATGAAGCACTTTATTTCAAAATCGGTAAGCCATAGGCCCATGTGATCATACAATATATACATATACATTTTAACTTCAAAAACAAATATATAAATATATCTTCATATTAACAACATACATACATATTATTTCATTCTAAGCAACTTATAAATATAACTCATAAACAACACATATATTAATATTACTTAATCATAACAACATATATAAATATCAGTTCATCACAACTAATTATACAAAAATGCTTTATTAGAAACAGATATAACTTCACAATCAACGTAATAAAAATATATAATTATTACATCATAAACGAACAGATATGACTATTACTTCATGCACAAACAGACATAACTATTACTTCATAAACAAACAGATATAACGATTACTTCATAAACAAACAGATATAACGATTACTTCATAAACAAACAGATATAACGATTACTTCGTGAACAAACAGATACAACTTTTTCAACATAAACAAACGGATATAACTATTACTTCATGCTCAAACAGATATAACTATTATTTCATAAACAAACAGATATAACTATTACTTCATAAACAAACAGATACAACTTTTGCTTTATAAACAAATATAAATAATTATTACTTCATAAATAAACACCTATAACTATTACTTCATAAACAAACGGATATAACTATTACTTCATAAATAAACGGATATAACTATTAATTCATGCACAAACAGATATAACTATTACTTCATAAACAAACATATATAACTATTACTTCATAAACAAACATATATAACTATTACATCATAAACAAACGGATATAACTATTACTTCATAAACAAACGAATATAACTATTACTTCATAAACAAACATATATAACTATTACTTCATATACAAACAGATATAACTATCACTTCATATACAAACAGATATGACTATTACTTCATAAAATAAACAAATATAACCATTACTTCATAAACAAACAGATATAACTATTACTTCATAAACAAACGGATGTAACTTTTACTTTATAAACAAACAGATATAACTATCACTTCATAAACAAACAGATATAACGATTACGTCATAAACAAACGGATATAACTATTACGTCATAAACAAACGGATATAACTATTACTTCATAAAAAAACAAATATAACTATTACTTCATATACAAACAGATATAACTATCACTCCATAAACAAACATATATAACTATTACTTCATATACAAACAGATATAACTATTACTTCATAAAATAAACAAATCTAACTATTACTTCATAAACAAACAGATATAACTATTACTTCATAAACAAACGGATATAACTATTACTTCATAAACAAACAGATTTAACTATTACTTCATAAACAAACAAATATAACTATTACTCCATAAACAAACATATATAACTATTACTTCATATTCAAACAGATATAACTATTCCTCCATAAACAAACATATATAACTATTACTTCATATACAAACAGATATAACTATTACTTCATACACAAACAGATATAACTATCACTTCATAAACAGACGGATATAACTATTACATTATATACAAACGGATATAACTGTTACTTCATAAACACACGGATATAAATATTACTTCATAAAAACACGGATCTAGCTATTACTTCATAAACATACAGATATAACTATTACTTCATAAACAGACATATATAACTATTACTTCATAAACAAACGGATATAACTATCACTTCATAAACTGACGGATATAACTATTACTTCATAAACAAACGGATATAACTATTACTTCATAAACACACGGATATAACTATTACTTCATAAACAACCGGATATAAATATTACTTCATAAACAAACAGATATTAATATTACTTCATAAACAAACAAATATAACTATCACTTCATAACAAGGATTTATTTTACTATTCATAAATCCTTGTTCACAAAAACAAAATATGACTTCAAGCACAAACAGATATAAATATTACTTAAAAATTTACATATTGATATATCCAAAATAAAAAAAGACAAAAAGGGGTAAAATAGTACCACTCTAATAAGGACGCTTCGAATCGTGTGTAGGACAAAATCGCCCAGTCCCTTACCCTATACCCCAAAAAAAATCCCCTCTGATTAAATAATTTAAACATTTAAATTGATGCATTACGGCTAATAATATATATTTTCAGAATAAGTTTAAATTAAAGAAAAGTATTTTACGAAATGTCATGCGAGTGATTTTGTCTAGTTATGCCGTTGTTTGACCACGTCATTGATGGACGATTCAGAACAAGCGGGCACACAATATACCCAGTTCAAAACTGGTTGTTAATCATAAAAAGAAAATTGTTATTTTTTTAAGAGTTTTCTCAGTTAGTAATGTGGCAAAAGGACATATTAAATGTTTGAAGAATATCATAAACGCTCTCGTGCCATGCACGCTCACATGGTTAAAATAACCATTTACCACACTTCATGGCAACTAATGAATAATTCTGTTTTTTACTTTTCTCCATATTTCTTGAATATAGTAATTAAAAGAAATATACTAGCATTAAATGTTCAAAGGATGTTTCCACTCATTAGAAAATGTATTTCCCCCAGGTAATTAAAATAACCATCTTTAATGTTTTTGCAACAATTTTAACTATGTATCGGCCACAGTGTCAAACACAGGAAATGGTTATATAACTTGACTTTTTCCGGATTAAAAACATTGTTATGAAAACAAACACATTCAGACTGTTCTACAATTTTATGAACAAATGGCATAATTAATGATTACTCGTTTAAAAATAGTTACTTGCTATAATCCTCATGGAACTATTTACGTTAATCCGTGACAAACACGTGATCTTTGATTACGCCGCAGCACGTGACAAACACGTGATGGAGTGTTGATTGGTATGGTAGATAATATATTGTACCCGTAGATGTCGATCGAATATGAAAGAGAACCTGTTCAAGCCGATGGTCATGTCGGGAACCACTTACATATACTTATATAGATAGAGAAATAACTTAACATTTGTATTACTATTTATTTTATGATAGCAATGAAATACTGTATTTTATCAGTGAAATAAAAGTGTTATTTCACACTGTGGAATATAGAGTTTTATTTCCACAGTAGCTGCCGGGACTACTGTTTTAATGTACAACCAACACAAATGCACAGTAACACGACTCACAAGATATTCCAACTGTTATACTGTTACATCCACTGTTTATTTAATTACTTCCGTTCTATGACGTTAACGTTTCAAAAAAAGTGACGTCATGTAACGTTTCGTTACGTCATCGTGAACAGGGCGCGTAGCCAGGTGTGTAAAACGGTTTAGTTTCTGAAATTGCTCAAATAATTGTTTGTAAAATCATAAAATAAAAAGAAAATTTGTTGTTTTGTCGTGAATAACATATTTTATTTCATCTCGAAGTTAGAAAACTTTTATATTTTCACTCATGCTTCGCATTCGTGAAAATATAAAGTTTTCTCACTTCTCGATGAAATAAAATATGTTATTCACTCCAAAACAACAAATATCCTCTATATATTTGCAGGCTTATTATAAACAAAATAATTAAACAATGCACCCTTGTGAGAAGTTTGTAGGAATGTGGTGACCTGGACATTGCCGGCTCCCATAATGAATGTCACCAGTTTTTTTTTCGAACCTCTATACTCCCCTCAAATGTATTATCTTCATTTTCACATCAGTAACAGATGTAGAAGAAAATACAACATATAAACCTCGAAAAATAAGATATACACTACCGTTTCCATACTTAAAAAGTGGCAGCGTTGCGCTAAAATGTTTTATACACGATCAGTTTGCTAGCAAAGAATATTTAATTATTACTAAACACGTGTAAACCTAAACCAATTTAATTTGGTACATCTTACATATACATCTTACACTTACATCTTACATCTTACATCTTACATCTTACACTTACATCTAACTTACACTTACATCTTAATCTTACACTTACATCTGACACTTACATCTGACACTTACATCTTACACTTACATCTTACACTTACATCTTCCACTTACATCTTACACTTACACCTTACACTTACATCTTACACTTACACCTTACACTTACATCTTACACTTACATCTTACACATACATCTTACACTTACATCTTACACTTACATCGTACATTTACATCTTACACTTACATCTTACACTTACATCTTACACTTACATCTTACATCTTACATCTTACATCTTACATCTTACACTTACATCTTACTTACACTTACATCTTAATCTTACACTTACATCTGACACTTACATCTGACACTTACATCTTACACTTACATCTTACACTTACATCTTCCACTTACATCTTACACTTACACCATACACTTACATCTGACACTTACATCTTACACTTACATCGTACATTTACATCTTACACTTACATCTTACACTACATCTGACACTTACATCTTACACTTACATCGTACACTTACATCTTACACTTACATCTTACACTTATATCTGACACTTACATCTTACACTTACATCTTACACTACATCTTACACTTACATCTTACACTTACATCTTACACTACATCTGACACTTACATCTTACACTTACATCGTACACTTACATCTTACACATACATCTTACACTTACATCTGACACTTACATCTTACACTTACATCGTACACTTACATCTTACACTTACATCTGACACTTATATCTTACACATACATCGTACACTTACATCTGACACTTACATCTTACACTACATCTTACACTTACACTTACATCTGACACTTACATCTTACACTTACATTTGACACTTACATTTTACACTTACATCTTACACTTACACTTGCATCTGACACTTACATCTTACACTTACATCTGACACTTACATCTTACACTTACACTTACATCTTACACATACATCTTACACTTACATCTTACACTTACATCTGACACATACATCTTACACTTGCATCTTACACTTACATCTTACACATACATCTGCATGGCAGCAACATGTTCAACCTATAAGAAGCTCAGTCAGAACGACCTTGACCAGTTGTGCATACTCAGTTTTAATCTCGCACAACAGCAGCCATATAGCTTTCAAACTTTATACACACTTACATCTACACTTTCTTATGTGCCAAGGCCACGTTTTATTAAACATCTTACACTTACACTTACATCTTACACTTACGTCTGACACTTACATCTTACATCTTACATCTTATACCTACATCTTGCTTACATCTTACATCTTACACTTACATCTGCATGACCGCAACATGTTCAACCTATAAGAAGCTCAGTCAGAATGACCTTGACCAGTTGTTCATACTCAGTCTTATTCTCGCACAACAGCAGCCATATAGCTTTCAAACTTTATACACACTTACATCTACACTTTCTTATGTGCCACGGCCACGTTATATTAAACATCTTACACTTACACTTACATCTTACACTACATCTTACACTTACATCTTACATCTTACACTTACATCTTACACTTACATCTTACACATACATCTTACACTTACATCTTACACTTACATCTGACACTTACATCGTACACTTACATCTTACACTTACATCTTACACTTACATCTTATACATACATCTTACACTTACATCTTACACATACATCTTACACTTACATCTTATACATACATCTTACACTTACATCTTACACATACATCTTACACTTACATCTTATACATACAACTTACACTTACATCTTACACATACATCTTACACATACATCTTACACTTACATCTTACACATACATCGTACAATTACATCTGACACATACATCTTACACTTACATCTTACACATACATCTTACACTTACATCTTATACTTACACTTACATCTTACACTTACATCTTACACTTACATCTTACACATACATCTTACACTTACATCTTACACATACATCTTACACTTATATCTTACACTTACATCTGACACTTACATCTTACACTTACATCTTACACTACATCTTACACTTACATCTTACACTTACATCTGACACTTACATCTTACACTTACATCTTACACTACATCTGACACTTACATCTTACACTTACATCGTACACTTACATCTTACACTTACATCTTACACATACATCTTACACTTACATCGTACACTTACATCTTACACTTACATCTTACACTACATCTGACACTAACATCTTACACTTACATCGTACACTTACATCTTACACTTACATCTTAGACTACATCTGACACTTACATCTTACATTTACATCGTACACTTACATCTTACACTTACATCAGACACTTACATCTTACACTTACATCTTACACTACATCTTACACTTACATCTTACAATTACATCTTACACTACATCTGACACTTACATCTTACACTTACATCGTACACTTACATCTTACACTTACATCTTACACTTACATCTGACACTTACATCGTACACTTACATCTTACACTTACATCTTACACATACATCGTACACTTACATCTGACACTTACATCTTACACTACATCTTACACTTACACTTACATCTGACACTTACATCTTACACTTACATCTGACACTTACATTTTACACTTACATCTTACACTTACACTTGCATCTGACACTTACATCTTACATTTACATCTTACACATACATCTTACACTTACATCTTACACTTACATCTGACACTTACATCGTACACTTACATCTTACACTTACATCGTACACTTACATCTTACACATACATCTTACACATACATCTTACACTTACATCTTACACTTACATCTTACACATACATCTTACACTTACATCTTACACATACATCTTACACTTACATCTTACACATACATCGTACAATTACATCTGACACATACATCTTATACTTACATCTTACACATACATCTTACACTTACATCTTACACTTACATCTGACACTTACATCTTACACTTACATCTTACACTACATCTTACACTACATCTGACACTTACATCTTACACTTACATCGTACACTTACATCTTACACTTACATCTTACACATACATCTTACACTTACATCTTACACTCACATCTTACACTACATCTGACACTTACATCTTACACTTACATCGTACACTTACATCTTACACTTACATCTTACACTACATCTGACACTTACATCGTACACTTACATCGTACACTCACATCTTACACTTACATCTTACACTTACATCTTACATTTACATCTTACACTACATCTGACACTTACATCGTACACTTACATCTGACACTTACATCTTACACTTACATCGTACACTTACATCTTACACTTACATCTGACACTTATATCTTACACATACATCGTACACTTACATCTGACACTTACATCTTACACTACATCTTACACTTACACTTACATCTGACACTTACATCTTACACTTACATCTGACACTTACATTTTACACTTACATCTTACACTTACACTTGCATCTGACACTTACATCTGACACTTACATCTTACACTTACACTTACATCTTACATTTACATCTTACACATACATCTTACATCTAACACTTACATCTTACACTTACATCTTACACATATATCTGCATGGCAGCAACATGTTCAACCTATAAGAAGCTCAGTCAGAATGACCTTGACCAGTTGTTCGTACTCAGTCTTATTCTCGCACAACAGCAGCCATATAGCTTTCAAACTTTATACACACTTACATCTACACTTTCTTATGTGCCACGGCCACGTTTAATTAAACATCTTACACTTACACTTACATCTTACACTTACGTCTGACACTTACATCTTACACTTACATCTTACATCTTACACTTACATCTTGCTTACATCTTACATCTTACACTTACATCTGCATGACCGCAACATGTTCAACCTATAAGAAGCTCAGTAAGAATGACCTTGACCAGTTGTTCATACTCAGTCTTATTCTCGCACAACAGCAGCCATATAGCTTTCAAACTTTATACACACTTACATCTACACTTTCTTATGTGCCACGGCCACGTTTTATTAAACATCTTACACTTACACTTACATCTTACACTTACATCTTACATTACATCTTACACTTACATCTTACATCTTACATCTTACATCTTACACTTACATCTTACACATACATCTTACACTTACATCTTACACTTACATCTGACACTTACATCGTACACTTTCATCTTACACTTACATCTTATACATACATCTTACACTTACATCTTACACATACATCTTAAACTTACATCTTATACATACATCTTACACTTACATCTTACACATACATCTTACACTTACATCTTACACATACATCTTACAATTACATCTGACACATACATCTTACACTTACATCTTACACTACATCTGACACTTACACTTACATCTGACACATACATCTTACACTTACATCTTACACTACATCTGACACTCACATCTTACACTTACATCGTACACTTACATCTTACACTTACATCTTACACATACATCTTACACTTACATCGTACACTTACATCTTACACTACATCTGACACTTACATCTTACACTTACATCTTACACTTACATCTTACACTACATCTGACACTTACATCTTACACTTACATCGTACACTTACATCTTACACTTACATCTGACACTTACATCTTACACTTACATCTTACACTACATCTTACACTTACATCTTACACTTACATCTGACACTTACATCTTACACTACATCTTACACTTACACTTACATCTGACACATATATCTTACACTTACATCTGACACTTACATCTTACACATACATCTTACACTTACATCTTACACTTACATCTGACACTTACATCTTACACTTACATCTTACACTACATCTGACACTCACATCTTACACTTACATCGTACACTTACATCTTACACTTACATCTTACACATACATCGTACACTTACATCTTACACTACATCTGACACTTACACTTACATCTTACACTTACATCTTACACTACATCTGACACTTACATCTTACACTTACATCGTACACTTACATCTGACACTTACATCTTACACTTACATCTTACACTACATCTTACACTTACATCTGACACTTACATCATACACTACATCTGACACTTACATCTTACACTTACATCGTACACTTACATCTTACACTTACATCGTACACTTACATCTTACACTTACATCTTACACATACATCGTACACTTACATCTGACACTTACATCTTACATCTGACACTTACATCTTACACTTACATCTGACACTTACATTTTACACTTACATCTTACACTTACACTTGCATCTTACACTTACATCTGACACTTACATCTTACACTTACACATACATCTTACACTTGCATCTTACACTTACATCTTACACATACATCTTACATCTTACACTTACATCTTACACATACATCTGCATGGCAGCAACATGTTCAACCTATAAGAAGCTCAGTCAGAATGACCTTTTCCAGTTGTTCATACTCAGTTTTAATCTCGCACAACAGCAGCCATATAGCTTTCAAACTGTATTCACACTTACATCTACACTTTCTTATGTGCCACGGCCACGTTTTATTAAACATCTTACACTTACACTTACATCTTACACTTACGTCTGACACTTACATCTTACACTTACATCTTACATCTTACACTTACATCTTGCTTACATCTTACATCTTACACTTACATCTTGCTTACATCTTACATCTTACACTTACATCTGCATGACCGCAACATGTTCAACCTATAAGAAGCTCAGTCAGAATGACCTTGACCAGTTGTTCATACTCAGTCTTATTCTCGCACAACAGCAGCCATATAGCTTTCAAACTTTATACACACTTACATCTACACTTTCTTATGTGCCACGGCCACGTTTTATTAAACATCTTACACTTACACTTACATCTTACACTTACATCTGACACTTACATCTTACACTTACATCTTACACTACATCTGACACTTACATCTTACACTTACATCGTACACTTACATCTTACACTTACATCTGACACTTACATCTTACACTTACATCTTACACTACATCTTACACTTACATCTGACACTTACATCTTACACTACATCTTACACTTACACTTACATCTGACACATACATCTTACACTTACATCTGACACTTACATCTTACACATACATCTTACACATACATCTTACACTTACATCATACACTACATCTGACACTTACATCTTACACTTACATCGTACACTTACATCTTACACTTACATCGTACACTTACATCTTACACTTACATCTTACACATACATCGTACACTTACATCTGACACTTACATCTTACATCTGACACTTACATCTTACACTTACATCTGACACTTACATTTTACACTTACCTCTTACACTTACACTTGCATCTTACACTTACATCTGACACTTACATCTTACACTTACACATACATCTTACACTTGCATCTTACACTTACATCTTACACATACATCTTACATCTTACACTTACATCTTACACATACATCTGCATGGCAGCAACATGTTCAACCTATAAGAAGCTCAGTCAGAATAACCTTTTCCAGTTGTTCATACTCAGTTTTAATCTCGCACAACAGCAGCCATATAGCTTTCAAACTGTATTCACACTTACATCTACACTTTCTTATGTGCCACGGCCACGTTTTATTAAACATCTTACACTTACACTTACATCTTACACTTACGTCTGACACTTACATCTTACACTTACATCTTACATCTTACACTTACATCTTGCTTACATCTTACATCTTACACTTACATCTTGCTTACATCTTACATCTTACACTTACATCTGCATGACCGCAACATGTTCAACCTATAAGAAGCTCAGTCAGAATGACCTTGACCAGTTGTTCATACTCAGTCTTATTCTCGCACAACAGCAGCCATATAGCTTTCAAACTTTATACACACTTACATCTACACTTTCTTATGTGCCACGGCCACGTTTTATTAAACATCTTACACTTACACTTACATCTTACACTTACATCTTACACTACATCTTACACTTACATCTTACATCTTACACTTACATCTTACACTTACATCTTACACATACATCTTACACTTACATCTTACACTTACATCTTACACTTACATCGTACACTTACATCTTACACTTACATCTTACACTTACATCTTATACATACATCTTACACTTACATCTTATACATACATCTTACACTTACATATTACACATACATCTTACACTTACATCTTACACATACATCTTACACTTACATCTTACACATACATCGTACAATTACATCTTACACTTACATCTTACACATACATCTTACACTTACATCTTACACATACATCTTACACTTACATCTTACACTTACATCTGACACTTACATCTTACACTTACATCTTACACTACATCTGACACTTACATCTTACACTTACATCGTACACTTACATCTTACACTTACATCTGACACTTACATCTTACACTTACATCTTACACTACATCTTACACTTACATCTGACACTTACATCTTACACTACATCTTACACTTACACTTACATCTGACACATACATCTTACACTTACATCTGACACTTACATCTTACACATACATCTTACACATACATCTTACACTTACATCTTACACTTACATCTGACACTTACATCTTACACTTACATCTTACACTACATCTGACACTCACATCTTACACTTACATCGAACACTTACATCTTACACTTACTTCTTACACATACATCTTACACTTACATCGTACACTTACATCTTACACTACATCTGACACTTACATCTTACACTTACATCTTACACTTACATCTTACACTTACATCTTACACTACATCTGACACTTACATCTTACACTTACATCGTACACTTACATCTTACACTTACATCTTACACTTACATCTTACACTACATCTTACACTTACATCTGACACTTACATCATACACTACATCTGACACTTACATCTTACACTTACATCGTACACTTACATCTTACACTTACATCGTACACTTACATCTTACACTTACATCTTACACATACATCGTACACTTACAGCTGACACTTACATCTTACATCTGACACTTACATCTTACACTTACATCTGACACTTACATTTTACACTTACATCTTACACTTACACTTGCATCTTACACTTACATCTGACACTTACATCTTACACTTACACATACATCTTACACTTGCATCTTACACTTACATCTTACACATACATCTTACATCATACACTTACATCTTACACATACATCTGCATGGCAGCAACATGTTCAACCTATAAGAAGCTCAGTCAGAATGACCTTTTCCAGTTGTTCATACTCAGTTTTAATCTCGCACAACAGCAGCCATATAGCTTTCAAACTTTATTCACACTTACATCTACACTTTCTTATGTGCCACGGCCACGTTTTATTAAACATCTTACACTTACACTTACATCTTACACTTACGTCTGACACTTACATCTTACACTTACATCTTACATCTTACACTTACATCTTGCTTACATCTAACATCTTACACTTACATCTTGCTTACATCTTACATCTTACACTTACATCTGCATGACCGCAACATGTTCAACCTATAAGAAGCTCAGTCAGAATGACCTTGACCAGTTGTTCATACTCAGTCTTATTCTCGCACAACAGCAGCCATATAGCTTTCAAACTTTATACACACTTACATCTACACTTTCTTATGTGCCACGGCCACGTTTTATTAAACATCTTACACTTACACTTACATCTTACACTTACATCTTACACTACATCTTACACTTACATCTTACATCTTACACTTACATCTTACACTTACATCTTACACTTACATCTTACACTTACATCTTATACATACATCTTACACTTACATCTTACACATACATCTTACACTTACATCTTACACTTACATCTTACACTTACATCTTACACTTACATCTTACACATACATATTACACATACATCTTACACTACATCTTACACTTACATCTTACATCTTACACTTACATCTTACACTTAAATCTTACACATACATCTTACACTTACATCTTACACTTACATCTTACACTTACATCTGTCACTAATATCTTACACTTACATCTTACACTTACATCTGACACTTACATCGTACACTTACATCTTACACTTACATCTTACACTTACATCTTATACATACATCTTACACTTACATCTTACACATACATCTTACACTTACATCTTATACATACATCTTACACTTACATCTTATCCATACATCTTACACTTACATATTACACAAACATCTTACACTTACATCTTACACATACATCTTACACTTACATCTTATACATACATCTTACACTTACATCTTACACATACATCTTACACTTACATCTTACACTTACATCTTACACTTACATCTTACACTTACATCTTACACATACATATTACACATACATCTTACACTACATCTTACACTTACATCTTACATCTTACACTTACATCTTACACATACATCTTACACTTACATCTTACACTTACATCTTACACTTACATCTTACACTTACATCTGTCACTAATATCTTACACTTACATCTTACACTTACATCTGACACTTACATCGTACACTTACATCTTACACTTACATCTTACACTTACATCTTATACATACATCTTACACTTACATCTTACACATACATCTTACACTTACATCTTATACATACATCTTACACTTACATCTTATCCATACATCTTACACTTACATATTACACAAACATCTTACACTTACATCTTACACATACATCTTACACTTACATCTTATACATACATCTTACACTTACATCTTACACTTACATCTTACACTTACATCTTATCCATACATCTTACACTTACATATTACACAAACATCTTACACTTACATCTTACACATACATCTTACACTTACATCTTATACATACATCTTACACATACATCTTACACTTACATCTTACACTTACATCTTACACTTACATCTTACACTTACATCTTACACTTACATCTTACACATACATCTTACACTTACATCTTATCCATACATCTTACACTTACATATTACACAAACATCTTACACTTACATCTTACACATACATCTTACACTTACATCTTATCCATACATCTTACACTTACATATTACACAAACATCTTACACTTACATCTTACACATACATCTTACACATACATCTTATACATACATCTTACACATACATCTTACACTTACATCTTACACATACATCTTACACTTACATCGTACAATTACATCTGACACATACATCTTACACTTACATCTTACACATACATCTTACACTTACATCTTACACATACATCTTACACATACATCTTACACTTACATCTTACACTTACATCTGACACTTACATCTTACACTTACATCTTACACTACATCTTACACTTACATCTTACACTTACATCTGACACTTACATCGTACACTTACATCTTACACTTACATCTTACATATACATCTTACACTTACATCGTACACTTACATCTTGCACTTACATCTTGCACTACATCTGACACTTACTTCTTACACTTACATCGTACACTTACATCTTACACTTACATCTTACACTACATCTGACACTTACATCGTACACTTACATCTTACACTTACATCTGACACTTACATCTTGCACTTACATCTTACACTACATCTTACACTTACATCTTACACTACATCTGACACTTACATCTTACACTTACATCGTACACTTACATCTTACACTTACATCTTACACTTACATCGTACACTTACATCTGACACTTACATCTGACACTTATATCTTACACATACATCGTACACTTACATCTGACACTTACATCTTACACTACATCTTACACTTACACTTACATCTGATACTTACATCTGACACTTACATTTTACACTTACATCTTACACTTACACTTGCATCTGACACTTACATCTTACACTTACATCTGACACTTACATCTTACACTTACACTTACATCTTACACATACATCTTACACTTACATCTTACACTTACATCTTACACATACATCTTACATCTTACACTTACATCTTACACTTACATCTTACACATACATCTGCATGGCAGCAACATGTTCAACCTATAAGAAGCTCAGTCAGAATGACCTTGACCAGTTGTTCATACTCAGTTTTAATCTCGCACAACAGCAGCCATATAGCTTTCAAATTTTATACTCACTTACATCTACACTTTCTTATGTGCCACGGCCACGTTTTATTAAACATCTTACACTTACACTTACATCTTACACTTACGTCTGACACTTACATATTACACTTACATCTTACATCTTACATCTTACACTTACATCTTGCTTACATCTTACATCTTACACTTACATCTGCATGACCGCAACATGTTCAACCTATAAGAAGCTCAGTCAGAATGACCTTGACCAGTTGTTCATACTCAGTCTTATTCTCGCACAACAGCAGCCATATATCTTTCAAACTTTATACACACTTACATCTACACTTTCTTATGTGCCTGATCCGCGGGGCACCCGTGTCACATGGACACATTATAACAATAATAAATGCAATGTTATCTTCAATCTAGGCACGTTGTAAATGAGTAAATCTGCCAAAAGATATAAAGAACAGTGGAATCATGTAAAACGCGTTGTCTCATGAATCACTGCACTGTTTAAAACACTGTATTCTAACAATTATCCTTTACTTTTGTAAATGAAGGCATTTCACTAAGAATTGACTAAGAAATATTTAGATCTCTGAAAAACATAAATACGGAGATGTAAAGAAAACTTAGACATTTTCATATATAAACAAAGAATCAAAACATTTAGCATGACAATGCAATGAAAAAGTCTCAGATAGATTAACACAAAAACTTGAACACGTAATTAGTGAAAATGCTTTCTTTAAAATGAATATTTTATGAAGAATTATTTCCTGGCGGTCAATAAGCCGCCATAGGCGAACCCTTACTGTACTCATATTAGGTCAGTGAGGTACTGCAACAATACAGTTACTCGTCTCGATGATTGAATAATACAGGTCTGTGGGGCACTCAACAATAAAGGTACTAGCCTCAGTGATTAAATAGTTCAGGTCTCTGAGGTACTGCAACAATAAAGGTGCTCGTCTCAATTATTGAATAGTTCAGGTATATGATATACTGCACCAATAAGAGTACTCGTCTCAATGATTGAATAGTCAGGTATGTGAGGTACTGCAACAATGAAGGTATTGTTATCACTGATTGAATAGTTCAGGTCTGTGAGGCACTGCAACAATAAAGGTACTGGTCTCAATGATTGAATAGTTCAGGTCTGTGAGGTACTGCAACAATAAAGGTTCTAGTCCCAATGATTTAAAAAATAGTCCAGGTCTCTTATGTACTGCAACAGTAAGGGTACTCGTTTCAATGATTGAATAGTTCAGGTATGTGAGGTACTGCAACAATAAAGATACTCAAATCAATGATTGAATAGTTCAGGTCTGCAAGGTACTGCAACAATAAAGGTAATGGTCTCAATGATTGAATAGTTCAGGTCTGCGAGGTACTGCAACAATAAAGGTACTCGTCTCAATGATTGAATAGTTCAGGTCTGCAAGGTACTGCAACACTAAAGGTATTCGTCTCAATGATTGAATAGTTCAGGTCTGTGAAGTACTGCAACAAAAAAGGTTGTCGTCTCAATAATTGAATAGTTCAGGTCTGCGAGGTACTGCAACACTAAAGGTAATGGTCTCAATGATTGAATAGTTCAGGTCTGTGAGCTACTGCAACAATAAAGGTAATGGTCTCAATGATTGAATAGTTCAGGTATGTGAGGTACTGCAACAATAACTGTAATCGTCTCAATGATTGAATAGTTCAGGTCTGCGAGGTACTGCAACAATAAAGGTAATGGTCTCAATGATTGAATAGTTCAGGTATGTGAGGTACTGCAACAATAACTGTAATCGTCTCAATGGTTGAATAGTTCAGGTCTGCGAGGTACTGCAACAATAAAGGTAATGGTCTCAATGATTGAATAGTTCAGGTCTGTGAGCTACTGCAACAATAAAGGTACTGGCCTCAATGATCGAATAGTTCAGATTTGTGAGGTACTGCAACAATAAAGGTACTGCTCTGAATGATTGAATAGTTCAGGCCTGTGAGCTACTGCAACAATAAAGGTAATGATCTCAAAATTTGAATAGTTCAGGTCTGTGAGGTACTGCAACGGTACTGGTCTCAATGATTGAATAGTTTAGGTCTGCGAGCTACTGCAACAATAAAGGTACTGGTCTCAATGATTGAATAGTTCAGGTATGTGAGCTACTGCAACAATAAAGTTACTGGCCTCAATGATTGAATAGTTCAGGTCTGTGAGGTACTGCAAGAATAAAGGTACTGCTCTGAGTTAGTAAACAGTTCAGGTATGTGAGGTACTGCAACAATAAAGGTACTGGTCTCAATGATTGAATAGTTCAGGTCTGTGAGGTACTGCAACAATAACTGTAATCGTCTCAATGGTTGAATAGTTCAGGTCTGCGAGGTACTGCAACAATAAAGGTAATGGTCTCAATGATTGAATAGTTCAGGTCTGTGAGCTACTGCAACAATAAAGGTACTGGCCTCAATGATCGAATAGTTCAGATTTGTGAGGTACTGCAACAATAAAGGTACTGCTCTGAATGATTGAATAGTTCAGGCCTGTGAGCTACTGCAACAATAAAGGTCCTGATCTCAAAGATTGAATAGTTCAGGTCTGTGAGGTACTGCAACGGTACTGGTCTCAATGATTGAATAGTTCAGGTCTGCGAGCTACTGCAACAATAAAGGTACTGGTCTCAATGATTGAATAGTTCAGGTATGTGAGCTACCGCAACAATAAAGTTACTGGCCTCAATGATTGAATAGTTCAGGTTTGTTAGGTACTGCAACAATAAAGGTACTGCTCTGAGTTAGTAAACAGTTCAGGTCTGTGAGGTACTGCAACAATAAAGGTACTGGTCTCAATGATTGAATAGTTCAGGTCTGTGAGGTACTGCATCAATAAAGGTACTGCTCTCAATTAGTGAATAGTTCAGGTCTGTGAGGTACTGCAACAATAAAGGTGCTCGTCTCAATGATTGAATAGTTCAGGTATATGATATACTGCACCAATAAGAGTACTCGTCTCAATGATTGAATAGTCAGGTATGTGAGGTACTGCAACAATAAAGGTATTGTTATCACTGATTGAATAGTTCAGGTCTGTGAGGCACTGCAACAATAAAGGTACCTGTCTCAATGATTGAATCGTTCAGGTCTGTGAGGTACTGCAACAATAAAGGTACTAGTCCCAATGATTGTATAGTCCAGGTCTCTTATGTACTGCAACAGTAAGGGTACTCGTTTCAATGATTGAATAGTTCAGGTATGTGGGGTACTGCAACAATAAAGATGCTCAAATCAATGACAGAATAGTTCAGGTCTGTGAGGTTCCACAACAATAAAGGTGCTCGTCTCAATGATTGAATATTTCAGGTTCGTGAGGTACCGCAACAATAAAGGTACTGGTCTCAATGATTGAATAGTTCAGGTCTGTGAAATACTGCTACAATAATGGTAGTCGTCTCAATGATTGAATAGCTCAGGTCTGCGAGGTACTGCAACACTAAATGTACTCGTCTCAATGATTGAATAGTTCAGGTCTGTGAAATACTGCAACAATAAAGGTAGTCGTCTCAATGATTGAATAGTTCAGGTATGTGAGGTACTGCAACAATAACGGTAATCGTCTCAATGATTGAATAGTTCAGGTATGCGAGGTACTGCAACAATAAAGGTACTGGTCTCAATGATTGAATAGTTCAGGTCTATGAAATACTGCAACAATAAAGGTAGTCGTCTCAATGATTGAATAGTTCAGGTATGTGAGGTACTGCAACACTAAAGGTATTCGTCTCAATGATTGAATAGTTCAGGTCTGTGAAATACTGCAACAATAAAGGTAGTCGTCTCAATGATTGAATAATTCAGGACTGTGAGGTACTGCAACAATAAAGGTAGCCGTCTCAATGATTGAATAGTTCAGGTATGTGAGGTACTGCAACACTAAAGGTACTCGTCTCAATGATTGAATAGTTCAGGTCTGTGAAATACTGCAACAATAAAGGTAGTCGTCTCAATGATTGAATAGCTCAGGTCTGCGAGGTACTGCAACACTAAAGGTACTCGTCTCAATGATTGAATAGTTCAGGACTGTGAGGTACTGCAACAATAACGGTAATCGTCTCAATGATTGAATAGTTCAGGTCTGCAAGGTACTGCAACAATAAAGGTAATGGTCTCAATGATTAAATAGTTCAGGTCTGTGAGCTACTGCAACAATAAAGGTACTGGCCTCAATGATCGAATAGTTCAGATTTGTGAGGTACTGCAACAATAAAGGTACTGCTCTGAATGATTGAATAGTTCAGGCCTGTGAGCTACTGCAACAATAAAGGTACTGATCTCAAAGATTGAATAGTTCAGGTCTGTGAGGTACTGCAACGGTACTGGTCTCAATGATTGAATAGTTCAGGTCTGTGAGCTACTGCAACAATAAAGGTACTGGTCTCAATGATTGCATAGTTCAGGTATGTGAGCTACTGCAACAATACAGTTACTGGCCTCAATGATTGAATAGTTCAGGTCTGTGAGGTACTGCAACAATAAAGGTACTGCTCTCAGTTAGTAAATAGTTCAGGTCTGCGAGGTACTGCAACAATAAAGGTACTGGTCTCAATGATTGAATAGTTCAGGTCTGTGAGGTACTGCATCAATAAAGGTACTGCTCTCAATTAGTGAATAGTTCAGGTCTGTGAGGTACTGCAACAATAAAGGTACTGCTCTCAAATAACATATAAAGCTGTTTCTCCGCTGATTTTGATGATCGTCTAAAAGGAACACACGGCAATCTTGATTTTTTATAAAAACTCACGGCTTTTAGTTAGTTTTTTACATAATGTGCATTTGTTCAATCATTAACATTAATTATAAGACTTGGTTAAAGCAAATTATGTTTGCATATTATTAACTGTTGATTATATGTACCAATAATACATTTAAACCTATGGTAGAATAAGACAAATAGAAAACCTATGGTAGAATAAGACAAATAGAAAGAAAACTCAACGTTTTATTTAATTAATATGCAAGCTGGTTTTAAGTCATAATTATACTAGATAAATAAATCGTGACGCTAATTGCAATGCTTGATAAACACTTGATGAGTGCCATGTGTCCCTTTAAGTTAGGAATGTAAGATATAGGGCGTGATATTAAATTCGGAGATATTACCACTGATATTACAGCCTGGAAATAAGAGGTCTAAGTAACGACAGACCGTGATTGAAGATGCGTAAACTGAATTATGAGTTGGTAACTCTTAATTTGAAGCTCCCGTTTTGGGGTTTGGTCTGACTGGTTAAAGCCGTTTATATTGTGTCTACAGAGTTTGGATTCTCAAAATATGTCAGTTATACATATATATATATATATATATATACCTCGTCGTCAGTAGGTTAAGAAACGGCGTAGATCTGTTGTAAAATTTAGCTGTTGTTGGCGGGATAGCTAATTTAAAATTGAGACGTATTATTATTATTATTTATTTATTTTTTGCATTTTACATTTTCATTATATTGCACCAGTACTATATTTAAAACTATGGTAAAATAAAGAAAATCTAAATTTTTAAGTTACCCTTGTTTATCAACGCATCAGTCTCATATCGTGTTCATTTGGTTAATACGTTATTTACTTAATTATTTTCAACATCATCATACATTATCATTGTATTGAAAATGTATCCGCCTATATTGTATTGGTGAAAAACATTGTAATATTTGTGTAATGTAATGTTTGTGCCAAATAAAGAATTTTGAATTGAATTTGAATTATTCAATTATACGCAGACAGATTTAAAGTCAAAATGATGCATGATAATAAATCACGGTTCTTAGTTAGATTTTTAATTACTGAAACATACTCCAAGAGTGCCGTGCGTCCTTATACCTATACTAATACCGGGACTAAAATGAAGCATTGAATATTATTACGACTCAAGTACTGCATTATTCAAAGTCACTACAAGATCATATGCGGAAATATTATTATTAAAGACGTCACTTTTATAAATAAAAAAATAAATATATAAAAGTGTTGTGTTTTGTTTTGTTTTTTCAACGAGGAAGTATTTTTTATGCAATCAGATCGACTAATTGTTATCATAATTGTATGTGTTTGAATGTTTGTTTCACAACCGATTGAAAACTGGACCCTTCAATTATTCGTTATCCCTGATCGAAACAATAACAAACAAAGCGCTTAACCAAATGGTGTGAATTACCTTAGACCTCGACAAAAAGAAAGCGGCGAAGTTTAATTATTAAAGTTTCCAAACAAGACTTGTCAATCACGTTGACCTAATTTCAAAGTAACCAATCACCGTTCGTGCTGGACAACATTTCAATGTAACCAATCAAAATTCGCGCTGGACAACATTTTTACTTCAATAAATAGCGCTCGATTAGAAAACGTGACTATTTTAATTTCAAAAATCATACCAGTCTGATACAAGTGTGACATATACAATTATTCACAATTCTGATTAAACTTTGTGTTTCTGTAAATTAGTGAAGCTTTCTGGGAAAATGGAGTATTTACCGTTCCAAGATTACTTTGGACTTACTAATGTCGCCTGGAGAGCGGATGATCTACATTCGGATTTAGACAGGATTATGAGTCCCCCTAAGTGTAGAAATGGGGACGATGAGAAGTGCGGTGGTTTTGTGTTAGGTCTTGATGGATTTTCGTCGTTTGATCCTCTAGATATGATTAGATCAGATGCCCACGAAGACTTCGCTAACAATGGTGTCTCCACTGATATGGACGAAATGGACATGTTCACGTCACAGTTGCGGGAACGCACCACGTCTGTGCAGCTTGAATCTGAGGACAATTCAGTTCTTGCCGGGTATTTAGTGTCGAAACAACGCCGTCGGGATGGTAATGGAAAGAAACCTAAAAACGTATTATGCGTATTTTGCAAGAACAACGGTGAGGTGGCGTCAGTGTATCAGTCGCACGTGCTGAAGGACAGTGCCGGGCGGGTATCGTGCCCGATTCTACGGAGGTATACGTGTCCCCTGTGCGGGGTTTCCGGCGATGTAGCCCACACCATCCGATACTGTACCAAGAACAACGGTAACCCAAGTCTGAACATTCCCCCCAGGACGAACCGCAAGCTGAATGGGAAGTTTTAAAGTGCTTACACGTGCATGGACGTTTGCAGTGTTTACACGCGTGTGGAACTATTCTGAACGATTGTGATTGTCGTTTGCTGAGCAGACATATTGGATAATTATCTCGTGCTAAATAACGATGTTCATGTGTGTTGAATCTGAATAATATTAATTTTACCCGCACCGATGAACGTTGTTTAAGTTATGTTTATTTATATTCCACTTATTTAAATGATATCACTATTTTAAATTGTCAAAATGCAATATGTAGACAGTGCCATCTGCTTTTAACCGGGCGTTGAAACGGTGACATAATAGTTTATGTTTATACAACTGGCATCGAATTAGTGATACTTCCTGACTACTAGTATTTCATAACGGATTTATCTAAATGTATTTAAATGCTGTTCAATTCAGTATGTATCAGACAATAATGAATTGCTTGTACATTATTAACATGATTGAATTGTGCCTCTGAAACTGTTAATAGATATATTGTAAATAAAATAAATCTTAAGATATGATTACATTAGCATGGTCTAAGAAAGACCAATTAACTCACACATACTTATCTTGCATAGTATTTATAACTGAAGGACTGTAACATAGCTAATATAATGTATTTGTAGTTTGTAAATAAAATAACACTTGTTGTATATACGTTTGTGCTTAAACATGTTCTATAAAGTATTTTAAAAGAAACACAATGTATCCCGTTTTATTATTTGACCTCTCTCTCTCTCTCTTTCTCTCTCTGTGCAGTTTTATTATTTGACTCTCTCTCTCTTTCTCTCTCTGTGCAGTTTTATTATTTGACCCCTCTCTCTCTCTCTCTCTCTCTCTCTCTCTCTCGTTTGTCTTTATGACGGCCGCTGTACACTAGACGACATTTATAAGTACTCCAGTTTCATTTTGTGTCATAGCTTTTAAATCGACTTCACAATTTTGACAAAAAATCGTATGGAACTCAAAAATTTAATTTTAACAGATTCATCAAATAAAATTGACAATAAATAATCAATTTGATAATCGGATGACTTTAAACAACATGAACATTTGGGAAAATTATGATGAAAACTACCTGTTTTGTTAGCATTTAAAATCGGGGTATTCATAATTGTCGTCTAGTGTATTACATATTTAAACAAACGTGTCAAATGCGTAAATTTCAATTATTTTCCAAAAAAACAGAGCGTTTAGGCATTAAATGCCAAAGAAGCCATATCTTAAATAATTTGTTCATCCTCTGTAAACCATTTTTTGATACAAAATATGTTAATAATACGCAATACAAAAGAGAGTAATATATAGTTATAATACGAAGTGCAAATATGGATAGATAGTTATAATACGCAATGAAAAATATAGATATATAGTTATAATACGCAATGGAAAATATAGATAGATAGTTATAATACGCAATGAAAAATATAGATATATAGTTATAATACGCAATGGAAAATATAGATAGATAGTTATAATACGCAATGGAAAATATAGATAGATAGTTGTAATACGCAATGAAAAATATAGATATCTAATTATAATACGCAATGGAAAATATAGATCGATAGTTGTAATACGCAGTGAAAAATATAGATATCTAGTTATAATACGCTATGGAAAATATAGATAGATAGTTGTAATACGCAATGAAAAATATAGATATCTAATAATACGCAGTGCAAACTATAGACAGAGATAGTTAAAATAAGTAATGGAAAATATAGATAGGTAGTTAAAATACGCAATGCAAACTATACATATCTAGTTATAATGCCCAATGCAAAACATAAATAGATAGTTATAATACGCAATGCAAACTATATATAGATAGTTATAATATCCAATGCAAACGATAGATAGATAGATAGATAGATAGATAGATAGATAATAGATAATTAGATAGATAGATAGATAGATAGATAGATAGAATGCAAACTATATAGAGCTAGTTATAATACCCAATGCAAAATATAGGTAGATAGATAGTTGTAATACGCTATGCAAACTATAGATATATGGATGTAATACCAAATGCAAACTATAGATAGATAGTTGTAATACGCAATGCAAAATATAGATAGATAGTTGTAATACGCAATGCAAAATATGGATAGATAGTTGTAATACGCAATGCAAAATATATAGATAGATAGTTGTAATACGCAATGCTAACTATAGATAGATAGTTATAAGAAGCAATGCAAAATATAGATAAACAGTTGTAATATGCAATGAAAACTATAGATGTATAGTTGTAATACTCAATGCAAACTATATACAGATATTTATAATACCCAATGCAAACTATATACAGATATTTATAATACCCAATGCAAACTATATACAGATATTTATAATACCCAATGCAAACTATAGATAGATAGTTATAATACGCAATGCAAAATATATATAGATAGTTATAATATGCAATTCAAAATATAGATAGATAGGTATAATACCCGATGCAAAATATAGATATATAGTTATAATACGCAATACAAAATATATATTAAAATAGTTATAATACGCAATGCAAAATGTAGATAGATAATAATAATACACAATGCAAACTATAGATACATAGTTATAATACGCAATGCAAAGTATAGCTAGATAGTTATAATACACAATACAAACTATAGATATAAAGTTATAATACGCAATGCAAAATATAGATATAAAGTTATAATACGCAATGCAAAATATAGATATAAAGTTATAATACGCAATGCAAAATATAGTAATAAAGTTACTATTATATATTTACAATTTGCATTGCGCATTATCAACATAATTTATTGATCAAAATATTGCGAGTTCATTAACTATAGACACATGCTGAAAGGGAATGTAGGCATACAGCCAAACAGTCGTTATTAAGAATTATCAAAATCGGATGATAAACAAAGAAGATATGATCACTTGATGGTTCTTTGAAACGGATATGGAAGGCGCCATTTGAGAACTGTAACATCAAGGTGCTAAATTACCAGATATGGAATATTTATAAATATGTTAATTAACGGATTTATAGGAGAAAATCACAGAAAAGGTATGAACCATAAGTCTACTAAAGTGTTATAATGCATTATATGGCGAGTAAAGGACTTTGCATTCATTTGCTGATATTTACTAATATGCCATATATGGTTATTTAGAAATATGACGTCAAATTTCACAAAATGGCGGCTCCTAGAACAATCTTCAAATGGCCATCTTCTTTGTTAATTATCCGATTTTAATCATTCTTACACATTTTTGCAAGGTTTTCTCTCTCAATAATGAAGGATGTTTCGCTGTGTCACTAGATTCCCTTTAATTGTTACAGGACTTTAATTTACCAAATAATGCACAACTAAAATATACAGACTATCTGCAGCACTGGGACACTTGTTTAGCTTTCTCTATTATCTGTTATCATGTGGGACAGTGTATTTGGTTCGCTGCCTGGCAGACATGTCTGACGCGAACTTCATTCTTTGTTTCATCTCTCGTCGAGGTTGCTTTCCCAATATAACCTTTGTGATGTGTTAACGGGACGTTAAACGGTATAAAGCAACTTAAGTAGAAAATATTAGTTAAATCAAAAATTAAAATTTGTTTTATTTATTTCCAAATATCTTTATTAACTTCTCAGCTACACTACAGAGCATCTAGTTAAAGCTATAGAGGATATTTGTTTGTTTTGAGTGAATATAGGATTTATTTTCATCTCATTGTGAGAACATTTATATTTTGACGAATGCTTTAGTTTCTCACTTTGAGATGAAAATAAATCCTATATTCACGACAAACAAACAAATATTCTATTTATTATATACTCCTGTACTCTGTACTCTATACTCACAACCTGGATATGTATGCAGAAAAAATATAATGAGCCAAAACAATGACGTCACTCAGTAAGAGTTGCATGACGCCATTTTGAGTGAAAATATATTTTATTATATACCTATCATTGTTGATTTATAAAGATTTCTTAGTGAAATACTTTTAGTATCAGACATATGTGATATCGTCACGTCACTGGTGTGACGATATCACTTTGCCGGAACTACTGTTTTTACCATTTTTGTATTTAATGGTACTGTACAAAATGAGTATTTCTTTTATTCAGAAATTTCATCGAGTAATCAGAGCGATAACTACATTCAGCTGTGCATTTATTTTCATATGTAGATACTTTACGGATACTAAAACAAACGAGAGACCCAAGAGGGCGTTTATCGCTCGTCTGGCTTAATGGCACGCGGTGTCTCCAAAAGTCGTTCGTTAAGGATCATTGATAAAACTCGTGCTTAGAAAAAGTTGACGGGTATGTGTGTGTGTGTGGGTTGGGGTGGGTGGTAATTTTTTTTTTATAAATAATTCAAAGGTCATAACCCTGTTGTTTCTAGTCTGACATGGCTAGATATAGATTTTTTGAATTTGACCACGCTTTCTTCTGTGCTCGAGGTATTATTTTTCTCCAGCCCTTTTAGGCGCCGCACTACCGCAATACCTTCACTTCAGAAAGTAACCTACGCCTTAATGTAGCCGCGATGTTTAAATGTGTTGACAACCAATCAGATACAGAAAACGACTTAATAATTAACATATTTTACATGAATGAAAATACATGCGTGGAATTTGTTGTTTCGGTTTGAGGACAATCGTATATGCGCGGTATCCGCCTCTAAATTTCGCTAAAAATATGCGAACGCGTTATACGATGCAGTCTTTTATTTATACGATTATTATTCTAAATTACCATACATGTCATATTGGTAAATATCAATTAAAGCAAATAAAATCACTGCATGCAGATGAATGCATAATCCTCTACTGGTCATATAATGCATTATAGCATTTTTGTAAAGTTAGTTGTGATAACTTTGCTGTGGTTTCCCCCTATAAATCAATTAATTAAAATATTTATAAATGTTCCATATATTGTAATTTAGAACTGTGATGTCAAAATGGCGGCTTCTATAGCCGTTTCAAAAACACCTTCAACTGATCATATCTTCTTTGTTTATCATACGATTTTGGGAATTATTTCACACTTAAACCACGTTTTTCAGAACTCTCAAAAACAACGATTGTTTAGCTGTATGCATACATTCCTTTAAGTGTCCATCATTGGTCAACTACATGTATGTTATTTAATGTACATCATTGGTCAACTACATGTATGTTATTTAATGTACATAATTGGTCAACTACATGTATGTTATTTAATGTACATCATTGGTCAACTACATGTATGCTGTTTAATGTACATCATTGGTCAACTACATGTATGTTATTTAATGTACATCATTGGTCAACTACATGTATGTTATCTAATGTACATCATTGGTCAAATACATGTATGTTATATAAGTGTACATCATTGGTCAACTACATGTATGATATTTAATGTACATTATTGGTCAACTACATGTATGTTATTTAAGTGTATATCATTGGTCAACTACATGTATGTTATTTAATGTACATCATTTGTCAACTACATGTATGTTATTTAATGTACATCATTGGTCAACTACATGTATGTTATTTAATGTACATCATTGGTCAACTACATGTATGTTATTTAAGTGTATATCATTGGTCAACTACATGTATGTTATTTAATGTACATCATTGTTCAACTACATGTATGTTATTTAATGTACATCATTGGTCAACTACATGTATGTTATCTAATGTACATCATTGGTCAAATACATGTATGTTATTTAATGTACATCATTGGTCAACTACATGTATGTTATTTAATGTACATCATTGGTCAACTACATGTATGTTATTTAAGTGTATATCATTGGTCAACTACATGTATGTTATTTAATGTACATCATTGGTCAACTACATGTATGTTATTTAATGTACATCATTGGTCAACTACATGTATGTTATTTAATGTACATCATTGGTCAACTACATGTATGTTATTTAAGTGTATATCATTGGTCAACTACATGTATGTTATTTAATGTACATCATTGGTCAACTACATGTATGTTATTTAATGTACATCATTGGTCAACTACATGTATGTTATCTAATGTACATCATTGATCAAATACATGTATGTTATATAAGGTACATCATTGGTCAACTACATGTATGTTATTTAATGTATATCATTGGGTCAACTACATGTATGTTATTTATTGTACATGGAAGTGCATCATTCCCAAATAAGTCATGAAAACGTAGCAATATGCGAATGTCATTGCTTTTTTGCGATTCACAATTTTGCAGGTGAACTTTTGTTATTGACCGAGCCATCATGAAAACAATCAAATGGAAGCTCCCTATATATGCTCCTTGCTGTCATTTTTTCAACTTGAGTTTATTTAAACATATACAGTTATGTAGGAACATTCCAGATATTGTGCGGTCAGAAACAGTAACTGCTTTTCAAGTACTTGCTATTGTTTATTACAACGTTTTATTAAAATCAACAACAATATAAAAATTGTTTTGTAATTATTTATTTCATTCTTAGGATACCAGATTTACATCAAATCTCTTCTTTTCAACTGCCATTTAAACAAAAGTTTTTTAGCCGAAGCCATTTTTCTATTTTAGTAACAGCGACCTTGACCTTGATTCCAGTAGACCCAAATGCATTACCAGCCTTCCTTTCCATATAAGCTACATAATCAGCAAGTTTCGTCACAATACATCACTGCTAACAAAAGTTACTGAGCGGAAAACATATTAGTGACAGTGAACTTGACCTTGCCCTCAGTGGCCCCAAACGCAAGGTATTGAGCAGAAAACATTTTTCTGTTTTTAGTAATAATGGCATTGACCTTGAACACAGTGACCCAAATTGCAATCATAACATTCCTTTCCACAGAAGTTACCTACACAGCAAGTTTCGTCGCAATACCTCACTTCAAACAAAAGTTATTGAGCAGAAGCCATTGTGTCTATTTTTAGTAACATCGACTTTGACCTTGACCCCAGTTTCCCCAAATGCAACCCCAATCTTTCTTCCATATATCATTTTTATATATAATCATTCTCGTCCAGACCATCGGACCAGCAGGTCCTGTGAGAGGATCAACGATCAAGTTGTTCATTGTGGGTTATTTTGATATAATAGGATTATTACTAGAGTAACGTGTCCTGGAAGTTTGTATCGCCTCGAGTAGGTAAATGACAGATCAAGGATCTCACGAGAGGCTCCCTCGTGAGATCCTTGATCTGTCATTTACCTACGAGAGGCGATACAAACCTTCCAGAACACGCTACTCTAGTAATGATCCTTTTATTATATATCTCCTACATATGGTTAAAAATATTTATATTTCTGTTGCATATGCATATATATGCAATAAAGAAGGTTTCTAAATGTTTCAAGGCTTATGTTTTGATAAAGCGTAGAAGGGAAATGGGCGTATTTTAATATATTTGTGGGTATAGCTACAGTTTACAAGTTAAAGTTCATTGGTGCGACGTACTTGTTTTGTTTGTTTGAGGTAACGTCGTCTGGACGTTCTCGTGCAAACGGGTGCAAATGCGAGCCTTATTAAAGGGTATTGGTCGAAATTCAGGCCGAGTACCTTTAATATTTTGAAAATCTACAGTAGAGATAAGGATTTTGCATTTTCCTGGTCACTTGTGCTCAGCTATGTCTGAAACTTTCAAATATACATGAAAAGGCATCTCTACATCTGAATATAGCATACAAATGATCTTTAAGAAATGATTATTGAGAAAAATGCTGAAAATAATAAACTCAAACTAAGGGTTACCCGTCAAAATTTTGATTTTCCAGGAAAAGTATCAGTCTCTCGCTTTAATTTTGACATTTTTTCAAAGTAGTCTGTCTTCATTGATATGTGTGTTTGTTTTACAAGCCAATAGCTGTAAAATAAAGCTAAAATTATGCTTATACCTGTATTGGTTTTGAAAATATAGTAAATTTTTAGTTAAACATGGTATCAAGTAAAATTTCAGCTAATTCCTGCAATATGAAGATAACTTGAAATAACTATACATACACAGACGGGATTTCTGAATAACCGTGTTAGCTGTGTCCTAACATATCTGAAATGTTCACAGATACACAAACAATGCTTAGAGGTGAAGGATGTAAGATACCCGTTCTGCAGCTCTAAAGCGCAAGGGCTTAGAGATGCATGATGGAAATTTCCATTCTGAAGCTCCAAATTGAAAGGCATTAGAGATGAAAGATACCTGTTCTGCAGCTCTAAAGCGCAATGCCTTAGCATTAAAGGATGAAAATGCCATTCTGCAGCTCTAAAGCGCAATGCCTTAAGAATAACGAATAAAAGATACCCATTCTGCCGCTCTTTCTTAACGTCTCACACCACACTTAATTTTCCATAGGGTCCCATTGTAATGTTTTTGTTCGTGGCATAGAGATAAAAAAAAAGATTTTGCAACATGTACTTATGCTTAAATTCTTCATTGATCCAATATCTGCATGTTATTAACTTTTAACAAATATTTACCAGATTGAACTTTTTTTTAATTTCATGTTTGCACCTATCAAAATTTAGACAAAAATACAACCCCGTGGAGATTAGACCCATGATGTGTAAAATGAGGCAGATTTAACTAGAAATCTTATATCAACATGCATTTTTCTGTGATCTCTTCCTAAAATGCTGTAGATTTAGAACCTGGTAAAGATAAATCAATGTATCCTGTAAAATGTAGAAAGCGAACTATTTTTTTTTATCTACCTCCTTCATCTGTAGCGCACGAGTATTCAAGGGAGATAATAGTGGTGTGAGTCCTTTATAATGACAACCCTGTTCCGTTCCGTTCCTCAAAATACCAAAACTAATATGGGTATTGGTATTTTGCGGAACGGAACAGGGTTGTCATTATAGTTAGATTCAAATTAGTTGTCGCATAATTTGAGCGGAATGCTTTGAAACTCGAATGCTGATAAAAAACAAACAATCTATAGTATAAATATTAAATAAAGTGATAGAAAGTACCATTTGTTTTTTATTACGTTATGCACCGTATGGAGCCTCAATATTGGTTCCGTTCCGTTCCGCAAAGTACCAATAGCCACAAAACAGCATATATAACATAGAATATCTATAACGCATGTTTGAACACTTTATAGTTCATCCTCTTTAGAGCTGATATATATCTGTATAGTAATCATATACTTTGTATATTAAACGTGATTTAAATATGTATTTTGAAATTGTTGTATATATGTTATGATGATGTACTTAACGTACAAGTCAATAAAAAGTCTGTTCTGTTCTGTTCTATAACTATTACTGCCTAAGAACACCATAGGTATAAATATCAATTTTAATAATGTTAAATGCATATAATTGCAAACAAGTTAAGTGATTATGAAGCACTTTATTTCAAAATCGGTAAGCCATAGGCCCATGTGATCATACAATATATACATATACATTTTAACTTCAAAAACAAATATATAAATATATCTTCATATTAACAACATACATACATATTATTTCATTCTAAGCAACTTATAAATATAACTCATAAACAACACATATATTAATATAACTTAATCATAACAACATATATAAATATTAGTTCATCACAACAAATTATACAAAAATGCTTTATTAGAAACAGATATAACTTCACAATCAACGTAATAAAAATATATAATTATTACTTCATAAACAAACAGATATGACTATTACTTCATGCACAAACAGATATAACTATTACTTCATAAACAAACAGATATAACGATTACTTCATAAACAAACAGATATAACGATTACTTCATAAACAAACAGATATAACGATTACTTCGTGAACAAACAGATACAACTTTTTCAACATAAACAAACGGATATAACTATTACTTCATGCTCAAACAGATATACCTATTATTTCATAAACAAACAGATATAACTATTACTTCATAAACAAACAGATAAAACTTTTGCATTATAAACAAATATATATAACTATTACTTCATAAACAAACATATATAACTATTACATCATAAACAAACGGATATAACTATTACTTCATAAACAAACATATATAACTATTACTTCATATACAAACAGATATAACTATCACTTCATATACAAACAGATATAACTATTACTTCATATACAAACATATATAACTATTACTTCATATACAAACAGATATAACTATTACTTCATAAAATAAACAAATCTAACTATTACGTCATAAACAAACGGATATAACTATTACGTCATAAACAAACATATATAACTATTACTTCATATACAAACAGATATAACTATCACTCCATAAACAAACATATATAACTATTACTTCATATACAAACGGATATAACTATTACTTCATAAAATAAACAAATCTAACTATTACTTCATAAACAAACAGATATAACTATTACTTCATAAACAAACGGATGTAACTATTACTTTATAAACAAACGGATATAACTATGACTTCATAAACAAACAGATTTAACTATTACTTCATAAACAAACAGATATAACTATTACTCCATAAACAAACATATATTACTATTACTTCATATTCAAACAGATATAACTATTACTCCATAAATAAACAGATATAACTATTACTTCATAAACAAACAGATATAACTATCACTTCATAAACAGACGGATATAACTATTACATCATAAACAAACGGATATAACTGTTACTACATAAACACACGGATATGAATATTACTTCATAAACAAACAGATATAACTATTACTTCATAACACACGGATATAACTATAACTTCATAAACAAACGGATATAACTATAACTTCATAAACAAACGGATATAACTATTACTTCATAAACACACGGATATAAATATTACTTCATAAACACACGGATCTAACTATTACTTCATAAACATACAGATATAACTATTACTTCATAAACAGACATATATAACTATTACTTCATAAACAAACGGATATAACTATCACTTCATTAACTGTCGGATATAACTATTACTTCATAAACAAACGGATATAACTATTACTTCATAAACTCACGGATATAACTATTACTTCATAAACAAACGGATATAAATATTACTTCATAAACAAACAGATATTAATATTACTTCATAAACAAACAAATATAACTATCACTTCATAACAAGGATTTATTTTACTATTCATAAATCCTTGTTCACAAAAACAAAATATGACTTCAAGAACAAACTGATATAAATATTACTTAAAAATTTACATATTGATATATCCAAAATAAAAAAATACAAAAAGGGGTCAAATAGTACCACTCTAATAAGGACGCTTCGAATCGTGTGTAGGACAAAATCGCCCAGTCCTTCCCCTATACCCCAAAAAAAATCCCCTCTGATTAAATAATTTAAACATTTAAATTGATGCATTACGGCTAATAAAATATATTTTCAGAATAAGTTTAAATTAAAGAAAAGTATTTTACGAAATGTCATGCGAGTGATTTTGTCTAGTTATGCCGTTGTTTGACCACGTCATTGATGGACGATTCAGAACAAGCGGGTACACAATATACCCAGTTCAAAACTGTTTGTTAATCATAAAAAGAAAATTGTTATTTTTTTAAGAGTTTTCTCAGTTAGTAATGTGGCAAAAGGACATATTAAATGTTTGAAGAATATCATAAACGCTCTCGTGCCATGCACGCTCACATGGTTAAAATAACCATTTACCACACTTCATGGCAACTAATGAATAATTCTGTTTTTTACATTTCTCCATATTTCTTGAATAAAGTAATTAAAAGAAATATACTAGCATTAAATGTTCAAAGGATTTTTCCACTCATTCGAAAATGTATTTCCCCCAGGTAATTAAAATAACCATCTTTAATGTTTTTGCAACAATTTTAACTATGTATCGGCCACAGTGTCAAACACAGGAAATGGTTATATAACTTGACTTTTTCCGGATTAAAAACATTGTTATGAAAACAAACACATTCAGACTGTTCTACAATTTTATGAACAAATGGCATAATTAATGATTACTCGTTTAAAAATAGTTACTTGCTATAATCCTCATGGAACTATTTACGTTAATCCGTGACAAACACGTGATCTTTGATTACGCCGCAGCACGTGACAAACACGTGATGGAGTGTTAATTGGTATGGTAGCTAATATATTGTACCCGTAGATGTTGATCGAATATGAAAGAGAACCTGATCAAGCCGATGGTCATGTCGGGAACCTCTTACATATACTTATATAGATAGAGAAATAACATAACATTTGTATTACTATTTATTTTATGATAAGCAATGAAATACTGTATTTTATCAGTGAAATAAAAGTGTTATTCCACACTGTGGAATATAGAGTTTTATTTCCACAGTAGCTGCCGGGACTACTGTTTTAATGTACAACCAACACAAATGCACAGTAACACGACTCACAAGATATTCCAACTGTTATACTGTTACATCCACTGTTATTTAATTACTTTCTTTCTATGACGTTAACGGTTTCAAAAAAAAGCGACGTCATGTAACGTTTCGTTACGTCATCGTGAACAGGGCGCGTAGCCAGGTGTGTAAAACGGTTTAGTTTCTGAAATTCTTCAAATGATTGTTTGTAAAATCATAAAATAAAAATAAAAATAAAATTTGTTGTTTTGTCGTGAATAACATATTTTATTTCATCTCGAAGTTAGAAAACTTTTATATTTTCATATTTTCACTCTATTCGCATTCGTGAAAATATAAAGTTTTCTCACCTCTCGATGAAATAAAATATGTTATTCACTCCAAAACAACAAATATCCTCTATATATTTGCAGGCTTATTATAAACAAAATAATTAAACAATGCAACCTTGTGAGAAGTTTGTAGGAATTTGGTGACCTGGACATTGCCGGCTCCCATAATGAATGTCACCAGGTTTCATCGCACCTCTATAATCCCCTCAAATGTATTATCTTCATTTTCACCTCAGTAACAGATGTAGAAGAAAATACAACATTAAAACCTCGAAAAATAAGATATACACTACCGTTTTCATACTTAAAAAGTGGCAGGGTTGCGCTAAAATGTTTTATACGCGATCAGTTTGCTTGCAAAGAATATTTAATTATTACTAAACACGTGTAAACCTAAACCAATTTACATCTCACACTTACATCCTACACTTACATCTGACACTGACACTTACACTTACACTTACATCTTACACTTACATCTGAGACTTACATCTTACACTTACATCTTACACTTACATCTGAGACTTACACTTACATCTTACACTTACATCTTACACATACATTTTACACATACATTTTACACATACATCTGACACTTACACTTACACTTACATCTTACACTTACATCTGAGACTTACATCTTACACTTACATCTTACACTTACATCTTACACATACATCTTACACTTATATCTTACACATACATCGTACAATTACATCTGACACATACATCTTACACTTACATCTTATACATACATCTTACACTTACATCTTACACTTACATCTTACACTTACATCTTACACTTACATCTTACACTTACATTGTACACTTACATCTGTCACTTACATCTTACACTTACATCTTACACTTACATCTGAGACTTACATCTTACACTTACATCTTACACTTACATCTTACACTTACATCTTACACATACATCGTACACTTACATCTTACACTTACATCTTACACTTACATCTTACACTTACATCTGAGACTTACATCTTACACTTACATCTTACACTAACATCTTACACATACATCTTACACTTACATCTTACACTTACATCTGAGACTTACATCTTACACTTACATCTTACACTTACATCTTACACTTACATCTTACACATACATCTTACACTTACATCTTATACGTACATCTTACACTTACATCTGACACTTACATCTTACACATACATCTGCATGGCAGCAACATGTTCAACCTATAAGAATTTCAGTGAGAATGACCTTGACCAGTTGTTCATACTCAGTCTTATTCTCGCACAACAGCAGCCATATAGCTTTCAAACTTTATACACACTTACATCTACACTTTCTTACGTGCCTGATCCGCGGGGCACCCGTGTCACATGGACACATTATAACAATAATAAATGCAATGTTATCTTCAATCTAGGCACGTTGTAAATGAGTAAATCTGCCAAAAGATCTACAGAACAGTGGGATCATGTAAAACGCGTTGTCTCATGAATCACTGCACTGTTTAAAACACTGTATTCTAACAATTATCCTTTACTTTTGTAAATGAAGGCATTTCACTAAGAATTGACTAAGAAATACTTAGATCTCTGAAAAACATAAATACGGAGATGTAAAGAAAACTCAGACATTTTCATATATAAACAAACAATCAAAACATTTAGCATGACAATGCAATGAAAAAGTCTCAGATAGATTAACACAAAAACTTCAACACGTAATTAGCGAAAATGCTTTCTTTAAAATGAATATTTTATGAAGAATTATTTCCTGGCGGTCAATATGCCGCCATAGGCGAACCCTTACTGTACTCATATTAGGTCAGTGAGGTACTGCAACAATAATGTTACTCGTCTCGATGATTGAATAATACAGGTCTGTCAGGCACTCAACAATAAAGGTACTAGCCTCAATGATTAAATAGTTCAGGTCTGTGAGGTACTGCAACAATAAAGGTGCTCGTCTCAATTATTGAATAGTTCAGGTATATGATATACTGCACCAATAAGGGTACTCGTCTCAATGATTGAATAGTTCAGGTCTGCGAGGTACTGCAACAATAAAGGTAATGGTCTCAATGATTTAATAGTTCAGGTATGTGAGGTACTGCAACAATAACTGTAATCGTCTCAATGATTGAATAGTTCAGGTCTGCGAGGTAATGCAACAATAAAGGTAATGGTCTCAATGATTGAATAGTTCAGGTATGTGAGGTACTGCAACAATAACTGTAATCGTCTCAATGGTTGAATAGTTCAGGTCTGCGAGGTACTGTAACAATTAAGGTAATGGTTTCAATGATTGAATAGTTCAGGTCTGTGAGCTACTGCAACAATAAAGGTACTGGCCTCAATGATCGAATAGTTCAGATTTGTGAGGTACTGCAACAATAAAGGTACTGCTCTAAATGATTGAATAGTTCAGGCCTGTGAGCTACTGCAACAATAAAGGTACTGATCTCAATTATTGAATAGTTCAGGTCTGTGAGGTACTGCAACGGTACTGGTCTCAATGATTGAATAGTTCAGGTCTGCGAGCTACTGCAACAATAAAGGTACTGCTCTCAATGATTGAATAGTTCAGGTATGTGAGGTACTGCAACAATAAAGGTACTGCTCTCAGTTAGTAAACAGTTCAGGTCTGCGAAATACTGCAACAATAAAGGTACTGGTCTCAATGATTGAATAGTTCAGGTCTGTGAGGTACTGCAACAATAACTGTAATCGTCTCAATGGTTGAATAGTTCAGGTCTGCGAGGTACTGCAACAATAAAGGTAATGGTCTCAATGATTGAATAGTTCAGGTCTGTGAGCTACTGCAACAATAAAGGTACTGGCCTCAATGATCGAATAGTTCAGATTTGTGAGGTACTGCAACAATAAAGGTACTGCTCTGAATGATTGAATAGTTCAGGCCTGTGAGCTTCTGCAACAATAAAAGTACTGATCACAAAGATTGAATAGTTCAGGTCTGCGAGCTACTGCAACAATAAAGGTACTGGTCTCAATGATTGAATAGTTCAGGTATGTGAGCAACCGCAACAATAAAGTTACTGGCCTCAATGATTGAATAGTTCAGGTCTGTGAGGTACTGCAACAATAAATGTACTGCTCTCAGTTAGTAAACAGTTCAGGTCTGCGAGGTACTGCAAAAATAAAGGTACTGGTCTCAATGATTGAATAGTTCAGGTATGTGAGGTACTGCAACAATAAAGGTGCTCGTCTCAATTAGTGAATAGTTCAGGTATATGATATACTGCACCAATAAGGGTACTCGTCTCAATAATTGAATAGTCAGGTATGTGAGGTACTGCAACAATAAAGGTATTATTATCACTGATTGAATAGTTCAGGTCTGTGAGGCACTGCAACAATAAAGGTACTGGTCTCAATGATTGAATCGTTCAGGTCTGTGAGGTACTGCAACAATAAAGGTACTAGTCCCAATGATTGTATAGTCCAGGTCTCTTATGTACTGCAACAGTAAGGGTACTCGTTTCAATGATTGAATAGTTCAGGTATGTGGGGTACTGCAACAATAAAGATACTCAAATCAATGACAGAATAGTTCAGGTCTGTGAGGTTCCGCAACAATAAAGGTGCTCGTCTCAATGATTGGATATTTCAGGTTCGTGAGGTACCGCAACAATAAAGGTACTGGTCTCAATGATTGAATAGTTCAGGTCTGTGAAATACTGCAACAATAAAGGTAGTCGTCTCAATGATTGAATAGTTCAGGTATGTGAGGTACTGCAACAATAACGGTAATCGTCTCAATGATTGAATAGCTCAGGTCTGCGATGTACTGCAACACTAAAGGTACTCGTCTCAATGATTGAATAGTTCAGGTCTGTGAAATACTGCAACAATAAAGGTAGTCGTCTCAATGATTGAATAGTTCAGGTATGTGAGGTACTGCAACAATAACGGTAATCGTCTCAATGATTGAATAGTTCAGGTATGCGAGGTACTGCAACAATAAAGGTACTGGTCTCAATGATTGAATAGTTCAGGTCTGTGAAATACTGCAACAATAAAGGTAATCGTCTCAATGATTGAATAGTTCAGGTATGTGAGGTACTGCAACACTAAAGGTACGCGTCTCAATGATTGAATAGTTCAGGTCTGTGAAATACTGCAACAATAACGGTAGTCGTCTCAATGATTGAATAGTTCAGGACTGTGAGGTACTGCAACAATAAAGGTAATCGTCTCAATGATTGAATAGTTCAGGTATGTGAGGTACTGCAACACTAAAGGTACTCGTCTCAATGATTGAATAGTTCAGGTCTGTGAAATACTGCAACAATAATGGTAGTCGTCTCAATGATTGAATAGCTCAGGTCTGCGAGGTACTGCAACAATAACGGTAATCGTCTCAATGATTGAATAGTTCAGGACTGTGAGCTACTGCAACAATAAAGGTAATGGTCTCAATGATTGAATAGTTCAGGTCTGTGAGCTACTGCAACAATAAAGGTACTGGCCTCAATGATCGAATTGTTCAGATTTGTGAGGTACTGCAAAAATAAAGGTACTGCTCTGAATGATTGAATAGTTCAGGTATGTGAGCTACTGCAACAATAAAGTTACTGTACTCAATGATTGAATAGTTCAGGTCTGTGAGGTACTGCAACAATAAAGGTACTGCTCTCAGTTAGTAAATAGTTCAGGTCTGCGAGGTACTGCAACAATAAAGGTACTGCTTTCAATGATTGAATAGTTCAGGTCTGTGAGGTACTGCATCAATAAAGGTACTGCTCTCAATTAGTGAATAGTTCAGGTCTGTGAGGTACTGCAACAATAAAGGTACTGCTCTCAAATAGTGAATAGTTCAGGTCTGCGAGGTACTGCAACAATAAAGGTACTGGTCTCAATGATTGAATAGTTCAGATCTGTGACGTACTGCAACAATAAAGGTACTACTCTCAATTAGTGAATAGTTCAGGTCTGCGAGATACTGCAACAATAAAGGTACTCGTCTCAATGATTGAATAGTTCAGACTATGACTATATTGTACCAAACTCACGACGGGCTACCAACATATGCATTTCCTCAACGCTAGACTTGAAGTCTTCCCGTGTATCGCGGATACATTGAAACATATTGTAATAAATAATTAATTATGAATGCAATCAGGACGGATTTTTTTAAGAATACATACTTGAATGGATGGTTTACCATATAAAGGTCTTCTTAATAGGCATGTATCATGGACAGTAAATAAGGGGGGTGGGGGTGGGGGGGGATATAAAGCTGTTACTCCCGCTGATTTTGATGATCGTCTAAAAGGAACACACGGCAATCTTGATTTTTTATAAAAATTCACGGCGTTTAGTTAGTTTTCTACATAATGTGCATTTGTTCAATCATTAACATTAATTATAAGACTTGGTTAAAGCAAATTATGTTTGCATATTATTAACTGTTGATTATATGCACCAATAATACATTTAAACCTATGGTAGAATAAGACAAATAGAAAACCTATGGTAGAATAAGACAAATAAAAAGAAAACTCAACGTTTTATTTAATTGATATGCAAGCTGGTTTAAAGTCATAATTATACTAGATAAATAAATCGTGACGCTAATTGCAATGCTTGATAAACACTTGAAGATTGCCATGTGTCTCTTTAAGTTTTGAATGTAAGATATTGGGCGTGATATTAAATTCGGAGATATTACCACTGATATTACAGCCTGAAAATAAGAGGTCTAAGTAACGATAGACCGTGATTGAATATGCGTAAACTGAATTATGAGTTGGTAACTCTTAATTCGAAGCTCCCGTCTTGAGGTTTGGTCTGACTGGTTAAAGCCGTTTATATTGTGTCTACAGAGTTTGGATTCTCAAAATATGTCAGTTATATATATATATATACCTCGTCGTCAGTAGGTTTAGAAACGGCGTAGATCTGTTGTCAAATTTAGCTGTTGTTGGCGGGATAGCTACTTTAAAATTGAGACGTATTGTTATTTTTATTTTTTTTGGCATTTTACATTTTCATTATATTGCACCAGTAATATATTTAAAACTATGGTAAAATAAGGAAAATCTAAATTGTTAAGTTACCCTTGTTTATCAACGCATCAGTCTCATATCGTGTTCATTTGGTTAATACGTTATTTACTTCATTATTTTCAACATCATCATACATTATCATTGTATAGTATTGAAAATGTATCCGCCTATATTGTATTGGTGAAAATATTGTAATATTTGTGTAATGTAATGTTTGTGCCGAATAAAGAATTTTGAATTGAATTTGAATTATTCAATTATACACAGACAGATTTAAACTCAAAATTATGCATGATAATAAATCACGGTTCTTAGTTAGATTTGTAATTACTGAAACATACTCCAAGAGTGCCGTGCGTCCTTATACCTATACAATACCGGGTCTAAAATGAAGCATTGCAGATTATTACGACTCAAGTACTGCATTATTCAAAGTCACTACAAGATCATATGCGGAAATATTATTATTAAAGACGTCACTTTTATAAATAAAATAATAAATATATAAAAGTGTTGTGTTTTGTTTTGTTTTTTTCAACAAGGAAGTATTTTTTATGCAATCAGATCGACTAATTGTTATCATAATTGTATGTGTTTGAATGTTTGTTTCACAACCGATTGAAAACTGGACCCTTCAATTATTCGTTATCCCTGATCGAAACAATAACAAACAAAGCGCTTAACCAAATGGTGTGAATTACCTTAGACCTCGACAAAAAGAAAGCAGCGAAGTTTAATTATTAAAGTTTCCAAAAAAGACCTGTCAATCACGCTGACCTAATTCCAAAGTCACCAATCACCGTTCGTGCTGGACAACATTTCAATGTAACCAATCACCGTTCGCGCTGGACAACAATTTTACTTCAATAAATAGCGCTCGTTTTGAAAATGAGACTATTTTAATTTCAAAAATCAGATACAAGTGTGACATATACAATTATTCACAATTCGATTAAACTTTGTGTTTCTGTAAATTAGTGAAGCTTTCTGGGAAAATGGAGTATTTACCGTTCCAAGATTACTTTGGACTTACTAATGTCGCCTGGAGAGCGGATGATCTACATTCGGATTTAGACAGGATTATGAGTCCCCCTAAGTGTAGAAATGGGGACGATGAGAAGTGCGGTGGTTTTGTGTTAGGTCTTGATGGATTTTCGTCGTTTGATCCTCTAGATATGATTAGATCAGATGCCCACGAAGACTTCGCTAACAATGGTGTCTCCACTGATATGGACGAGCTGGACTTGTACACGTCACAGTTGCGGGAACGCACCACGTCTGAGCAGCTTGAATCGGAGGACAATTCAGTTCTTGCTGGGTATTTAGTGTCGAGACAACGCCGTCGGGATGGTAATGGAAAGAAACCTAAAAACTTATTATGCGTGTTTTGCAAGAACAACGGTGAGGTGGCGTCAGTGTATCAGTCGCACATGCTGAAGGACAATGCCGGGCGGGTGTCGTGCCCGATTCTACGGAGGTATACGTGTCCCCTGTGCGGGGTTTCCGGCGATGTAGCCCACACCATCCGATACTGTCCCAAGAACAACGGTAACCCAAGTCTGAACCTTCCCCTCAAGACGAACCGCAAGCTGAATGGGAAGTTTTGAAGTGCTTACACATGCATGGACGTTTTGCAGTGCTTACACGCGTGTGGATCTATTCTGAACGGTTGTGATCGTCGTTTGCTGAGCAGACATATTGGATAATTAACTCGTGCTAAATAACGATGTTCATGTGTGTTGAATCTGAATAATATTAATTTTACCCGCGCCAAAGAACGTTGTTTCAGTTATGTTTATTTATATATTCCACTTATTTAAATGATATCACTATTTTAAATTGTTCAAATGCAGTATGTAGACAGTGTCATCTGCTTTTAACCGGGCGTTGAAACGGTGACATAATAGTTTATGTTTATACAACTGGCATCGAATTAGTGATACTTCCTGACTACTAGTATTTCATAACGGATTTATCTAAATGTATTTAAATGCTGTTCAATTCAGTATGTATCAGACAATAATGAATTGCTTGAACATTATTAACAGGATCGAATTGTGCCTCTGAAACTGTTATTAGATATATTGTAAATAAAATAAATCTTAAGATATGATTACATTAGCATGGTCTAAGAAAGACCAATTAACTCACACATACTTATCTTGCTTAGTATTTATAACTGAAGGAGTGTAACATAGCTAATATAATATATTTGTAATGTGTAAATAAAATAACACTTGTTGTATATACGTTTGGGCTTAAACATGTTCTATAAAGTATTTTAAAAGAAACACAATGTGTCCAGTTTTATTATTTGACCTTTCTCTCTCATTCTCTCTCTCTCTCTCTCTCTCTCTCTGTGCAGTTTTATTATTTGACCTCTCTCTCTCTCTGCAGTTTTATTATTTGACCTCTCTCTCTCTCTCTCTCTCTCTCGTTTGTCTTGACGACGACCGCCGTACACTAGACGAAATGTATAAGTACTCCTGTTTGCATTTTATTTATAGCTTTTAAATGGAATTCACAATTTTGACAAAAATTCGTATGGAACTCAAAAATATATTTTAACAGATTCATCAAATAAAATTGAAAATAAAAATAATCAATTTGATAATCGGATTATATTCAGTCACCGCTTTAAACAACATGTTCAACATTTGGGCAAATGATGATAAAAAATACCTGTTTTATTAGCATTTAAAATCGGGGTACTCAAGTGTCGTTTAGTGTAGGATATATTCAAACAAACATGTCAAATGCGTAAATTTCAATCATTTCCAAAAAAAGTCGTTTAGGCATTAAATGCTAAATAAGGCATATCTTAATTTGTTCACCCTCTGTAAAACATATTTTGATACAAAATATGTTGATAATACAATGCAATACACAATAGATAATATATAATTATAATACGCAATGGAAACTATAGATAGATAGTTATAATACGCAATGGAAAATATAAACAAATAGTTATAATACGCAATGGAAAATATAGATAATAGTTATAATACGCAGTGGAAAAAAAAGATAGATAGTTATAACACCCAATGCAAAATATAGCTAGATAGTTATAATACGCAATGCAATCTAAAGATAGATAGTTATAATATGCAATGCAAACTATAGATAGATAGTTATAATACGCAATGCAATCTAAAGATAGATAGTTATAATACCCAATGCAAAACTATAGATAGATAGTTATAATACGCAATGCAATCTATAGATAGATAGTTATAATACGCAATGGAAAATATAGATCGATAGTTATAATACGCAGTGGAAAAAAATTAGATAGATAGTTATAACACCCAATGCAAAAAATAGATAGATAGTAACTTATAATACCCAATGCAAAATATAGATAGATAGTTATAATACCCAATGCAAACGATAGATAGATAGTTACAATACAATTGTCTAAGAACTATCAACTCACACAAACTTATCTTGCTTAGTATTTATAACTGAAGGAGTGTAACATAGCTAATATAATATATTTGTAATGTGTAAATAAAATAACACTTGTTGTATATACGTTTGTGCTTAAACATGTTCTATAAAGTATTTTAAAAGAAACACAATGTGTCCAGTTTTATTATTTGACCTTTCTCTCTCATTCTCTCTCTCTCTCTCTCTCTCTCTCTCTGTGCAGTTTTATTATTTGACCTTTCTCTCTCTCTCTGCAGTTTTATTATTTGACCTCTCTCTCTCTCTCTCTCTCTCTCTCTCTCTCTCTCTGCAGTTTTATTATTTGAATTCTCTCTCTCTCTCTCGTTTGTCTTGATGACGACCGCCGTACACTAGACGAAATGTATAAGTACTCCAGTTTGCATTTGATGTCATAGCTTTTAAATGGAATTCACAATTTTGACAAAAATTCGTATGGAACTCAAAAATATATTTTAACAGATTCATCAAATAAAATTGAAAATAAATAATCAATTTGATAATCGGATTATATTCAGTCACCGCTTTAAACAACATGTTCAACATTTATGCAAATGATGATAAAAAATACCTGTTTTATTAGCATTTAAAATCGGGGTACTCAAGTGTCGTTTAGTGTAGGATATATTTAAACAAACATGTCAAATGCGTAACTTTCAATCATTTCCAAAAAAAATCGTTTAGGCATTAAATGCCAAATAAGGCATCTTAATTTGTTCACCCTCTGTAAAACATATTTTGATACAAAATATGTTGATAATACAATGCAATACAAAATAGATAATAGATAATTATAATATGCAATGGAAAATATAGATAGATAGTTATAATACGCAATGCAAAATATAAATAAATAGTTATAATACGCAATGGAAAATATAGATAATAGTTATAATACGCAGTGGAAAAAAATTAGATAGAAAGCTATAACAGCCAATGCAAAATATAGATATATAGTAACTTATAATACCCAATGCAAAATATAGATAGATAGTTATAATACCCAATGCAAACTATAGATAGATAGTTATAATACGTAATGCAAAATATAGATAGATAGTTATAATACGCAATGGAAAAAAAATAGATAGATAGTTATAACACCCAATGCAAAATATAGATAGGTAGTTATAATACCCAATGCAAACTATATATATATAGTTATAATACGCAATGCAAAATATAGATATATAGTTATAATACGCAATGCAAAATATAGATATATAGTTATAATACGCAAAACAAACTATATATAGTTATAATACCCAATGCAAAATATAGATATATAGTTATAATACCCAATGCAAAATATAGATAGTTATAATACCCAATGCAAACTATAGATAGATAGTTACAATACCCAATGCAAACTATAGATAAATAGTTATAATACCCAATTCAACCTATAGATAGATAGTTATAATACGCAATGCAAAATATAGATAGATAGTTATAATACGCAATACAAACTATAGATAGATAGTTATAATAACCAATGCAAAATATAGATATATAGTTATAATACCCAATGCAAACTATAGATAGATAGTTATAATACCCAGTGCAAACGATAGATATATAGTTACAATACCCAATGCAAACTATAGATAAATAGTTATAATACCCAATGCAAACTATAGATAGATAGTTATAATACGCAATACAAAATATAGATAGATAGTTATAATACACAATACAAACTGTAGATAGATAGTTATAATACGCAATGCAAAATATAGATAATATAGTTACTATATATATTTACAGTTTGCATTGCGCATTATCAACATAATTAATTGATCAAAATATTACAAGTTTATTCACGTCATCACATTTCATTCATATATATATAGATACAATGCATATACGTATGCCTTTCCATACAAAAACATAATAGACATCTCCATCATAATGATACATTATGCAAGCATAAAAACAACGTATATTATACAAGCTAACTCATATTTATCGATTGTTAAGATTTAAGCACATATTGTTAATTCGAACACTTTAAAAATGCTCTAAATAAGTCATTTTTAAACCACTGAATATATATATATATCGTTATACACACTTTTAAAGATGACGCTTAAACAATGTTTAGAACAAATCCGATTTGGTATAAACTGATTAACAGACACATGCTGAAAGGGAATGTAGGCATACAGCCAAACATCGTTAAAACCTGATCGATGGTGAAAGAATTATCCAAATCGGATGATAAATAAAGAAGATATGATCATTTGATGGTTCTTTAAAACGGATATGGAAGCCGTCATTTTGAGAACTATGACATCAAAGTTCTAATTTATCATATATGGAATATTTATAAATATGTTAATTAACTGATTTTTTTTAGAAATTCAGAGCAAAGTATTATCATAAGTCTACTAAAGTGTTATAATGCATTATATGGCGAGTAAAGGTTTTTGCATTCATTTGCTGATATTTACTAATATGCCATATATGGTAATTTAGTATTATGACGTCAAATTTCACAAAATGGCGGCTCCTATAACAATCTTCAAATGGTCATCTTCTTTGTTCATTATCCGATTTTAATCATTCTTACACCTTTTTCCAAGGTTTTCGCTCTCAATAATGAAGGATGTTCGCTGTGTCACTAGATTCCCTTTAATTGTTACAGGACTTTAATTTACCAATAAATGCACAACTAAAATATACAGACAATATCTGCTGCATAGACAATAACAGTTTTCTGTGTTTTATAATGTTATGGTGCAAATTGACATTAATCATAGCATCGCATCGTGAAAGGAAACGCAATTGTTCTTCATTTGGTAACAATTCAAAGTTCTGGGACACTTGTTTAGCTTTCTCTATTACTTCATCATGTGGGACAGTGTACTAGGTTCGCTCCTCGGCAGACATGTCTGACGCGAACTTCATTCTTTGTTTCATCTCTCGCCGTGGTTGCTTTCCCAATATAACATTTGTTAACGAAATGTAAAACGCTATAAAGCAGCTTAAGTAGAAAATATTAGTTAAATCAAAAAAATAAGATTTTTTTTTACATATTTTCAAATATCCTTAGCAACCTCTCAGCTACACTACAGAGCATCTAGTTTAAGATTTTAGTGGATATTTGTTTGTTTTGAGTTAATATATTATTTATTTTCATCGAGAAATGAGAAAACATATTTTCACGAGTGCTTTAGCACGAGTGAAAATGTTTGGGTTTTCTCACTTTGAGCTAAAATAAATCCTATATTCACGACAAACCAACAAATATTCACCTATATTACTCCTATACTCTGTACATCTGTACTCACAACCTGGATATGTATCTGTATATGTAAATAAATCCTATATTCACGACAAACCAACAAATATTCTATTTATCATATACTCCTATACTCTGTACTTTGTACTCACAAAATATATATTATTATTCACAGTGAAAATACAAACAATGAAAATATCAGGTTTTATTCTAATCATAAAATCCACTTTTCACTGGAAAGTGTATAATAAATAGAGGATCTTACATGAGTACTCATTCGTTATTGAATTTATTAAACTCGTTAGCAAAAATGATATAATGCTTGGCAAGAAATTCATTATTGAATTTATTAAATGAGTTGGCAAAATGATATAATGCGAGGCTCTTACCGAGCATTATATCATTTTTACTTACGAGTTTAATAAATTCAGTAATGAATGAGGACGAATGTAAGATTATATTTATTACATAACTTATAACGTCACATTACGTCAGAAAACTTACATTAACGTGACGTCCATGACATCATTAACGTTATGTTATACCACTAGTGGAATATCGAAAATATTGAATGGTGTTATTACACTCACACACCACATGTTATGCGATAAAACGTTTTATTTTAATAATAAAATCCACTGTTTCACTGGAAAGTATATAATAAACGTTTTTAGCTGTGAGTTTTATTAATCCATGTCATTCAGTAATACAAATATAAACAAGCAAGTTTTTTTCTTACATTCTTCCCGATTGTTGCCATCAGTTCTTCGTACCAAGCATTTTAAATCAATGTGGGCGACCTCGCTTCTTTCTGTTCAAAAACCTTGACATGCCTTACATATTGATTACAATTACCTTGTAATACGACGTGCTAGAAGTACACATCACACAGAAATACAATTGTTCACGTGTGCGTTAGAGTGTACATTACAACACATATAAACTGTTCACTGTTACCATGTGTAATTACCATGTGTAATTATAAGATTGCGTTATCAAAGTGAAAAATGTAAAGGAATAATATAAACCAATGAAAATTAAAAGAAAAAAAAAGGGAAATCAGCAGGCTTGAACCCTACCTTCCTGGGCACTAACACGGCGCCCCGACCAACTGCAGTATTGAGGCTTCTGAATGTTTCGTCGCTAATATACATATAATGGTAATGATTACATGCTACACATTCAGTAGACTGGTTTACGAAAAAATGAAATGGTAACATTTCAACATTACAAAATATGTGTTTATACCATTCACGTTTTTCAGACGAGTTCTCTAGGAATTCAAGTTGTAAAGCATGCGTATTGCCACTTACATGAGTCACAGTCTGTTAACCATAGACAGATATAAAAGCCATATATGATGTCTTAAAACGATAGAAAAAGGTTTTTAAAAAAACTGATAATTTTTGGCTTAAGATATGGTTAAGAAGCTTTATGAATACGGGCCCTGTTCACTCCAGTTACTGTTAAAGGGACACGGCAATCATGAAGTTTTATCAAGCATTGTCGACCCGATTTATTAATCCAGTATCATTTTGACTTTAAACCTGCTTGAATATAATTAAATAAAGGTTTGATTTATTTTCTTGGTACCATTGGTTATACATGTCTATATATATATAATTGGTGCGATATATAACCAACAGTCAATAATATGTAAAAACATAATTTGCTTTATAGTTTTCTTATGACTAAAATTAACGACTGAACACAACTTATGCAAGTTATGTAGAAAAACAAACGGGACGCCAAGTTTAAAAAAAAGACGAACATATTGCAGTTTGTCCCTTTAGTCGTGTATTATTAATTGTATGTGTTTAATGGGCATTTCTTTTTACATCATACATAAACACATCACTTGCGTTAAACAGCTTTGATGTGAAATATGGAAGCATAGTAAATTTAAACTATAACATTCCGTTTTATCAAAAACATATAGGTCTATAACTTTTAAGATACTAAAAATAATACAACACCAAACATGTTTATTTCTACCAGTGTAAAGTGTAATTGTTAAAGAACAAACTCGCCATGTTTTGACGGGATAGCTACTTTAACGTTTATGAAACAGCAGCAATGACCCTTAATAAACTGTTGCCGTCTGTGATTAAAGGAGACTGTGATTATAGGAGACTGTGATTATAGGAGACTGGAGTGGAACTGCGGATATCACGGTGATCATTCCGGGTTCAAGCCTCACCGGTGCGAATGCGTTTCGTCTCCGTGTTCTTAGGCATTACACGTTAACTTAAATAGCCTCTTCCGAGTACGTCAAATAACCGTACTGGAATTTATTCGTTAGTAAGAGTAGGGCAGATTTCCGGATTTCTACGAATTTCTACGAATTTAGTTCATCGATATTATGATGACGTAAAGTAGCTATCCCGCCAACTTACATATTTTGAGAATCCAAACACAGTAGACACAATATAAATGGGTTTAACCAGCCAGGACAAACCCATAAACTGGAGGTCGAATTAAATGTTACCAACTCATAATTCAGTTTACGCATATTCAGTCATGGTTAGTTTAATAAACCTATACTTTTAATCGGCACATGTACCTTATTATTTGACCTGAACACCGGGACAGATTTTCATAAACGGTTGTGTAGTATAATTTTGCCGTTATTTGAGGGTGGTGGTGTTAGTTTCTTTAATTGAATACTGCCAAAATTAAGGGAGCAGGATTTAATCACTTTGTTATGCCCTAATGTTTGGACTGCTGAAAATCAATACAACATATCATCGATTTTATATATAAAAACGCGATGTTTTTTGTAGCGTAAACACACAGAGGTTCCATTAAAAAGCATTAAATTGTATTATTGGTTTCACAAACTCCTATAATATAACTTGTGTCCAACAACGATTTCAGCCTTTTAAAATTTTCTTTATCTACCATATTAAGCTGTTGCTAAATATGTAGCTCTACGGTAATTTTGCTGTATTTAATCAAGCGTTGGTGAACTGTCACAAGGTTGTACAGTTCTAAACGCAGTCACTCCGTTAATCTTTCTATTCAACCAAACGCAGTCACTCCGTTAATCTTTCTATTCAACCAAAGGCAGTCATTCCGTTTATCTTTCTATTCAACCAAACGCAGTCATTCCGTTAGTCTTTCCCGCTATCCAACCAAAAACAGTTATTCCGTAAGTCTTTTCTCATGTTTCTAGACGAAAACTATTGTGTATATAGTATATTAGTCTAATTAAAGCAGGGTCCCAATGACCAGTACCGAAAAACAATGCGGGGAACCCACGTGACTTTTGAATAACGTTCGCATTAGAAAACATGGCGGAAACGTCCACATCAGGTGAGTCTTGTTTGAATAACTTTTTTATTATTTAACCGATTGCGATAAGGTAAAGTCTAAAGTATCCACCAAAATAGTACCAACCCTCGGTGCAAAGCGTCTGTCGGCTGTCTGTAGCCGTTTGTTACTGATGCTCGAACAACTTTTTTCTTGTGTCAAAACAAATAAGGATAACGTTTGCATTTTTTCATGATTTTCAGTCAAAAAGTTAAATCTACTCATTGCAGGAACCATTGGTACCTATATTTTATCAACCATTTATTGTAAAATATATTTTATACTAGTAGTTTTACGAAAATGCTGAAACTTTTGCAAAAAAAATGGATATTAAGTTTTGAATATCGTTTGCATCGGTTTTAAAAGGAATATCGTTTGCATTAAAATTACAAAATAAAACAAACTATACAGCACGTTACTACTACGTCTTATTTGTTTGAATATGCGTATGCTTTGACGCTTTTAACATTTCTTTTCAATAACTAATAATCGTTTTTAAACTTAGTACGTTATAAAAATAACGATTTCTATTTAGATGCCATTCTTGATTCATTTTTGCTCTACTAAAACTCATATGTGATGCGATCAAACCATCGTCCGTCTATCGTCAATTGTCCGTTTACTTTCTTTGTTGGAATCATAACGAGTTATATAAATCGTATGCGAAATGGAGACGAGTTTTAGATCCTCTTTATAGTCAAATTATTTATTTATAAGAAGTAACATGGACTTAAAACCGCAACGACATTTGACAAACTTTAGCACCAAAACGGCTTTCACACTAAATGGTTCATAACGTCATGTCACAGAAATATCTGTATAGTCTTTCAAAAGGAATATTAAAAAAAAAATAACGGTTTTCTTCGAATGTTAAAAAAAATAATAACGATTTTCTTCAAATGTTCGAACTCATTATTTTTCAAGAAAAATTAAAGATATTTGGATTCTTCACAAGGGACGTGGGCTCACATTTCCTGTCCGAAATTTATTTTCACCCTAGCCGTTAGGCGAGGGGAAATATACTTTCCAGGCAGTGAATGTGGAATGTAAGCCCATGTTCCCTTTCAAGAATTCAAGTAATTAATAATGACATACGCCAACGTGTTTTACCTTTAAACAAACTACAAGATCTAGTAACCCCTTTTTCTTTTCAATTTTGCTTATTTCCCCTTATCGTGCCCCTGTTTTAGTCCTAGGACGTGACATCTCTGTATGTTTAAATACATGAAGTCAATGCTAAACGTCGACATATTTGGCGGATTTTTAAAATTTAAAATCTGTGGTGGGTGGTGTTTTTTTAACAAAAGTTGGCATTTTGATCATTAAGCTTGCAAAACACCACTACTTACATTAATGTTAGACTTTTATGTACGAAATGGAAACGTAGAGAATCAATATACTGGTTTATCATGCAGATATTCACTTTTCTGCCTAATAAAGGGGTGACCTAATCAATTTTGCTTTATTAGGCACTGACCAATAGAGCAATTCAATGCGGAATCCCTCGGCGGTTATTGTACGTAACGTTATCTAACGTCATGCACGTAACGTTGCCTGACGTCATTAAACAAGGTCGGAATCTACAGTTTTCTTTGAAATTCAGACTGTTTTCAGACATGTACACTAATTACGTTAAATAATTTGAATTCTATTTTTCAAAACTAACAAACATGCCCTGTTCCTGAAAGACCATATAATTTCCTCTCAAAATATAGCAAATACATGCTAGAAAGCAACAAAATCCGTTTCTCTGCCAACAAATACAATTCATTTACCCCACCAACTCAGCACTCAAAAAAAGGAAAACATGACATTTATAGACACACGGCAGCATATACTTGTCCCTTATTTGAGATATAACACATCCATAATTGAATGACAAACATTCCAAATTGTCATAAAATGCTATTTCTACATACCTTATCCGGCTTTTTTTTTCGTAATCTGATGTCGAATGCAGGAAATGCAGGAAATTAAAAAATAAAGCTAGCATTTACAACATAGCCACCAGTTACTAGTTTCTGTTTACAGCCTCCATACCGGTCACAGAACAAAAAGTTTATTTATAACAAAATTAACTATTATGTCATACTAAGTCAAAAAAACACCACATTTGTGGATTTCGTTTTTATTGTCTAGCCTGTATATGGCTTTTAATCTCTTAGATTTCTGTTTTATAAGAAATTCCCCATGGACATTCATTCGAAACTAAGGAGTCTCCCCCAAACAAAAAACAACAACAGGGCGGCGTCATCGATAAGCGTAACAGTCTGAGAAATAGGTAATAATAGTAATTCATACAAAAAATGTGGATAATCTACATGATAAATAGAATATTATGTCAGTGCCTTTTACTATCAAGTTTATTAGGCTCGGCTAATAAACTTGGTAGTAAAAGGCACTGACATAATATTCTCTATTTATAGTCGAGATTTTCCACAACAAATCGGCAGCGTAATGGCCGCCATTTTGTTTTGTGTGCATATCTGCATGATAAACGTGTATATTGATTCTCTACGTTTCCATTTCGTGCATAAAAGTCTAACATTAATGTAAGTAGTGGTGTTTTGCAAGCTTAATGATCAAAATGCCAACTTTTGTTTAAAAAACACCACCCACCAGATTTTAATTTTTAAAAATCAGCCAAATATGTCGACGTTTAGAGGGGCACTCCACAGTTTAATGTACATTTCTCAATAATCAAACCCATGACAAGCACTTAGCCTGAATCCTTGAGCAAAATTAAATCACATCATCATTGTGTCATACATTTCTTAGAAGACAATAAAATTACCCATGTTTCCATACCAAATAAAAGTATTAAAAAGCATTTTCTGTACAACTTTAGTCCCATTTCTTTAAGATTACCCAACCCCTCAAAACATGCTTAAAAAGCAATTTTAGCTATATCTGAAATGTCAATAAATAAAAAATAAAAACTTTCCAAAGCATATCAGGGTCATGTCTGCAATCATAATGCTCTTGCATATCAGGAAATGCTAAGATTTGCATACCTTCTCCGGCATTTTAAAAAGTTATTCCATGCTGATCTCCCTGTGAGTCAAAATCAGCCATTTTACCTACTTTTTGGAAGTTTTTGATACTTGAGCATTTTTCTATATATAGCCTCCAAAAAAAACAAAGAATGCATATTCCAATGCAACAAAAACCCTTAGAAGTACTCAAAACTGAAAAAACATCAAACATGTGCTTCAAAAGTAGTATAAATACCATCCATGTACCTAAAAGATGCTTAGTTGATTTCTTTCTGATTTACACCATGGACATTCGTGCCAAACTGAGGAGTGCCCCCTTAGCGTTGACTTCATGTATTCAAACATACAGAGATGTCACGTCTTAGGACTAAAACAGGGCCACGATAAGGGGAAATAAGCAGAATTGAAAAGGAAAAGGGGTTACTAGATGTTGTAGTTTGTTTAAAGGTAAAACACGTTGGCGTATGTCGACTCATTATTAATTACTTGAATTCTTGAAAGGGAACATGGGTTTACATTCCACATTCACTGCCTGGAAAGTATATTTCCCCTCGCCTAACAGCTAGGGTGAAAATAAATGTTAGACAGGAAATGTGAGCCCACGTCCCTTGTGAAGAATCCAAATAACTTTGAGTTTTCTTGAAAAATAACGAGTTCGAACATCTGAAGAAAATCGTTATTATTTTTTTCAATATTCCTTTTGAAAGACTATACAGATATTTCTATGACATGACGTTATGACCATTTAGTGTGAAAGCCGTTTTGGCGCTAAAGTTTGTCATATGTCGTTACGGTTTTATGTCCATGTTATTTTTTATCAATAAATAATTTGACTATAAAGAGGATCTAAAACTCGTCTCCATTCAACATACGATTTATGAAACTCGTTATGATTCCAACAAAGAAAGTAAACGGACAATTGACGATATACGGACGATGGGCTGATCACATAAGCGTTTTAGTAGAGCAAAAACGAATCATGAATGGCATCTAAACAGAAATCGTTATTTTTATAACGTACTAAGTCTAAAAATGATTATTAGTTATTGAAAAGAAATGTTAAAAGCGTCAAACCATACGCATATTCAAACAAATAAGGCGTAGTAGTAACGTGTTGCATAGTTTGTTTTATTTTGTAATTTTAATGCAAACGATATTCCTTTTAAAACCGATGCAAACGATATTCAAAACTTAATATCCATTTTTTTTTGCAAAGTTTCAGCATTTTCGTAAAACTACTAGTATAACATATATTTTAAAATAAATGGTTGATAAAATACAGATACCAATGGTTCCTGCAATGAGTAGATTTAACTTTTTGACTGAAAATCATGAAAAAATGCAAACGTTATCCTTATTTGTTTTGACACAAGAAAAAAAATGTTCGAGCATCAGTAACAAACGGCTACAGACAGCCGACAGACGCTTCTGCACCGAGGGTTGGTACTATTTTGGTGGATACTTTAGACTTTACCTTATCGTAATCGGTTAAATAATAAAAAAGTTATTCAAACAAGTCTCACCTGATGTGGACGTTTCCGCCATGTTTTCTAATTGCGAACGTTATTCAAAAATCACATGGGTACCCCACCTTGAAAAAACGCTTATTAATAATGCAGACAATTCTCAAGGTTTTGCGTCTGTGTGATCAAGATCGATTCAGGACGTTTCGGCACCAAACCAGTTCGACACCTAGACGAATCGGCACCTAAACGTTTCGGCATCAACTATTTTAATTTTTTACTCTAGACGTTTCGGCACCCATTTATATTTGAGTATTATAATGAAGTAAAGAAGTAAAGAAATTAAATATTTTCTATAAGATCACTTGTAATTCATTTAAAATGCAAAGTTGATTGTCTTAACGGCGACTCCGAAGCGGTTTTGAACATGAATACAACTAAAACATGAACATAAATAGGGCCCATATGATAATCACTTGTAAAATTTAAGTTAAATATGACTTTTATATTATATTGTAGCATGGTCACTGAAAATTCCTTTTGTAATAGCTTGGGTGTAAATCATTTAATTAAAAATACTTGAATATGTTCCCTTTTAACATGTATAAATAATGTATACCCTGAGACCAAATAAAAACTTATCTGTATTCATACAGTATCTTTAAATTCTTCACTTTACCTTCCTGTCATCTCCATATCGACGACTACAGGTATGTGACTTGAACACAAGCCTGCCACAAACTTACCCATTATTAAAAATCGTCTACATATAACGCATGCGTTATACTTTTCTTGTTTTATTGATCAAATACAGTAATTCCGTTACAGTAATTCCATTAGCCTTGCTACATTGTATAAATCAAACATAAACATTGCGTTAGTCTGTCTATTAATCAAATAGTAATTCCGTTAATCTTTCCATTTATCAAACACAGTTATTCATTACAGCCCTTCTATTAATCAAAGACAGTAATTTCCGTTAGTCTTTCTATCTATCAAACACAGTTATTCATTACAGTCCTTCTATGAATCAAAGATAGTAATTCCGTTAGTCTTTCTATCTATTCATTACAGTCCTTCTACTAATCAAAGATAGTAATTCCGTTAGTCTTTCCATCTATCAAACACAGTTATTCATTACAGTCCTTCTATGAATCAAAGATAGTAATTTCCGTTAGTCTTTCCATCTATCAAACACAGTTATTCATTACAGTCCTTCTATGAATCAAAGATAGTAATTCCGTTAGTCTTTCCATCTATTCATAACAGTCCTTCTGTTAATCAAAGATAGTAATTCCGTTAGTCTTTCTATCTAATCAAACACAGTTATTCATTACAGTCCTTCTATTAATCAAAGATAGTAATTCCGTTAGTCTTTCTATCTATCAAACACAGTTATTCATTACAGTCCTTCTATTAATCAAAGATAGTAATTCCGTTAGTCTTTCCATCTATCAAACACAGTTATTCATTACAGTCCTTCTATGAATCAAAGATAGTAATTCCGTTAGTCTTTCCATCTATTCATTACAGTCCTTCTATTAATCAAAGATAGTAATTCCGTGAATCTTTCCATCTAACAAACACAATGTTTCATTACAATCTTCTATTTATCAAACACAGTAATTCCTTAGTTTGTCTATCCAATTGAACACAGTAATTCCGCTAGTCTTTCTATGAATCAAACGGTTATTCCGATTGTCTTTCTAGTACAGTAAATCTACTAATCAAACAGTTAGTTCCGTTAGTCCTTCAATTCATCAAACACCGTAATGCAGTTAATAAGTGTTTTCGTTCCTATACAACTCAAATTTAGTTACTTAGCTGAAAAAAGTAACACAAAATACGTCTAGCAGTAATACTTCACAAATGCCAACAATAAACATTACAGTACAGGGTGTTACCAAACTTCTCCTTAAACTAAACCCACATAAAACTGCAGGTCCTGCTCAAATAACACCAATAATACTTAAATAGTTAGGAACCGAAATTGCCCCCCCCCCCCACCCCCATACTTACAACAATACTCAATATCGCCCCCAAAGACTGGAAAAAAAGCCCACGTAGACCCCCCCCCCCCCCCCCCCCACACTCATACTTACAACAATACTCAATGCTTCACGTAGAACAGGAAACGCACCCCCCCCCCCCCCACCCCCAAAAGACTGGGAAAAAGCCCACGTAGACCCAGTATTTAAAAAAGGACCAAAAGCATGAACCCCCCCCCCCCCCACACACACACACACACACACACCCACACCCACACCCACACCCACACACACACACACCCCCAAAAGACTGGGGAAAAAGCCCACGTAGACCCAGTATTTAAAAAAGGACCAAAATGCAAAGCATGAAACCACTAACATGCATAAGCAGCAAGATCATGCAGCACACAACACATATGATGTTTCACATAAAATAAAATAAAATAAACTGCTAGGCAATTTCCAACATGGCTTCCGCTCTAAACACAGTCGCGAATCGCAAATAATTCGTTTCACACAAGAGATATACGACACTCTATAACACAAATTCAAACAAACCTTATTGTTATGTACTTCTCAAACGCTTTTGATAAAGTAGATCACACAACACACTCATTCTCAAACTTCACAGATTATGTATGGACACACACACCATTCACTGGATCCAATCTTTCCTCACAAACAGACCAAAACCTGTTCTCGTAGAAGGCATGCAATCAGATGAGCGCAAATTCGTTAATGGGTGCCTCAAGGCTAAATCCTAGGCCCCTGCCTTTTGTTATGCTACATAAATGACATGCCTGAAGACATCATTAGCTCATTTCGACTTTTTACGGTTGATACAATTGTACATCGCCATCAAATCAGAACTTGGTGCAAAAACACTCCAACCCATGGCAGAAGGATCTCACTTTCACAATTGAAATGGTTCAATGAAGGGCCACCCGATTTGTCTGCAGTGATTACAAATATAAAGGTAGTGTAACTTCCATGCTAAATGAAATACAGCAACTTTATATTACAGAATACAAATGACCTCTCTGAAACTATTCTATAAAATCCGAAATAATCATCTGCGCGATGACCATCATCATCTAATTCCATCTCGAAATCTAAACTTTGTAATACCCCTTTTCCAGTTCAAAATACCATCAAAATTCTTTCTTTCCAAGAACAATACGCTACCTATACCAAAGAGAGACGTAGCCTTGACTTGTTCAAATCTAGGCTCCCTCCCTTTTCACATAGATACAGAGCTTTATTGTTATTAACCTGTATATTTTATATTTTATTAATTGTCTCAATGTTACACTGACTTGCGCCTCCTATGATCTTCTACATGAAGGATGGGAGTTCTTGCAGATTCAGCTAATCCTGCTATCAAACACAGTAAATCCGTTAGTCTTTCTGTTAACACAACGGTTATCCCGTTAGTCTTTTTACTAATCAAGCAGTAATTCCTTTAGTCCTTCATTGCATCAAATATCGCATTTTAGTTAATCTTGCTGTCAAAAACAGTTATTCCGTCAGCTTTGTCATCCAGTCTAACATCTGCTGGGAGATTTGTGGACATCTATTCACCAGGTGTATGTCTGTAACTCGGACATATTGTTTCTGTGTGTTACAAAAGTCCTTCACGCAGGCAGCCATTACTCTGCAGCTTCGACGAATAGCGTCCTTATCGTCCACATTATCTGAAAATACAGCCGTAAAATAAATCCCAATACAATACGTAGATGGGAAATGGATAGGAAAAACAGGTATAAGGATTTTAATATATACTGAACAAAAAAAGAATCTTCCTACGTTTTTGCTAGTATTTCCATAGGCCAGTTTTTGAGGGCGTATACAAGATTAAACAGCGTTTTAATAAAACAATGTTTGATGTTTGTAAGCACACTTAAGAGATTACTAAATATCGCATTAAATAGTTTCTAATGTGCCAAGCAATGAATACGCTTTTATGGATGATATGGAAATGTTAAAGGGAGGTAATTTGATGATTGTTGATAATCAAAAGCTGCCATCTACACAATCTGTGTTGTCTTTTTGTGTGTTTTTTTTGGTAAGGAACATATAGAGAATATTGTCTCGGACAACTATCGAGCGTTTATTATTCGTTACCGTGTACAGTATATTTAATTTGCATGTAATATAACGGATTAATCCGACTTTGATCTGTTACTTTCCAATCATTAATTTCCTCCTGTGTTAAGTTAGTACTTTTCAGTGATTCAGATATGCAAACCGTATATTGACCAATACTGTAAAACGTGTTGCAGTTCATAGGGGGAGGGTTGTAAGAACGATAAGCACATGTTGATTTTCAATGGTGACTTAACTGGACATTATTTCGATTGTTTGTACAACGGTGTTTTCATTACTGCGATATGGTAAGGTAGGATAAAATAATATGTAAAATATAATGGCTGTTTAAAATAAAAAATAACAGATGAATAGCTGAAAAATAATACAAATCAAAAGAAATACACATTCTCTGTTCCTCCTCGTTAATGTAAAATAACACAACTGCACATACTGAGTAGTATATATATATATACTTAAAAACGATTAGGGTTTCTGTGGTTAACACGTCATTCTGGCGTTAAACTTAACTATGTTTTAACAATGAGGAGAGCAGTGACATGCTTTCCTGATAACTCTCCCCACAAACAATCAGACCCACCTGTTGGTTCACCTCTGATTTTATTGTTATTGCGCTTTATGCTTTATCAGCATGCATTTTTATACCCAATTTTAAACCATTGTGAACTCTTTTTCTATTGTTGGAAATGTTATTGAAGAAAAAATACTTTTCAAGTCATTTGTGAAAGTCATATTGTCTGAAATGATTCTAATTTATACACGAAATACTATCGAAAATATACGCAATCTACCTGCAATACAATGGTAAAAACAAAGGAGATCAAAGTGCAGGAATTGGTTAACAACAGCAGAGAGTTCTGATACGGGTAGAAGAGGGGTAATTTACAGGTAACTGATAAGGGTAGAAGTGGGGTAATTACAGGTAACTGATACGGGTAGAAGTGGGGTAATTTACAGGTAACTGATACGGGTAGAAGTGAGGTAATTACAGGTAACTGATACGGGTAGAAGTGAGGTAATTTACAGGTAACTGATACGGGTAGAAGTGGGGTATTTACAGGTAACTGGTACGGGTAGAAGTGGGGTAATTACAGGTTACTGATACGAGTAGAATTGGGGGTAATTTACAGGTTACAGATACGGGTAGAAGTGGGGTAATTTACAGGTTACTAATACGGGTAGAAATGGGGTAATTACAGGTAACTGATACGGGTAGAAGTGGGGTAATTTACAGGTTACTGATACGGGTAGAAGTGAGGTAATTTACAGGTTAATGATACGGGTAGAAGTGGGGGTAATTAACAGGTTACTGATAAGGGTAGAAGTGGGGTAATTTACAGGTTACTTATACGGGTAGAGTTGGGTAATTACAGGTAACTGATACGGGTAGAAGTGAGGTAATTTACAGGTTACTGATACGGGTAGAAGTGGGGTAATTTACAGGTTACTGATACGGGTAGAAGTGAGGTAATTTACAGGTAACTGATACGGGTAGAGGTGGGGTAATTTCAGGTTACTGATACGGGTAGATGTGAGGTAATTACAGGTAACTGATACGGGTAGAATCGGGGTAATTTACAGGTTACTGATACGGGTAGAAGTGGGGTAATTTACAGGTTACTGATATGGGTAGAAGTGGGGTAATTTACAGGTTACTGATACGGTAAGAAGTGGGGTAATTTACAGGTTAATGATACGGGAAGAAGAGAGGTAATTTACAGGTAGTGGGGTAATTTACAGGTTACTGATACGGGTAAGAGTGAGGTAATTTACAGGTAACTGATACGGGTAGAAGTGGGGGTAATTACAGGTACCTGATACGGGTAGAAGTGTGGTAATTACAGGTAACTGATACGGGTAGAAGTGGGGTAATTACAGGTAACTGATACGGGTAGAAATGGGGTAATTTACAGGTAACTGATACGGGTACAAGTGGAGTAATTAAAGGTAACTGATACGGGTAGAAGTGAGGGAATTTACAGGTAACTGATACGGGTAGAAGTGAGGTAATTTACAGGTTACTGATACGGGTAGAAGTTGGGTAATTTACAGGTAACTGATACGGGTAGAAGTGGGGTAATTACAGGTAACTGATACGGGTAGAAGTGGGGTAATTACAGGTAACTGATACGGGTAGAAGTGGGGTAATTACAGGTAACTGATACGGGTAGAAGTGAGGTAATTACAGGTAACTGATACAGGTAGAAGTCAGGTAATTACAGGTAACTGATACGGGTAGAAGTGGGGTAATTTACAGGTAACTGATACGGGTAGAAGTGAGGTAATTTACAGGTTACTGATACAGGTAGAAGTGGGGGTAATTACAGGTAACTGATACGGGTAGAAGTGGGGTAATTTACAGGTAACTGATACGGGTAGAAGTGAGGTAATTACAGGTAACTGATACGGGTAGAAGTGGGGTAATTTACAGGTAACTGATACGGGTAGAAGTGAGGTAACTTACAGGTAACTGATACGGGTAGAAGTGGGGTAATTACAGGTAACTGATACGTGTAGAAGTGGGGTAATTACAGGTAACTGATACGGGTAGAAGTGGGGTAATTTACAGGTAAATGATACGGGTAAAAGTGGGGTAATTTACAGGTAACTGATACGGGTAGAAGTGGGGTAATTTACAGGTAAGTGATACGGGTAGAAGTGAGGTAATTTACAGGTAACTGATACGGGTAGAAGTACGGTAATTTACTAATACGGGTAGAAGTGAGATAATTACAGGTAAATGATACGGGTAGAAGTGAGGTAATTACGGGTTACTGATACGGGTAGAAGTGAGGTAATTACAGGTAACTGATACGGGTAGAAGTGAGGTAATTATAGGTAACTGATACGGGTAGAAGTGGGGTAATTTACAGGTAACTGATACGGGTAGAAGTGAGGTAATTTACAGGTAACTGATACGGGTAGAAGGTGGGTAATTTACAGGTAACTGATACGGGTAAAAGTGGGGTAATTTACAGGTAACTGATACGGGTAGAAGTGGGGTAATTTAAATGTAACTGATACGGGTAGAAGTCAGGTAATTTACAGCTAACTGATACGGGTAGAAGTGGGGTAATTACAGTTACTGATACGTGTAGAAGTTGGGTAATTACAGGTAACTGATACGGGTAGAAGTGGGGTAATTTACAGGTAAATGATACGGGTAAAAGAGGCGTAATTACAGGTAACTGATACGGGTAGAAGTGAGGTAATTTACAGGTAACTGATACGGGTAGAAGTGGGGTAATTTACAGGTAAATGATACGGGTAAAAGAGGGGTAATTACAGGTAAACTGATACGGGTAGAAGTGAGGTAATTTACAGGTAACTGATACGGGTAGAATTGGGGGTAATTTACAGGTTACAGATACGGGTAGAAGTGGGGTAATTTACAGGTTACTAATACGGGTAGAAATGGGGTAATTACAGGTAACTGATACGGGTAGAAGTGGGGTAATTTACAGGTTACTGATACGGGTAGAAGTGAGGTAATTTACAGGTTAATGATACGGGTAGAAGTGGGGGTAATTAACAGGTTACTGATAAGGGTAGAAGTGGGGTAATTTACAGGTTACTTATACGGGTAGAGTTGGGTAATTACAGGTAACTGATACGGGTAGAAGTGAGGTAATTTACAGGTTACTGATACGGGTAGAAATGGGGGTAATTTACAGGTTACTGATACGGGTAGAAGTGAGGTAATTTACAGGTAACTGATACGGGTAGAGGTGGGGTAATTTCAGGTTACTGATACGGGTAGATGTTAGGTAATTACAGGTAACTGATACGGGTAGAAGTGGGGTAATTTACAGGTTACTGATACGGGTAGAAGTGGGGTAATTTACAGGTTACTGATATGGGTAGAAGTGGGGTAATTTACAGGTTACTGATACGGTAAGAAGTGGGGTAATTTACAGGTTAATGATACGGGTAGAAGAGAGGTAATTTACAGGTAGTGGGGTAATTTAAAGGTTACTGATACGGGTAAGAGTGAGGTAATTTACAGGTAACTGATACGGGTAGAAGTGGGGTAATTACAGGTACCTGATACGGGTAGAAGTGTGGTAATTAACAGGTAACTGATACGGGTAGAAGTGGGGTAATTACAGGTAACTGATACGGGTAGAAATGGGGGTAATTTACAGGTAACTGATACGGGTACAAGTGGGGTAATTAAAGGTAACTGATACGGGTAGAAGTGAGGGAATTTATAGGTAACTGATACGGGTAGAAGTGAGGTAATTTACAGGTTACTGATACGGGTAGAAGTGGGTTAATTTACAGGTAACTGATACGGGTAGAAGTGGGGTAATTACAGGGTAACTGATACGGGTAGAAGTGGGGTAAATTACAGGTAACTGATACGGGTAGAAGTGAGATAATTACAGGTAACTGATACGGGTAGAAGTCAGTTAAAACAGGTAACTGATACGGGTAGAAGTGGGGTAATTTACAGGTAACTGATACGGGTAGAAGTGAGGTAATTTACAGGTTAATAATACAGGTAGAAAGTGGGGTAATTACAGGTAACTGATACGGGTAGAAGTGGGGTAATTTACAGGTAACTGATACGGGTAGAAGTGAGGTAATTACAGGTAACTGATACGGGTAGAAGTGGGGTAATTTACAGGTAACTGATACGGGTAGAAGTGAGGTAACTTACAGGTAACTGATACGGGTAGAAGTGGGGTAATTACAGGTAACTGATACGTGTAGAAGTGGGGTAATTACAGGTAACTGATACGGGTAGAAGTGGGGTAATTTACAGGTAAATGATACGGGTAAAAGTGGGGTAATTTACAGGTAAACTGATACGGGTAGAAGTGGGGTAATTTACATGTAACTGATACGGGTAGAAGTCAGGTAATTTACAGGTAACTGATACGGGTAGAAGTGGGGTAATTACAGTTACTGATACGTGTAGAAGTTGGGTAATTACAGGTAACTGATACGGGTAGAAGTGGGGTAATTTACAGGTAAATGATACGGGTAAAAGTGGGGTAATTTACAGGTAACTGATACGGGTAGAAGTGGGGTAATTTACAGGTAACTGATACGGGTAGAAGTGAGGAAATTTACAGGTAACTGATACGGGTAGAAGTAGGGTAATTTACTGATACGGGTAGAAGTGTGATAATTACAGGTAAATGATACGGGTAGAAGTGAGGTAATTACGGGTTACTGATACGGATAGAAGTGAGGTAATTACAGGTAACTGATACGGGTAGAAGTGGAGTAATTTACAGGTAACTGATACGGGTAGAAGTGAGGTAATTTACAGGTAACTGATACGAAGTGGGGTAATTTACTGATACGGGTAGAAGTGAGATAATTACAGGTAACTGATACGGGTAGAAGTGGGGTAATTACAGGTAACTGATACGTGTAGAAGTGGGGTAATTACAGGTAACTGATATGGGTAGAAGTGGGGGTAATTTACAGGTAACTGATACGGGTAAAAGGGGGTAATTTACAGGTAATTGATACGGGTAAAAGTGGGGTAATTTACAGGTAACTGATACGGGTAGAAGTGGGGTAATTTACATGTAACTGATACGGGTAGAAGTCAGGTAATTTACAGGTAACTGATACGGGTAGAAGTGGGGTAATTACAGTTACTGATACGTGTAGAAGTTGGGTAATTACAGGTAACTGATACGGGTAGAAGTGGGGTAATTTACAGGTAAATGATACGGGTAAAAGTGGGGTAATTTACAGGTAACTGATACGGGTAGAAGTGGGGTAATTTACAGGTAACTGATACGGGTAGAAGTGAGGAAATTTACAGGTAACTGATACGGGTAGAAGTAGGGTAATTTACTGATACGGGTAGAAGTGTGATAATTACAGGTAAATGATACGGGTAGAAGTGAGGTAATTACGGGTTACTGATACGGATAGAAGTGAGGTAATTACAGGTAACTGATACGGGTAGAAGTGGAGTAATTTACAGGTAACTGATACGGGTAGAAGTGAGGTAATTTACAGGTAACTGATACGGGTAGAAGTGGGGTAATTTACTGATACGGGTAGAAGTGAGATAATTACAGGTAACTGATACGGGTAGAAGTGGGGTAATTACAGGTAACTGATACGTGTAGAAGTGGGGTAATTACAGGTAACTGATATGGGTAGAAGTGGGGTAATTTACAGGTAACTGATACGGGTAAAAGGGGGTAATTTACAGGTAATTGATACGGGTAGAAGTGGGATAATTTACAGGTAACTGATACGGGTATAAGTGGGGTAATTACAGGTAACTGATACGGGTAGGAGTGAGGTAATTTTACAGGTAACTGATACGGGTAGAAGTGGGGTAATTTACTGATACGGGTAGAAGTGAGATAATTACAGGTAACTGATACGGGTAGAAGTGAGGTAATTACAGGTTAACATATACGGGTATAAGTGGGATGGATAATTACAGGTATCTGATACGGGTAAAGTGGGATAATTACAGGTAACTGATACGGGTAGAAGTGAGGTAATTACAAGTAACTGATACGGGTAGAAGTGGGGTAATTACAGGTTACTGATACGGGTAGAAGTGAGGCATTTACAGGTAACTGATACGGGTAGAAGTGAGGTAATTACAGGTAACTGATACGGGTAGAAGTGGGGTACATTACAGCGTAACTGATACGGGTAGAAGCGGGGTAATTACAGGTAACTGATACAGGTAGAAGTCAGGTAATTACAGGTAACTGATATGGGTAGAAGTAGGGTAATTTACACGTAACTGATACGGGTAGAAGTGGGGGTAATTTACAGGTAACTTATACCGGTAGAAGTGAGGTAATTTATAGGTTACTGATACGGGTAGAATTG